>CM076581.1:329895110-330162144 GCA_034641835.2 Pinus albicaulis | reverse complement strand
TGCATCATATTTCCAACACAAACAACCTTGGTGCGCCCTCGTTTCCCTCTTAGATTCTTGCGTGATACCTCGAAGATACGATTGAAGATGCATTGCTTCTCGAAGGCGAGTGTGGTCATGGTCATTCCACTTCTACTGCACAAGTCCGTCTTTCCTCCAGTGCTCATTTTCATACCGCTCGTTTTCACTACCCCTGTTTGCTCAAAAATCAAAATTTCCTAGCTTCTGTTACCATCAAGCTTCAAAATAATCCAGTTGATCAGGTTTTGGCCACCCCTGAAGTGACTCTGGTGTCTGGGGATGAAATTTTTTACTGCTCCCCTCATATAGACAATCCGCAGAATGTTCAGGGTGGCAAGGCTACTCAGCATGAGCTCCAGTAGGCCAGGAACGCTCCGTCTGGTGGTGATTTCTCAGGCAAGGACCGCCCTCCTCTAGTTGAAGATGATACCAATCCGTATGTGTGTCCAATCATTGAAGAGGTTCCTTCTCCCACTAATGATGTTTAAACAGGTTTATGCCCGCTAGTTTTTGTTTTTAGGCAGCAAGGAGGTTCTCATTCTATTTCTTCTCTACAGTTTTTTTGATGGCAAATATATTTCAAGTTCAAATGCTTCCTCCTTCGTCTTATCGTCGGTTCCCCTGCGTGGGCGGCATAATGTTATCTATGTTAATGTCTCCAGGAAAATGCTACAACGCTACAATGTGTCTGTTTGTGTTTTTGGCCATTGGCAGCGTTTCTTCTTGTTTGGTCAGAAGAACAAAGTCCTTTATTCCAGTTAACAGTTCAGTCATAAGCATCATCTGTTTCTAGAGTTGGACAAAGTCATGGTTTCAAACGAACTTTCAGTTAGTAAACAGTTGTTTTTGTCTGTCAATGGTCAGCACTGTAATGTGAGAATGCCACATCTATGGGCTAGCTATCCTGAGGCCTCAGCCTCTCTGTAATCTTTTTTGTATCAATATAGAAGTAGACTTATTCAGAAAAAAAAAAAAAAAAACACAAAGGATTAATAAAACCAAGGGGAAAAGAAACACAAGGGAAATTATTAAACCCTAAGATTAAGAGTAATCAGCACAAAGGATTAATAAACCCAAAGGAAAATAAATCTAAGGAATTAATATTATAAACCCAAGGGAAAATAAACACAAGGGAAAAGTTTTGAACCCTAACATTATTAATAAGAAATCCAACATATTAATAAACCCAACCGAAAATAAATCCTAGGAGTTAATATTATAAACCCAAATGAAAATAAACCTAAAATAAAAATATTAAACCTTTAGATTAATAAAAATTAACCCAAAGTATTAATATTATAAACCCAAGGAAAAATAAATTAGACGGAAAACACTAAACCGTAGGATTAAAATGTTACATTATTAATAATAAAAATGTGACACATCATGATATTTAACGTTAATAATAAATTTAATGTGAACCCTAACACTATTAAACCTATTATTATAAGACATAAAATTAATATTATAATGTTTAATAATAATGATAAAACCAAATAGTCAGATTAGTATTATAAACTCTAATAACAAACTCAAGATATCAATGATATAAAGTGCAATGATTGATCCTATAAACTTCTAGGAATAATAAAACTAATAGATTAATATTATAAACCGTTAGGCTTATTAAACCTAAAAAATTGATATTAATATATAAACCCTAAAATTATAAAACTGAATATTATAAACTCCACTATTAAAAATTGAACATTTCAAACTTTTTTAATAAATACAATATTGTAAATCCAACAGATTAATATTATAAAACTTAAGATTATAGATCTTAAGATTATAAACTCAAAGGAATAATTTTATGAATACAATAATGTGATGTTGGTATTAATCAAATAAAATTAAATATAATATAATTACAAATATTTATAATTAATATTTAAAATTCATATAAATATTGATATTAATAATTATTAGTTCATAATTATTAGTAGTTAGTAATAATTATTAATATTTATAAATTATTAAAAATTAATTATGAATAATTATGAATAATTATTAATTATTATAATTATTAAAAATTAATATTTGTAAAAGGGATAAATGTTATAAACCAAATATATTGATATTATAAACCCAAAGGATGAATATTAAAAATCCAAGAAATTGTTTATATTAAAAACCAAACAGATTAAAAACCCAAGGGATTAATAGCAAAAGCCTAAGAGATTATTAAACCCAAACGATTAACATTACAAACCTAAGGAATTAATAAAACCAAGGAATTATGAATATTATAAACACAAGAATTCATATTATAAACTTTGGAGATTTCTAACATAAGTGGTCAATAAACCCAAGGGATTAATATTATAAAACATAGAGATTAAAACCTAAAGGGATTAATATGATAAACCCAAGGGATTAATGAACCCAACTAATTATTAATATTCTAAACCAAAATTACTAAAAACAGAAGGGATTAATGAACCCAACTAATTATCAGTATTATAAACCGAAAGGATTAATAAACCCAATAGATTAATATTATAAACCTAAGAGATTAGTAAACCCAACAAACTAGTTTGATAAACCTCGAGGATTAATATATAAGCCATAATATTACAAAGTATAAATCAACGATGTTAATATTAAACTCAAAATAAATCAAAGAGATTACTATTAATATTAAACCAAAGATATTATATTATAAACCAAGGGATCAATAAAAATCAAGTAATTTGTATTATAAACTCAATGGATTATAAACCCAAGAGATTCAAATTAAACCTTAGGATTAATATTATAAACCTTATGAATGATAATATACCTTTGGGAAATGAAACTTTACATTAATAAGCCCAAGAGATTGATATCATAAAATAAAAAGACTAATAAACCTAAGGGATTATAAACCCATGGGAATAATACTAAAGAGAAGGAATTTATATTATAAACCCAAACGTTATAAACCCTATGGTAAATATTATAATCCCTAAACTAAACATTAAAACCTAATATTAATATTATAAATCTTAGGATCAATGTTATAAGTCTATCCCATTAATAAACCCAAAGGATTAATATTATGAGCCCAACGAATTGTAAAATAAATGGATTAATGCTAAACTCTAAGATTAATATTATAAACCATAGGCTTAATATTAAACTGTAGGAGTGTAAAATTTATGAATATATTAGAAACCTTAGGAACAATATTACAAACCTTAGGGATTACTAAACTCATTGGATTAATATTAAAAAACCGAGGGAATATAAACCTGACAGAATAACACTATACCCTAGGATTAATATTAAAACCTAATATTAATATTATGAACATTAGGATTAATATTATAAACCCAAGATATTAATAATATAAATCAAAGGAATTAATAAACCTAAGGGATTAATATTATAAACTCAATGGATCATAAATGGAGAGGAATCATTTTAAACCCAAGGGATTAATATTATAGACGTGAGAGATTTATAAACTAAAAGGATATTAAAAAACCATGGGATTGATAAATCTAAGGGATTCATATTAAACCCTAAGATTTATATTCTAAACCCTAATACGACTTTTGTATAAATCCAATATTAAAGTTTAATATTATAAAATTTGTATTAAACCCAAATTTTGTAATGTAACAATGCAACATTGAATAAATTACATGTAATGTAACATTTCTATAATGATTAGTAGACTTATTTTCATATTGAGAGAGTGTTTGTCATAATGTGATGTTTGATACATTTTTGTACCATTCTAATGTTACAGTATTAAGCCGTCGATATTATAAGCCCAAGGGACTAATAAACCCAATGGTTTAATACTACAAATGCAAGTGACTATAAACCCAAGGGAATAATATCAAACTCAAGGGATAAATATTATAAACCCAAGCGATATAGACCCAAAGATAAATATTATAAACCCTAAAATAAGCATTAAACCCTAAAATTCATATCATGAACCTTATGATCAATATTATAAACTCAAGGGATTAATATTAAAAATCCAAGGGAATAAAACTAAACCCCAAGATCAATATTAAACCCTAAAAAACCCCTAGGCATATAAACCCTAAAATTAATAAACCCAAGGGATTAATATTGTAAACACTAGGCTTAATATTAAACCCTAGGAATATAAACCCAAGGCACATATATAAAACCCTAGGATTAATATTATAAACTCTATTAATAATATTATACCCTAGGAATATGAACCCTTAGAATAATAAAGTGAAGGGATTGATATCATAAACACAATTCACTAATAAAAACAAGGAATTAATATTAAAAAGCTAAAAAATCCAAAGGCTTAATTTTGCAAACCCAATGTATATAAACCCTAAGATAAATATAATAAACCTTAAGAAAAACATGGTTAGCCATGATTTATTTTCTTATTGAGAGAATATTTTTCACAATACGACATTGGACTGTTGTTTTTATCATATTGAAATCCTAGGAGCAATATTATAAATCCAAGGGATTACTAAACCCATTGGATTAACATTAAAAACCTCACGGAATATAAACCTAATGTAATAACATTAGACCCTAGGATTAATATTAAACACTACGAATATAAACCCTAATATTAGTATTGTGAATCTTAGTATTAATATTATAAACCAAAGAGATTAATACTAATATCCAAGGAATTAGTAAACCTAATGGATTAATATTATAATCTCATTTGATTTTAACCTGGGGAAATAATTTTAAACTTGAGGGATTAATATTATAAACCTAAGGGATCTATAAACCCAAAAGATTAATATTAAAAACCCAAGGAATTCATATTAAACCCTAAGATTAATATTATAAACCATAATACTAAAAATAATAAATCCAATATAAAACTTTAATATTATATACTAAATATTAGAATTCCCTAATATTATAAACCTTCTATTAAACACAAGTTTTTTAATGCAACAATGCAACATTGAATAAATTAAAATATAAAGCAACATTGCAATCATGATTGTTAGACTTATTTTCATATTAACACAATGTTTATCACATTGTGAAGTTGGATAAATTTTTGTACCTTTCCAATGTTAAAATATTAAACCATTGATATTATAAGTCCAATGGACTAATAAACCCAACGGAATAATAACAAAAGCCCAATTTATTATAAAGCGAAGGGATATAGACCCTCAGATAAATAGTGTAAACCCTAAAATAAACATTATATCCTAAGATGCATATCATGAACCATAGGATTAATATTATAAACGGAAGGGATCAATATTAAAAACCCATGGGAATAACATTAAACCCTAGGATGAATATTAAACCCTAGGAATATAAACCCTAAAATTAATAAACCCAAGGGATTAATATTGTAAACAATGGGCATATTATTAAACCGTAGAAATAGAAACCCTATGATTAATATTATAAACCCAAAGAATTTATATTATAAACCTAATGGATTATAAACCCAATGCATATATATAATACCATAGGATTAATATTATAAACCATATCAATAATATTATACCCTATGAATATGAACTCGTAGATTAGTAAAGTGAAGGGAATGATATTATAAACACAATGCAATAATAAAAACAAGGAATTAATAATCAAAACCTAAAAACCCCAACGGATTAATATTATAAGCCCAAGGTATACAAAGTGTAAGATAAATATTGTAAACCCTAAGGTAAACATGATTGACCCTGGTTGATTTTCATATTCAGACAATAGTTGTCACAATGCGACATTGGACCATGGTTGACCATGATTTATTTTCATATTGATAGAACCTTTTTCACAATCTCACGTTGTACCATGTTTGACCATGGCTTAATACTAAAAACGCAAGGGAATAACATAAAACCTAGGGATGAATATTAAACCCTATGAAAATAAATTCAAGGTATTAATATTGCAAACACAAAGTTTAATATTAAACCGTATGCTTAATATTATAAACCTAATGGATTATAAGCCTAAGGGATCTATATTAAACCTTATGGTAAATATTATAAACCTTATCAATAATATTATACCCTAGGAATAGGAACCCTTAGATTTGTAAAGCCAAGGGATTTATATAATAAACCCAATGCACTAATAAAAACAAGGGATAAATACAAAAACCTAAAAAACCCAAAGGATTAATATTTTAAAATTAAGATATATAAACCCTAAGATAAATATTATAAACCTTAAAATGAGCATGGTTGACCATGATTTATTTTCATATTGAGACAATATTTTTGACAGTGTGATGTTGGACCATGGTTAACCATGATTGATTTTCATATTGAGAGAATCTTTGTCACGATGTGATGTTGGACCATGGTTGGCCATGATTGACCATGGTTGACGATGGTAGATTTTCATATTAACATTTTGTTTCACAATGTTACGTTATACCACGGTTGACCAAGGTTGGCCATGGATGACCATGGTTGTGAAAATGTGATGTTGGACCATGAGACAATGTCTATCATAATATATTTATGACTATTAATGATTATTGACCATGATTTTAAATGGTTCATTTTCATATTGAGACAATATTTTTCACAATGCGACGTTGGACCATGGCTGATGATGGTTGATGATTGTTGTCGATGGTTGGTTTTGATATTGAGACAAGTTTTGTCACAATGTCACATTGGACCATGGTTAACCATAACTAACCTTATTTGATTTTCATAATTACCATGACTAATTCTCATTTTGAGACAATATTTGTCACAATGCCACATTTGACCATGGTTGATTATGATTGAAGATGGTTGACCATCGTTGACAATGATTGAAGATGGTTGATTTTCATATTGAAATAATCTTTGTTATAATGTGACGGCGGAGCATGGTTGACCATCTATGACGATGGTTCAAAATAGTTGATGATGGTTGAACAAGTTTTATTTTCATATCGAGACAATCTTTGTCATAATGTGACATTGAACCATGGTTGACCATGATTATAAAATCAAGGGATTTATATTAAACGCTAAGAGTAATATTAGAAAAATTATGAATAATATTATACCGTAGGAATATGGATGCTTAGATTAATAAAACCAAGGGATAGGTATTAAAAATGCAAGGGACTAATGAGAAAAATGGATTAATACTAAGAACCCAAGGGAATAAAATCAAACCCTAGGGTTTCATATTATAGACCCAAGGTACATGAAGCCTAAGATAAATATTATAAACCCTAAAATAAACATGGTTGGTCATCGTTGACCATGGTTGATTTTCATATTAACATAATCTCTGACATAATGAAACATTGGACCATGTTTGGTTTTCATATTGAGACAATCTTTGTCACAATGTGATGTTGGACCACGGTTGACCATGGATGACCATGGTTGTCATAATGTGAGTTTGAAGAAAGACACATTATTCGTTACAATGTGACCATGATTATTAACCATGGTTAGCCTTGAATAACCATGGTTGATTTTCATATTGAGACAATATTTATCACAATGTGATGTTGGACCATGGTTGATCATGGTTGAAAATGACTGACCATGATCAGCATGATTGACCATGTTTAACCAAGGATGACGATGGTTTCTCATCAACGATGATGGTTGACCAAACTCAATGGTGGTTGACCAAAGTCGATGATGGTTTATTTTCATATTGAGAAAATATTTTCCATAATGTGATGTTGAATCATGGTTGATTTTCATATTGACCATGATTAACCATGGTTGATCGTAAATGACAATGTTTTACCATGGTTGGCCATGATTGATTTTCATATTGAGACAATATTTGTCACAATGAAATTTTTGAATAAATATTATAAACCCTAAATAAACATGGTTGACCATCGTTGACCGTGATTGATATTCATATTGACACAATATTTCTCACAATGCAACGTTAGACCATGGTTTACCATGATTGATTTTCATATTGAGATAAAATTTGTCACACTATGGTGTTGGACCATAGTTGACCCTAATAATATTATTTAATGTTAAAATTAAAAATAATAATATAATAATATTAAAAAAGTAATATTTGTATTCATATAAATTAATATTAATTGATAAATAATATTAACGTTAATATTAGTATTAACATTAAGATTAAGATTAATATTAAAATTTAATAATAATAATAATAATAAATATTTTAAGTATTAATATTATTGTTAATACTAATGATATTAATATGATTTATAAGTCTTAATATTGATTTTGTTTATTTAAATTAAAATATATTAATATTATTGTTAATATTATTTACTAGTCTTCATATTAATATGGTTTATATTAATGATGTCAATTTCATTAATAATATTATTATTAATATTAGTAATTAACATTAAAATTAATATAAATATTAATAATATTAAAATAAATATTAATATTAATATTTTATTAATAATATTATTAATAATAATAATTAATATTAAAATTAATTTAAATACTAATAATATTAAAATCAATATTAATATTTTTAATAATATTAAAATCAATATTAATATTTTTATTTTTATTAATTTATAGTCATATTAATAACGAATAGAGGTATTGATATTGATATTAAAATTTTAAAAACATAAATTTATATTATAATGAATTTTCAAATTATTATTAAAATATTATTAATAATATTAATACTAAAATTAAAATTTATTGATAATATTGATAAAAATAAAATAAGAATAATAATAATAATAATAATAATAAATATTATCTTAAATTAAAATTTATTAATTATATTGTTAATACTAAATGTTCTTAATATTATTTATGATTTTAATGTTAATAGTATATATAGTAATAATGTTAATGTCATCAAACAATATTAAAATTGTTAATTAAGTGTTATAAATATTAATAATTAACATTTAAATTAATATTTATAAATATTAATATTATTAAAAGTAATATTAAGATTTGTATTCATATTAATTAATATTAATAATATTCTAATTAGTATTAGAATTTAATATTAAATTAATATTAATATCAAAATTTATTAATATTGGTGTTAATACTAAATTTTGTTAATATTATTTATGATAATAATGTCAGTTTCATTAATAATAATAATATTATTATTAATTAAATGTTATTAATATTAATAATTCACATTAAAATAAATATTTCTAAATATTAATAATATTAAAAATATATTAATATTATTATTCATATTGATTAATATTAATATTATCATAATTTTCTTATTAATATTATTAATTTCATAAAATATTATTATTAAAATTATTTTTAATATTACTAATAATTTTTTTTATTAATAAAACATTAATCTTATATAATAATTAGTGTTAATATAATATTTATGATGATTTTTTTAACCATTAAAATTATTATTAAAATTAATATTTTTAATATCACTAATAAATTTTTTTATTAATAAAATACTAATCTTGTATAATAATTAATGTTAATATAATAATTATGATTATTTTCTTAACCATTAATTTGATGTGAACTTTAGATTTATTATAAATTATTAATGTACATAAAATTATTAATATTAAAATATTAAAAATAAATTTAATATACAAAAAGAGTATGAAATTTTAATAACTAAAATATTTGCTAAGAAATAATCGTATTTTCTTTAAGATATTTCCAATTCTTAATGTACTTTAGAGCTCCTTCCATTACCTTCTTCAATTCGAATAATTGGTACAACTAAAACAACAATTAACAGCCATATATATTTTAAACGTAATATTAAATTTTTTCTTTGTGAACTTGTCATTGCCCATAAAAAAAATCCCTCTTTGATGGATTAAATGTGAGAAAATAACAATTAATAGCCATATATATTTTAAGCATAATATTAAATTTTTTGTTTGTGAATTTGTCATTGCCGATAAAGAAAATCCCTTTTTTATGGACTAAATTTGAGAAAATATAGAAATTAATTTAGTGGATTGAAAATTAGTAAATAAAATAAATCTAAATAAATAAATATAATTTTTTTTTTTGTTTTGTTAATAATCACAATTTTTAATGAATTAAATGTGATAAATTAGATAAATTAATTTAATGGCTTCAAAATGAGTAAATTAAATTAAATATGAAAAAATAAATATAATTTTATTAGCTTTTAAAATGTTTTGGAAAAAGTGAAATAGTTTTTTTGGAATAAGTAAAATAGTTTATAGTTTTTAACCTATGATATTGACTATTCATAGTATTTTCCAATATCAATAACTTGGATTAAATCTAAATAAATAAATATAATAATTTTTTTAATTTAAAAATGTTAAGCATAGTTGCAAATTCGTTAACCTAGGCCACCCATAAAATTTGGCTAAAAAAATAATTGTGTTTGTGGTGTTTATCGAGTGGAGGGAGAGGCTTGAGAATATATGACCACAATCCACTCAATAGACATTGTAACTTATAATTTTATATTATAAAATAAAATAAAATAAAAACAATAAAAAATATGTAATAGAAATAAGGAATAAACACAAAGTGCAAATATACGAAAAACAAATATTCCAAAAGCTAAGAGTGATATAACTATGCAACAATGTTGGGTTTTTGAATACATTCGTGATCATATTCCTTCAAACTAATACACCAATTCTATGATCAACCCAAGCTCATAAAACAACAAAGCTCAATCCCAAGCGCCTCATCCCTCAAATTATTGCCTTAATATATCTGACCACACTGCTCCATCGCTGAAACCTCATTAATTCAAAAGTTAACCATCTACCCAATAAGCCATGCTCAAATCCTTAATGTTATAAGACCAAAATCATCTAAGAAAAATAAATTAAGAAAAAATAAATTGAGGACATTAGTGGAACAATTTTGAATAAAAGAATTGGAGTTTTTCATTGTCGGGACCTTCCACGATATCTCTTCTATCCATCTGCCAAAACTTGTAATGAAATAAACCTATTGAAATATATTACCTTAAAACATAAGTTAATATGTAAAATTTAATATCTTTGTAAAATTGATAGTATTAAAAAGATTTAAGGCATCCATGACAACTTGCATTCTCATTGCCATATTAGTATGACACGTTGTATCAAGCGAAAAGGAGTATTCTTGGAGTAATTAGTATGACACCTTGTATCAATTTGTAAGCAGTTACTCTTGTAAATTGAAAAGAGAAATTGAATGCAAATCAATGGAACCATGACACAGTAGAGGTGAACGTTGAGGTTTTAGTTACATGCTAAAATAAAACGTTAAAAAAATTGAGAGCATTAGAGAAATTGAACCATGACACATTGGAGGAACAGGAAAATGTTGAGCCTTTAAAAGTTTCATTTATCTTCCCACTCAATGCAATTCAATGAAAACATGACACGTTGAGGGAGAAAGGTTAAGCGTTAACATTTCAGTTTCATTTACCCTCTAACTTATCCTCCCACGAAAAAAATTGTTTAAACCCATCACATTTCACTTGTTAATCTTGATAGGTGGCAATTAATAAATGGTATAGTAAATTTTTAATCAAGATTTGTAAATTTTTAATTTAAGTATGGGAGGTTTTAGTTACATGCTAAAATAAAACGTTAGAAAAATTGAGAGCGTTAGAGAAATTGAACCATGACACATTGGAGGAACAGGAAAATGTTGAGCCTTTAAAAGTTTCATTTATCTTCCCACTCAATGCAATTCAATGAAAACATGACACGTTGAGGGAGAAAGGTTAAGCGTTAACATTTCAGTTTCATTTACCCTCTAACTTATCCTCCCACGAAAAAAATTGTTTAAACCCATCACATTTCACTTGTTAATCTTGATAGGTGGCAATTAATAAATGGTATAGTAAATTTTTAATCAAGATTTGTAAATTTTTAATTTAAGTATGGTTTAATCATATGATTTAGATATGCAAGTAAGTTAGTGGTCTAGATTTGGTCCATTGATTTATTGGCAACGATGAGAATATACTGGCATCTCTAAATTTACACCATCAGATAAAAATGATTAATTAAGGAAATGATTAAAGTAGCTAATTCCAATAGGGGGGGCACCTATCAGCATAATGATCTATGTAGCTTGCTAACTCATTTCAATGTGTTGGGTACATATATTATCCCTACTTATCATTTTAGTGGGAATATTGCCATTTCAAAGCATTTTATTAAGATCTAATCCGTCTTAACTCAAGATCTAGCAAGATTCGAGATGAAACAAAATTTTCAAGATGCAAACTTCTATTTTAGTGCAAAACTTGAGGTTTGCACCTCAAGTGATTTGATTTCACTCTGTTCTTCGTAGATCTCAAATTAAGATGGATTTTAGAGTTAATATGAATCTATCCTCATTTTAAACAACATGCTCATAAAATGTACTTTTAATGACATTTTTTGTTATTTATTTTTTTTAAATATTAAAAAAAAAAAAAAAAAAATTATTATTCTATATACAAAGTTGATATAAAATTATGTTATTTATAAATTATAATGAATTTTTTTTATTATCAATATATTTTTGTTTTAAATTTTCTATGTCAATTGAACATGAAATGAATTAGAACGTAATATAGTATCAATAATATTGATTTTACATGTCAAGAGTCATTTGTTAACTCTATAAAAAATTCAAAAGATTACATATTATTTTTTTTTCCAAATACTTTATTTTTATATAAAGTTTGATTTAAAATTAAAAGTAAAAATAGAAATATTTTATTTATGGTAATAATATTTTTTGTTACTGGATGTTATGTGAAGAACGAAACACTCTATAGAAACCTTAGCGGATACCCTAAGCCCCCTGTCTCTCTGTGGTCCCTACCTCTGGCTATTTCAGGCTTTGCCACCGTAGACCTACCAATCTCTTCGACTACTCCCTCCATGGAGCAGGATGGAGGCCCGAAGGCTCCATCCTTCCGAGATCAGGTCGTAGGGTCTTCCCATTCGCCGGGACTCTCTTTCTTCACTCGACTTACTAACTCGTCCACCTCCCCTCGTTCTGATCTAGAGTTGTGCCCCATCTCCACTCAGCAAAAACTAGATAAAGAAGCGCCTGTCACTTAACAGAACAACACCAAGGTAGCCTGCATGACAGCCTGCCAAGGCTCCGAGCACGAGAATCAGAACAACACTCCCTCTGCCGGGATAAAGCCAGATGCGACTTCCACTGCTCATCAGGAGGCCAAAAAGCCGAATGCCTACAACCCCAAGGCCACTAAGATCCCCAAAATAGTCATTCAAGAGCCAGACATCACAATCTACAAAGAATACATGCAAGAACATGCGATAATCTGTAATTTCATGGGTATCTGTCTAAATGAGAGAGCTCTCAAGGGCTGGATCCATGCCAAATGGAATCCAAAAAGAGGCACTATAGCTTGGATCAAAAGGATTTTTCACAGTTGTCTTCACACTCCTAGAAGACAGGGACAGGATCTTCAATCGTGGTCCTTACTTTTTTAACTCAGCAGGGCTATACATGAGATATTGGAAGGAAAAATGCACACCGATCAAAGAAGAATTTATGAGGGTTCTAATCTGGATCAGACTATATTCTCTCCCAACAGACTATTGGGCTCCATCGGTCCTTAAAGCCATAGGGGATGAATTAGGAGAATATATAAAGATGTCTGAAGGAACTAAAAGTGGTCATTATATCTCCTATGCTCGCATCTGTGCCTACATTGATGTCTCTGGAGCTCTCCCAGAGGCAATCAAACTGAATTTCAAAGACAATATATGGACCCAAACGGTGGATTATGAACATATTCCCTTTCATTGCAGGAAATGTCATGACCATGGGCATGTCTTCAGAGACTGCCCGCAAACAAATCTCCTCTAAAATAGGATCAAACAAGCAATAAAGGTGAACAAGGATTCACCAAGGTCGACAGCAAGCACAAGCAAGTCAAACAAACTAATACAGTCATAGATCCCCCAATGTTTGCCCAGTAAAATAAGTATGACATCCTCTCAATGCTTCAAGAGGAAGAAGGCCAACATAGCAAAGATAAGGAACAAACAAAAGAGCGAGAAAAGCCCTCGAATACCAAGGACACAAAAATGGATACCTGAAATTCTCTCTCACAGGAGGGTTGTCTACCTCTAGATGACATAGATATGGATATCATTCAGGACATACCTTCGACCGAGGAAAGAGAAATTGAGCAAGTCCTGATGGGAATGGACCTGCAGAAAATAACTAAAGATTGGAATGAAAAAGGAATATGAGTGCTATAAGAGTATATATAAAGAATCGAGGAAGCATATATCCTACAGCAAAATCTACAGTTTCAGAGAGAACACCAAAATAAAGGGAAAAATCCAGTAGGAGGAGTTAAATCCAATCTCAAAGCCAACCATCAAATCACCAAAGGGTCGACTCAGAAGATAGGCAGGAAGACAAGCTATCAGTCCATTTAGAAGCTTGGAATCTGTTTCATCAATGAAGAAAAGGTAAGAGCACTCTCTCTCTCTCTCCCAATATGTTATCATGATCTGCACTTCATGGAATATAAGAGGACTAAATAGTCCCTGTAAGAAAAGGATCTTGAAATCCAAGATCACCTCTGAAAATCTTGACATTGTACTTCTTCAAGAAACCAAAAGCAGTTTGAATGATATGGACTCCATCCAACATTCCCGCTTCAGAAAGAACTACAGCCATATAGCCGTAGCGGCCTCAGGTACTATTGGAGGACTGGCCACTTTATGGAAGGATTCCAAATTCCATATGCAGGAATCTCTAGCTTCCAAGCATGCTCTTCCTACGGTCATCCAAATCACAGGCACTAAAGACGAGCTTTGTATCACTAATTTCTATGCCCCCCATTCCTTCTCGGAACGAGTTTCCTGGCTCAACAGCCTCAATAATCACCTCAGCTCCATTAGCCACTCCTTTAGTCTTATAGCCAGTGATTTCAGTATGATTCTTAATCTATGGGAAAATCGTGGAGGCCTCCGCATATTGGACTCTGATTCTTTAGCCTTTCGAGCCATGATTGATGAGATGGGCCTCATAGATACCCCTACTAAAAATGACACCTACGCTTGGAACAATAGAAGAGGGGCGAGTCACCAGATAGCCTCAAGGTTAGACCGCTTTCTTCTCTCTGAGGATCTCTTCCTCTCCTCCCTAGAAACAGATGCTAGCATTGCCCCTCAAGTTGCCTCAGATCACTGGCCTATCATTCTAAATTTTAAGCTCTCTGAAAGACCAAAAAACACTCCCTTCAGGTTCAGAGCCTTTTGGATCTCCCAACTAGAATTCCTCAATAGAATGAAGGAGTGGTGGTCTTTTCCCCTCCCTATGCAAGGCAACAAGATGTTTAATTTCCATCAAAGATTAAATCTCATCAAAGAGGAGCTCAAAATATGGAACAAGGAAACCTTTGGAGACATAATAGCAGACAGGAAGATAATAGAGCTAAAAATGAAAGCTCTCCAATAGAACATCATCCAACATGGAATGACAGAGGAAATAAATTAGGAGCAAATGGTGCTTCAAAAAAATTGGGATGTTCGAGCAGCTCAGTAAGAAACGCTCTGGAGCCAAAAATCGAGAAGAAGTTGGCTTAAATATGGGGAAAAGAATACTACCTTCTTTCACAGATCCATGATCCAGCACCGCAAATACAACAGAATTCTCAGCCTCAAAAATCAACAAGGGATCATTTTGAGCACCCATAATGAGATTGAAGATGAGTTCTATCAGCATTTTGGGAACATCATCAAGGAGAACAACCATGATAATGAGGAACATATCCAGAAAATTATCAGCAACATCCACCTTAACAAGAGAGCATAATCAAATTTTTCTTAAAAATATAACAATGGATGAAGTGGAGGCAACTGTCGAGTCCATGGCTAATGGAAAGGCCCCGGGCCCTGATGGTTTCACTATAGACTTCTGCAAAGTCTGTTGGCCTGTAATCAAAGATGATGTCTATGAAATTATCGAATAATCACGCCTCAATCATTCCATCCTTCAATCTTTCAATGCCACCTTTCTGACCTTCATACCTAATTCGAACAAGGAAGACTCTTCGGATCAGTTTCGGCCTATAGCCCTCTGCAATGTTATCTACAAGCTCATTTCTAATGTCCTAGCTAATCGCATTAAAACTATCCTTCCGCTCCTCATCTCACCCCATCAAACAGGTTACGTTGAAGGAAGACAAATTTTGGACAACATTATCCTCTCTCAGGAAGTTATTCATTCCCTCAAGGATCAAGGAAAACCGGGTATGCTCATTCAATTGGATATGTTGAAAGCCTTCGACAAAATCAACTGGAATTACATTAGGAATATGATGGAAGTCTTTGGATTTAATAAAAATTGCATAAAGTGGATCATGGCTTTGGTCTCTGCGGCGTTTTTCTCCATTCTACTTAATGGCTCCCCCTCCCCCATCATCAACCCTTCCAAGGGTATCAGATAGGGGGATCCTCTCTCTCCCTTCCTTTTTGTGATAATGGCTGAAGGTCTCAATCACTCCATCTTTGTTGCCTCCTCATTTGGCCGCATCTTTGGCCTCAATCTTTATCCCCCTAACCCTCCTAATACTCACTAGCAATTTGTGGATGACACGCTCCTAATGGGCACTCCCACTGCCAAAAAAGCCCTCGCTATCCAAGACATTCTTGATGATTTTTCCATGGCCTCTGGCTCCTCTGTTAACAAACCCAACTCCAAATTATTTTTTCTTAACACCTCCAATGCCATCCAAAGAAACATTGCTAATATTCTTGGTTTCCAACTTAGCAACTCCCTTCAAAATATCTGGGTGTTCCACTTACAGACAAATCTATGGAAAAGAAAAATTGGGAACCCCTAATATCTAAGCTTCAAAATAAAATTTCCAATTGGACCTTTTGCTTCCTCAACTTCGCTAGAAGATTAGTCCTTGTGCATTTGGTCTTGCAAGCCATGCCTCTTTACTAGATCTCTGCCATTGTGGCCCCACGATCTATCTCCAACCAAATTAGAGCTATTCAAAGAGACTTCCCCTGGAAAGGCAAAAAAAACAAGGGAAAATGGGCTCCGGTCGCCTGGGAAAAAATCTACAAGCCCAAAAAAGCTGGTGGTCTTAGCCTCAAGGTTTCAAATCACCTCGACAAGGTCATGGGTGCGAAAACTTGGTGGCGTTGGATTACCATTCCCACCACTCCTTGGGAAAAGCTCTTGAAAGAAAAATATTCCCTACGCAGCCTCTTGAATCTCTGATCAGACTCTCTGGAACTCTCAAGGGCTTGCCTATCTAGAACTAGGCATGGGATACTAGATCCCTTATTCAAGATCATTTCTTCTGGGAGACATATAATGGCGAAAATGCTCTTTTCTAGGAAGACACGTTGGAGAAATGTCCCAAGCTCAATACCAACACCTTCCTCCCCATCAGGATGCAGTCGGATAGGCTAAATAAAAAGGTGGTCAAAGACTTCTGGAAGACTACAACCAACTTGAACTGGAGGGAGTGGATGGATATTAGAGAGATGGCTCAGCTCAACCATCACTAGTCTGCTGCAATTTTGGCAGAGGAGCTTAACAAAAGACAGATTCAAAGAGATGCAGAGCCGGCCAAACTACGGTGGGGATCTAACGTTGTAGGGAGCTTCAATATCAAAGACGCATATAGTCTCCTTCTGGCCTTGGATCCCATCCCGCTAGATGCCAAGTGGAAGAGGCTATGGAACATAAATCATTGGTCGAAAATATCTCTTTTTCACTAGCTAGTATTGCATCAAAAAATTATAACTTGGGATAATCTGCAAGGGAAAGGATTCATAGGTCCATCTGTCTGTACGCTATGCAATTCCAACTCTAAAATGGCCAATCACATCCTAAATGAATTCCATTTTTCTTATAATATTTGGAATTGGATCCTCCTAGTATTCAAGGCCTTTGATCGTAATCCCTACTCCATTCTTACCTCCCTTGATGGCTGGCGCCTTTCCTTATCCTCACAGCCCCTCATCAATTTGGCCTAGAACCTTCTCCCTCGCATCATCTGTTGGGCTCTCTAGAAAGAGCGTAATTATTGCATATTCAAAAATAAGGAAAACAAGGAAGAACATATTCTTCACCTAATAAGGCAAACCTTGCGTGAATCTGTCTCCATAGCTAAGCTCCCGGATCCCCCCTCCCCCCGACCAGGGAGGACTGCCACATTTTTCCCCTTCTCAATCTCTCCTCTGCCTTCCATCTCGCTCATCTAGTCGCTACCCCAGCTTTTCCTCAGACAACGGTTTGGACTCCACCCGATCCCAATTTCATCAAGCTCAACTATGATGGTACTTCCAAGAACAACACGAGTACTACAGGTTTCAGAGGGGTCTTTCGCAACCACCAAGGCACAATCCTCTGGATCTATTATGGGAACATTTTTTGTACCACCAACAACGTCGTGAAGCTTCAGGTGCTGGCTCACGGCTTGGATATTGCCAGACCTCACAACTAGTGGTCCCGTTTGGTAGAAGGTGATTCCACTATAGCTACCCAAGCTTGTCAGAAACCTCAGCAAGGAAGCAGCGTTTGACAGGTATCGAAATGCTGGCGCCTCAGTAAAATCCTTTGAAAGATCAAAGAAAGCATTGATGACGCCAAAGGAATCTCCTTAACGATGGTCCGAAGAAAGGCCAACAAACTCGTTGATTTCCTTGCAAATATTGGAGTGAGAGACACCAATAGACTCTCTTCAATGGAATACAATTCAATAAGGGAGCCATTTGTTAAAACAGAGTGTATTCGTATCAACAATCAAGGTTTGTAGCACACCATCATGATCTCTTCCTCGTTTCTCCCTCCCAATCACCTCTGTCATCATGACCACACCTCAGACCTCCCCTCTCATGTTTGAGCTTTACGATTGCTCTCAATCGATCTGCTCACTCCAGTATGATCCCACCTTTGGCATTAAATCCCTGCATGATTCAACTTACTTCTTAGACTATTTTCTATCTGCCCTCTCGGGCCTTCACTCCCCGCGAACACCTTCATATAATCCTCCCCCCTTACTCGCACCTCACACCCCACTATTTCATTTGGCATGTCTGCTGCCTCTTTCCCCATCCCTGTTCGGCTTCTCAACATTGTCCCCTCTCATATCCTTGCCTCTTTAGCCACTCTCCACCTCTTCCCCATCTCCATGGCTCCTCGGCACCCTAATCCTCATCCCCCTCCACCCGCTCATCGTGCTCACTAGGCCTTCTGGGTCAACCCCTCTTGCCCACATGTAACCCAAGCTGATACCTCTACTAGAAATGCGGCCCGCACCTTTGTTGATACAACTCCCCAGATCTTGTAGTGGCGCACTGCAGACATGGATTCAAAAACCCACATCCGCCATAGGGCTATGCATTCGGAGGCGGTTGAAACCTCTCTCCACTGGATTCTGGATCCTGGCCTCACGAGAGCCCGAGAGAATTTATACAGTCGCACCATCGACCTGAACTGGAAAACTAAAATGCTTCTAGCTATAACATTATAGGAGCACCAGAATACCAGTAAGGAGCTGAAAAATAAAATAGATTCTCTTTCTGACAAGTTTGTTGTGTATGTGAAGGAAATCCATCATATGTTGTTCATCGACCACAACTCTCCCCACCACGCCCAGCTGAAGCACAGTTCAATGGTGCTCCATCAAAAAGGTCCCAAGATTGAAGAGGAGGCTCCATCCAAGGATGACTGCCAGGAAGCTGGCCCCTTCTTGTCACGTCACCAGATTTTCGGCCCAGAGGAAGGCATCTAGGATAGACTTATTAGCGTCGATGATTACCTGAATGATGAAGCAGAAGTGCATCACTCCCCTGCACCTTAGCCTCTCGGTGTTCATCCTGTTTTTCTGTCTCAATGTGTCTCTTAATGTATCTGAGGCTTAAAGGCCTTTTTTCTGGCTCTTCTTGATGCTTCAGTCCATGGAAAATTTTAGTAGCTAATATTCGTAGGTGGGCTAATTTTCCATGGTTTTTCCAAAAAAACGATTCGCCAATTTCCATTTTTTTATAAAAGTGATTCGTCCAAATTTTACAATAAAAAATTATTTTACCTTAAAAATCGCCAACATTGTATAAATAGTATATATAATATCATTATAAATTTGAATAATTTTACAAGTACATCAATAAACATTTTATAGTTTTCATATTAGGAACTACTGAGATTCACCAATTTTTTAAAATTCAAAATAATTTTCCATCCTTCAAAATAATTTTTCCTGCTCAGTCTCTCTATTTTTGTCAAGGTTTTTAACTTCTCCCCTCACGAATGCTCCCCTATAAACTGCTTCAGTCTCTCTATTTTTGTCAAGGTTTTTGACTTCTCCCCTCAGGAATGCTCCCCTATAGACTCCTTCCCAGAGGGCGAGAATCATTTTGTGCTAAAGGCTAGTCCTAATTTTGTGCCTCTTGAAACTGCGATGTAATCTATATTCCCATATGAATGTGAATTAACTCACAAAAACATATTTTTTTATTACTAATATTTTTATTTATTTATTAATATCTACATTATTTTATTTTATTTAAATATAATGTTACGGATAAAATGTATAAGGTAAAACAACGGCCATTAATTTTAATTTGTTAAGTAGAAAAAGAAGTGTACAGATTCGGGAGTGAAGGAGCGTCGAAAAAAGAAAATTATAAAGCGTATGTTGATAGTCTAATGAGATCACAAAATTTGTAACTCAACAGCCAGATGTGCGGTAAATCTCATGTTTTGGAGTTCTCCGCGGATAACGTAATTGTAGTTATAAGCGAATAGAAAGGATGGTGTCATTTAGGCTGCGTCACCAAGTGACGGTGTGAGCGTCATCAATTAGTGATTAAGTTGCGTCATCAGGTAATCGTCACAGCATCATCGGTGTCGTTGTTGTAGAGATACGCTCTGTTGCCCGAGAGATAAGGCTACTTGTCATTAATGTGGTTAGGTAATATATGTCCATTCTAAATTTGCTTAAATTTAAGAATGAATATATACGGCCTAACTGCATTAATAAAACTATAACATGAGAAAGATATATATCCCCTAAAGATAAGGCGAATGATGTGTACTACTTTCATACAAATCATTTCATAGTAGTTATTATACTTTGGATTTCATTTTAAATGAAAATGGATATGTAAAGTTGGTTTATACACGCCAGCGGCCTGGAAGGTACGCCTACATGGAGTTGGAAATTGCAGAGGACCCACGAGGCAACGAGTCATGTATTTTTGAGATGTGTTGGGAGCAGATAATTCTAATTATGGTAATTTTTGAAATGTTTGTCAAACACTACCTTTCTTTCTTTTTTTAGCTTGAAAACAAATTTATGCAATTCTTTATATCTTTAAATCCAATAAATTAATTTCAAAGCTAAATAAATGTTCATCATTATTTTATGCGATGGAATTTGATCGTAGAATTCCCAGTCACAGGGTGATTTGCCATCATGCTAGAGCTAAAAATTTTAGTGGCCGTTATGATAAAATAATTCAAACTGATATTAAAATTACCACACCATACAACTTAATGGATGCTTAAAGTTAGCTGGAGTCAATCGTCAATAGTTTGTTTAGTGGTAAAATAATCCAATCTGATATTAGAACTACACAACTTCCACATTTAAGAATGTTCCAGATTTGAAATTTTTACCATATAATATAATATAAATTCATATAACTTCATTTTTTTAACAATAATATTTGAGGCAAATTCCTCTTTATTTTTATAGGGTACATTTAATATCCAGCTTAGTTTAAAGACCCATAAAATAGTCTGGAAATAATAAAAATTTCAACAAGATTATAACAAAATCCTTCCATGGTTTTGAAAATCTAAATTATAATCGTCAAAGTTCATGAAAATCTAAGTTATAATCGTTAAATTTTTAAGTTTTTAAACTGAATTTCTAACCATAAATTTACCATATAAACAAATTTGTAGTGTAGATAGACAACGCCCTTATTATCTCTATCTGCCAAAATCTGACATCAATCTCTATATGTCACACCAATTGTTAGTACTCACTGCTATGGCATGATCCACAGCATGAGGTTTTTTTAATGACGTAAACTTCGATGACGTGCAGTTGGAGACTCTTCAACCACAAGTTTACAGTCATACTTTTATGTTAATATAGCCATCTCCTATGGTCTCTAATTTTTAGGAGATGGAGCTGTAGACGCATTCTTCGCACTTTATATTATATATTACATCAACCGCCTCTCATTTGCCGCAACGGTCCACGCAGAATCACTTTCTTTTTGGTTTCATGGCAAGTGCAGTGATTGAACACCTTTAGTGTCTTCCTCCTAAAATCTAAATGATGTGGAAAGATATGTCAGCCTTTTCGAATAATAATAATATAAAAAGAGAAATGCTGTGGAACCTTAATTTTTAATTTTTAATTTTAAACGGGGAAGTATACTGAACTTTCTTGCCTTTGTCGTAGACACCGGGATGTTTACTTCTATGTTAGTTTATCTTTCTAAAAAGCTATTTTTATTCCAAAATTGGGTTGTTATTATCATTTAATTTCAAATTAAATTAATTTCAACGATTTCTGAACTTAAATTTATGATAAAAAGTTATTTTTATTCCAAAATTCAGTTTTTATTATCATTTAATTTCAAATTAAATTAATATCAACGATTTCTCAACTTAAATTTATGGAGTATATAAATGGTTGAAACTTGAGAAAATTAATATAGGTTATAAAAACAACAAACTTAAAAATTTAAATTTTTAAATTTAATTTAATTTTTATTTTTTATTTTTTTAATAATGTGATAGGGAGTGGTAAAGCACTTCCGTGATTTTGGTGTAATGAAAAGCACTTTGACCTCTAATAGGTTTATGGTTTATGAATGATAGCTTTAATTTGTGGCAAATGTTTATAGATTTGGGTTATTAAAAATTAGAGAAATAGTATTTATTACTTAAAAATAAAAAAAATATTTATTTATTTGAAAATAATTATTTATTTGTATTTGAATATATTATAAAAATTTAATAATATAAGAAGGTGATTTTGTTGTTGGATCTGATAATATAGGCTTATTATTAATATACTAATTTGGTGATATAGGAAGCTAGATTTATCATTGGATTAGAATTTTGATTTTTTTTTTTTTGATAATGTATTAGGAAAAACCTTTAAATACACCACTCCACCATGTGTGGCACTTCGATCATAGCAACACAATGATTATTCTTAAAAGTTATATTATATTCATATTATTTTTATGGCTAGAAAATTACTTTTACTACAAAATTAGGTTACTCAACTAATAAACCAATATTAATTTGATTTTTAAAGAATATATAATCTAATGGAAGTTAAATGAATGTATATGAATACGCACTTTCACTCTTTGACGGTGGTGCAAACCCTCATTCCCCACCTTCACACAAATGCACATCTTCGTTCCTTTAAAGGATAGGTGCACATGTCGACCCCATACTCCTAACTCAATGATGACGGTGGGTACCTACATTACTAAATATTGTTTGTAACCCTCCCTTCAACCCCCACCAAACCAAAACCCCCCTTGAAGGCCTAAATATGCATATTCTTCTACTATTTGTAAGTACCTTAACACCCATTAAATAAATTCTACTAAAAAATATTTTCTTAATAAAATCATCATAGCCTCAATATTACTGAGCATTTTTTAAAGTTATGTTGATCAAAAAAATTTGGAAATGGTTCGATTAGATAGTGCTCTCTCAGACCTTTCTCTTGATATATGTTACTTGGTCAAATCCCCACCAGATAAGGAGAAACATTGACTTAAAGTCAAGAATTTTTATAATGAATTAAAATGGGTGAAAACCCAAATTCGTTAACCAATTTGCATCTTTTCCTATGGATTAGGTGGTTATTTCCTAGCTCAAGTGATCAACAATGGCAGATGTCCAAATTTGCACAACTTTTAATCTACAGGGCATTTAGATTGTGTTGTGGTTCAACATGGAAACAAAGAGGGGTGTTACCCTATCCCACATTGAATAATAATCGTATAATGGGTAACTTATATTGACCTGGTGTAACAACTGTGTGATTTATCTAATCGAATACCCATGGGATGTGGCAGGACCGATGTAACACCTGTATGATGTGTTTGATGTATTACCTAGTTGATGTGGCATAAAGAAAGATGGTTGAGGTGGAAAAACCAAGACACATGGTGGGCCCAATATAATACACTTTTGGCATGGCATATGTTGACCTAGTCGACATAGCATAAGTGGAGATGGTTGGCTTGACTAACGCAAACATGTCATATAAGTAGATTGTTGGGTATGTGTTATATTATTTCCATGACAAGCCCCATGCGAACCCACTCATAGGCTGACCCACCCATTGTTTTATGCATGAGTTTGCACATGGTTTTGGGGGACGATGGTTTTCGACCCCTGGTATTTTGTAGATCTGGTTAAGAGAACTACGGTTATGTTCTAATCCAGGGTTAATGGATTGGGGTTTATGTATGCTTTAGCATGTATATATATGTGTTGTAACACTAAAAGGAATATAATGAAAAATCAAGCTGGTCGTCCTGATTTTGGATCCAGGGGAAAATCTCCGTGTTTATCTGTTTTATGTTTTATTCTCTCGCTATTGTTTATTTTATGTTTTAATATTCATTTGTAGATAATTTATGTACATGGTTAAAACCTACAAAGAGATGGTTGACATGAAACGTGGAATAATAAGTGATGGTTGATGTGCCAAAAACTTTTACACGTGGAAATTTAGTGACGTGGACACGTGGCATATCAAACATGCATTTTTGAGTGGCTAACAAGGCCAATTTTTAGTGACATGTGGCACCACCAAAATAATTCCAAGTGGGCATGGTGACATGCCTACGTCAACATATATTTTCCCATTGATAATTAAGGTCTCTATCACACGGTTTAGTCACATGGAAAAGAAAAGTATAACCCCAAAGTCCCTAGGTATCCCCTAGTCATGTTGTGGCCATATGGGCGGAATCCACAATAATTGTGCTCAAATAATCACCATCAACCTATCACCCAATGTTGGTTCGATTCAAACCTAGATATAACACATATGGCCATTATGTTCAAAGCAATGAATTTTTCACTCGCATGGCAACTGATATATGGGTGGCTTCGTGGTATGAACATTGTGTTATAGCTCTATGGTCTCATGGTCAAGCTTGAGGATGTTTGGTTTATGGCTTGATAATGCTTATATTGTAGGGTCTGTTTTCATCTACAATGGTTAGGAATTTGAGTCTAGTTGGAAGTTTTGTGGTATTGTGATTAAGCTTGAGATGTGTTTTCATGGATTATGCATTCATAAGCATCCACACACACACACCCACACACACACACATATTGCAAGGCCTGGATATGCGAATATAATGCATAGTTTAGTTGGTGTCATGCCTATTTTGATCTGTGATGGTCATCGATTTGCGTTCGATTGGTAGTTTGGTGGTATCATGACCAATATTTAGGTGTGTTTTCATGGATTTTCACACACAAACACACATATATATCCTTTAATACCTCATTATGTGAACATAGCACATTAGTGTTGGGCATTTTTTAGAGGGAAAAAAGAAAAAACTACTTTTTCAACTCGTATTTTCAACTTATCTCCCAAATTCTTACTCAAATTTCGAGAGGGAGTACTCGTTGGATGCAAAATTTAATTTCTCATCCAAGGAGTACCTATGTTTCATACTTTAGATGGAACCTGCTACACGAAAAATGAAAAATACATGAAAATTGTGATTGCAATGATGTTTTTCCATGTATTTCTCATTTTTCACATAGAAGGGCCCATCGAAAGTATGCAACACGGGTACTCCTTCGATGAGGAATTAAATTTTGCATCCAACGAGTACTCCCACTCAAAATTTGAGTGAAAAATTTGGGAGATAAGTTGAAAATACGAGTTGAAAAAGTAGTTTTATTATTTTATTATTTTTTAATCTTTTTACCCTTTTGCTTAAAAAATGGTGAATCATCACCTATGGTTGACATCAGCATGTTGAATCCTACTGGTTCTTATAAATTTAATTTTGGTTGTACTTTTTTCTTAGGAGGCCCATTTTAGACCTCAAAATTCCCCTAATGGTAAGATAGATTTTTGAGTGAAAGAGGTTGTTTTTCTTTCTTTATTGTCAAATTGTTATGGGACTCGTGAAGATTATACGATTAATGATTGAAGAATAGGTTGAGATTGCATTGATATGATTAGATTTTGCAGGGGCATTTATTATGTTTTGAGTTGATGGATCCAATTTCAAAGATTGCGAAAAGTAGTCCATTATGTTTTGGTGAAGGATGTTGATGCCTTAATCAATTTGGAGCCTACCAAAATTTATTTCTTTAAAATTTTAGAGATTGGTGCCTGAGTACGCTTATATCCTATAACAATTTAGTGCTTGCAGATTTCAAAGGTTGGTGTCTCAATCAAGTGTGAACCTATAGAAAATTGGTGCTCACAGATTTAAGATGTTGGTGCTTCAATTTTTTTGGATACTACAACAAGTTCATGCTTGAAGGTTTCAAACATTGGTCTCTCAAACAGGTTGGAGTATGTAGTAGATTGGTGCCTAGAAATAGATTTTGGGGGTTATAGCCTTTAGTAGGTTGGTCCCTGCAAATTGATTTAATTAAAAACTAAAGAAAATAAGAAGATTTGTGGTTTTACCCCACAAGGATTTACGCATATATCTTGTGTTCATGTGTATTTATATGATCATTGGTTTTATTGATGCACTATTATGGTTTCAGTTACAATGAATTGTGATATTGTTTAATAAATTGATTTAGTTAGTTATTACACTGATTCAGCCTCCCTCTGAGTGTAGTCATATTTCCAAAAAATTCAATTAGAGTAAGTTCCTTCAGGAATAGTTAATCACTAGAAGGTTGATCACGGGGAACATGCCTAATCTCATATCTCCAATCAAGACTCCTTAGTTTGATGGAAGAAATAATGCTTTCTAGGAAATAAGAATGCAAACCTACATTATGCCTTTAGGTACTAATGTATGGATGGTTTTTGAGAATGGTTTCCAAGTGCCTACAAATCCTCCTCAAATATTAAACCTCAATAGGATGAAACTTTGAAAAGAGAGTAAGATTGTTAATTGTTGAATTGATAGAAAGTAGTGAGATATGTGGCGAGCTCCAAATGGTTGATGACGAAACTTTGAAGAGAATTGTCGCTATTAAAAAAAGACCTTCGGCCTAAAAATTGAAGAATTCAACATGTAAGAGATAAGAGTATCTTTAGAGTTGTCTTTATATGGTACTAAAGAATTTGTTTTAGCTGATTCTGTTGATACTTTTCCAAAAAAATTTTAGGTTGTTGACTATTTTGGTTTCGAATGGTTCTCTTCATTCTTGTGAGTGTGAGCATCCTAATTTGTGGATTATTCTCCTTTTTCTCATTAGTTTCCATGCTTGTGAATATGAAAGTTTTGACTTGTGAAATCTTGTTATTGTGTTGATTTTTACATATTTTTACATGAAATTTAAAAGTTCCTCTTAATCAACTTTTTGGACTATTTTTAATTGGATATTTAACTCCTACTTGTATTGGACATATTAATTGATATTTCTCATCATTAAATGTATTTTTTAATTTATTGGATATGAAATATTTAGTCAAACTAATTTATTTTCTAGATTAGTGTTTGCTTGAGATATTTTCTCAACTAAGTGATTATAAATTTTAAGATAGAATTTATATATTCAAACAATGATTGGTGTATTTATATATGTGATTAATCTAATGTCAAATGAGTATTTTTTGTGTGTAATTTGTTTCTCAATTTGGTATCAGAGCCAGTGGCTCTATGGGTAACTCCCTTAAGGGAAGGCCCAAATATATGTGAAAAATGTGTGATTAATTTGTGAATGAAAATAGATTATTGTGGATGTGTATAAATATTTTTTTGTTTCTACATAATGAGTTTGTAAATTGTGTGAGACCGGCCTTGTGTATTTTTATTTATTAGCATTTGTATTATATGGATATTAGAGGAATTTGTAGAGGAATATGTTAAAGAAGAAAGGGGAAAAGAAATGTTTCATCTCCTTTTTGTAGAGATGTATTTATGTTACACTCGCTATGGATCACAATTTATTATTATAGTGGTGGTCACGCTGGCTGCGAATCCCAATGGGATGGATTGTAACTCTATCAATTTCTTATATAGTTTTTTGCTTATCAATTTTATTGATCGATCAAGGCATAGCTAGAGAAATTTATCCTAGATCCATTCTGGTTCAATGACTGGCATGAAACCAACATGAAACTGTACTTTCTATTTGAAGTATGAGGATGTGTGGCTCTCATAGCATTTCCTATGCCCAATTTGCAAAATTAGTGCCACTTGCAACAAACAAGAGAATAAAGGTGTGAATGATAGCATTGTGATGACGTTGCAGGATCAAGAGGAGGTGCACAAGATGCAAAAGTGATAAATTCAGTCCAAATAAATTTAGGACTAGATTCAGAATGAGAATTTCATGATTGAGATGTTGATTGCTTGAAGTATTCCATATCGATCAATAGAAGGATGAAAAACATAGGATCTGCTTTTTACTCCAATATTGGAATATGTGTCGAAGAATCACCAAATTTAGAGCCCTCTACCAGGAGGAAATGTGATTGAATTTAAATAGTTTTATGAAGATGATGAACTACAAAGTTTAGAGATGGAATCGTGGGACTGTAGGTTTGATGAGCTCAACTGTAGTTGAATTACGTGGCCTCGGATGGCGTGACTTGACCTAAATCTTTACGAAAATTCAGGTTGAGTCTTCTTCTTCGTGGGTCTTCACTCATTTGACATTTCCTTAAAAAAAGTGACAAAAAATCGTATACAACTGGTTTAAGTTTGGAGAGACAAGGAAGTAGATTATTTAAAGGAGAGGTAGATCTCATAATCTTTGGTGGGTCCTGTGATATGCATGCATTACACATCTTTGAATGGAGTTTTAACCTGAGCATATGAGCACATTCAATATTGAGTAAATCCACCTAATATGGTTCTCCTAGTTTGGCATATTAGAAATTTTTAATCCTTTTTTCAATGATAATGGTATGCAGAATATGCTTCACTTTAAGTTGTATATAAGTGTTATTTTTGTTTGTAAATTAAGTGATGATGAACTTCATAATTACATAAAGAGGTAGTTTTGTAAAACTGACTCTAGATACATTTTGTATCTAGACAACTCCCTAGGCAACTGGTGAATACAGCGGTTGGTACCCATGTATCTTGGTAAATGTGAGCTCTTCCATAGAATGCATAGTAGTTTATTTATTTTAAAAAGGTGATTGATTGTGTCTAAAGGAACTATTTTAAGATAAAATGATGTAAAACTCAATATGTATGGTTGTCCAAAAAGTTTTGCCGTTGTGGATCTAGGGAAGGATCCCTCATTTGTTGAAGATGTGGGAGTGGTCTTCTCATGAGGTTATGTGACACTTGGGATGTTGTTCAGTAATCGACTTTGGGAGATCCATGATTTGGGAGTTTTAGAGTGTATTCCACTAACTACAATTTACAAGGGTTATGAGACAACTTGATGGAGTTCTCTCTATGAAATTTCAAACATGTTTAAAAAATCTAATTAAGACTTTTCAGACATGAAGATCAAAGAAGAGTATTCATTAAGGAAGGAAATTATAGATTTAACTCCTACTTGTCTTGTGCATATTAATTGATGTTCCTCATCATTAAATTTGTTGTTAATTAGTTGGATATGATATATTTAGTCCAACTAAAATAGTTTCTAGATTAGTGCTTCATTAGTGTTTAGTTCAGATATTTTCTCAACTAAATGATTATTAAGATAGAATTTATATCTTCAACCAATAATTGATGAATTTATATATTTTATATATGTAATTAATCTAATATAAAATGAAAATTTTTGATGTAGAATTAGTTTCTCAATTTTTTTTTGTAAATGATAATAAAAATTTATGATATATTTATTCTTTTTTACTTTCAATTTTGTGGATAAACTATTTTCAAATCTTTAAATAATTAATTATATAATAATCTTACTTATAAACTATTATTTATAATACTACAATTGATTCAAAATATTTTGATTATTAACTATTTTTATAAAATGATGATGTGCTCACTAATTACATTGTAACATTTAAATGAGGGAGTTTGAGTTTCTTCAACTCAAATCTATCTCTGATAATAGTGTTGAACTATCTTCCTTTTAGTGATTGCATTTCCTACTTTCCATATCACATTTTTATGTGGTCGATATATTTTTTGAATATGAAGTCAGTTCGTATTACAATCCATTCTTTTATTTACAATAAATAGTATCAAAAGAAGAGTTATTATACCTCTTTAGTGAATTAAAGTTGATTGATTTTTTTATATCATTATTTTATTTATATGGATAGTTATTTTTTTTTCAGTACTTATATTTTATTTATCTTTAATATATTTATTATAAATTTAATTTCATGATTAATAATAATTATGAGATGATAGTAGGGAGTAAAGTTACATAGAATATTTTAGAACATTTTTAATAACTGTTATTTTTGTTTTTAGGTAAATTAATTAATTAAAAATGTGATAAGAATAAATGTTTTAGGAAATGAGTTAATTTTTTAGCCATGTAATATTGATAAACTATAATATTGTAATAAAACTTATTTAGAAACTAATAATTTTTATGGTTAAAAATATTTTCACATGTTTTTTATTTTTTTTATAATTTAAATAATAATAGCAATTTAAAATTTAATTTTGATAAACTATTATATTGTAATAAAACTTATTTACAAATTAATAATTTCCATGAATAAAAATATTTTCACTTGTTTTTTATTTCTTTTTTAATTATTTTTTTATAATTCAAATAATAATAATAATTTAAAATTTAATTTAATTTAATTAATTTTTATTTTTTTTAATCTTTCGAAAATGTATCACAAAGCTAAAATAAATAATCTGATACATATAATAAATTAATTTCTATCTATTTTACTATCTATTTTATTTGTATAACTAAAGTCACATTTACTAGGACCAAAATCCAAAATTAAACATAGAATTAACAATAGTGATATAAATGTGTTTTTGTGACAGCCTCATTAAGAGTTAACTAGTATTAACTAGTTAATGACAATTTGTTTATTTTTATTTTCTGGCAAGAGAGACTTGATTGTTATTGTTTATGAAACAAATTATTATTTTGTTTTTTGTTATTGAGTTGATAGGAGGAACTAATGAATGAAAAGAAAAATCTTTTAAGCTGTTGGTAAAAGTTTCCAAGAATAGGAGGTGGTTAGGGACAGTTGGAAAACAGTTACCTACTCCTCTGAGGATAAATTTGAATCCCAGGGGAGGAGTAGGGGTTCTGTACAATTTTCTTTGGTAAAGGAGAGTATTTTCTAGAGCTGGTTATGATCAGTTGAAAATAACTCAAGAAAAATTTGTAAAACAAGACTTTCTGAGTTTGACTGGATTGGCCATCCAGAGGTCATAGCAGAAAGATAAATATTTCCACTGTTAACCCGGGACACCATCCAGATTCTAGAGCTAGGGGGCAAGAGGAGGACGTAATAGCCTCCCTTGATGGTTGGGAGGACCACAGCTTAAGTTTTCTATTTCAGATAAGTATACTATGAATTTCCTAAGCAGGTTAATACTAGATTGGAAAGGTTGTTTCAGTATTACAGTTGAGAAAGTTCTGTTCTATTTCTTTCTAGTATATGAATATACAGGTATATAATGCATAAGACAGGAAATGCTATCTACAGGCAATTTTAATATCCTAAGATTCTGATAGAGAAAAAATAAAAACAATACTATCTTTTCCATGTTATTATTATATGATTGATTAAGTAGAGATACTGTCTAAAATTCTGTGTATCGTGAGGGAAGCTTACAATGAATTGAAAAACACTGTTAACACTGTTAATATGTAACAGAGACAAAATATACACAGTAGTATTGCTAAAATAAGACATGCAAGAGATAAAATGTTGTATGAATATATAGCCGCATTTATTTATTTATTTTCTTGCTACTGTAAAAGCACTTGCAGCTATATATATAAATATAGTTATATATGTAATCATAGAAATTGAAAACATGTTCTAAAGAAATGCTGTAATAATAACTCTGCAAGACTAGAACCAGTGACAGGGTGTTAAATGACGCGATAGATCGTTGACCTAGTTTTGGGAATGTACCCAAAAGTTGGTTTCATCATCTTGAGTCGATAACACCATTCTAACTCAGACATTTGTGACGATGGTCCAGTCACTAACTAAACTAGTTAACGCAAAACTATAGATAACAAAATAAATAAGCTTCAACGAAGTATTAACGACTGCATGTAACATTATTTGCAGAATAATGAGAAAATCGTTACAAAAGAATCACGGCGGAACCCTTACAAGTTCAACTGTTATATTTATAAAGACCTGATAACATCTGTATTCATTACTTTACGAAAATAGGTATGCAGAACTCAAAGGGCGCAAATCTGTTATCGGGCAAAGGTAATATGAACATCTACAACAATAATATTTCCAACAAAATGAAATTAAAACCAAAAACGGGTATTTGCACAGAGATACATTCGTCGTGGTATTGTATATATCAAATAAATTCAAATCCGAACTGTCAAGAGTTAAAATAACAACTCAGAATTGATAATAAAAGACCCTTTGTCTTTATAAAAAATGTGGCACAATAGAACTTAGGGTTTAAACCTTAATTATTCTCTCAGAATGGAGTCTGGGTCGCATTAAAACAAAATAAATTAGCTATTACAGAAATTCTGCATAATTCTAAAAAGACCCATTATCAAGAAGCTTGGGATTGAGTAAATTTAAGATTGGAATCAAGGGAATTCAGCCCCATTGGGAGCAGAGTACCTGTGCAATCATATTATGCGAAGAAATAAGCCACGGTACTGTTGCATGACATTGAAAACCAGTATTGAAATTTGTTTGCAACCTTACCTGCAGAGAATAGGTAAAAAATAGAAGAAGGGTAAGAAACTGTGAAGCATATCAAAGCGAGAAGCATAAAATCCTCTTAAAAACTAAAGGAAAACTATCAAGGGTTTGAGCGCAGACCTGGAGTCAAATAGCTTCAACCTCCGGGATTTTGTTAACGCCATATTAAGAATAAATATTAAAACCCATAACTAAGTGAACTCCCTAACTTTAAAACTCTGCAACTAGTAGATTATTGATGTAAAATTCTATATGAGCCGATATATTTATCATAAATGATTAACGCACAAATAGTGAAAAGAAATCACAGCGAACTTAAAGGAAAAGGGGTGGTGCTGAAGCACCATACCTGTGCATTGTTTGACGAGGGTTTCAAACTGGTAGTCTAGTCCATTTCTCCAAGGGAAAAACTTAGAAAGCCTCGGCATTGGGCTACGAAATTGCTTACCAGAGCAGAGATTTCGCTCTGTAATTTTCTAGACATACATTAAACAAGAACAAACCCCATGGAAATGCCATGTGGCCAAGCCAAATTTTTAACAAATCAGAGGCGGAGAGAACAAAGTTGAACAGGTGAAAATGAGGGCAGAACCGAAGCTCATTCACTACCAAATGCAATTAAGTCTATCAGCTTAGAGATCGAGTGAACTGATTCACTCCAACAACGAAATCCCAATGAAACCCGGCAAATCATGGAAGCTGTCCCAAATTATTTATTACACAGTACAGTGGTAACATTGAAATAGTATCCAGCTCATAAACGTAGCGTACAAATGCCAAATGGATGTGATGTATATTAAGTTAAACTATAGAACGCTCTTCGTAATTGGGATCAAGAGTAACGACTATGCATTCGAGCACCAATACAATATTCATGTGAAACATATATAATATGCAACCATATAAACCTTAATTACCATGTGAATATATATGTTGCATGAAAGATAATTAGAATATGTGCCCGAACTCCTAGTTATATATATAAATGTCAATGCTCTAATATAAGATATGTTAGGGATATGACAAGAGATGGGGAATTCACCCCTTAGTTATATTTATATGTTGAAAGGTAGAGATAAGTAAAAAAAAAAAAAAAAATACTGTTGTATTTGTTTTTGTTAAACTGTGACAGTTTTTAAATTATAAATCATTGTAAAACTAGAGATTTAAAAATACGCTACATCTAATATGCCTCTCAAACAATATTCCTAAAATAAAGTCATAGAAACATCACACATTTTATAAAAAAAAAAATCAAAAAACAATATAAAATATTAAAAATGAAATTATTTAGGTGAAGTATGAGATTGTGCGTTGCATTGCACTGAAAATAATTGATAATTTTGAAAGTGAAAAAAAATAAAGGAAAAAGAATTATAAAATATTAAAAATAAATTTTTTTAGGTGAAGTATGAGATTGTTTGTTGCATTACAAAGAAAATACTTAATAAATTTGAAATTGAAAAATATAAAAGAAATTTTTTTATGACATAATATAAATATAATGTTATCTATCTTTGCATTTATTTGGGAGAAGGTTGTTTTGAATTTATATGATAGTTTACGTTTAGTATTCATAGATAGTTTAACATTTTTTCTTAATTTAAATATTTTTTTGTAAGTTTAAGAAGAGAGCTAATGAAAGCTTCTCGTGGCTAAATGTGTTTTTAAATTTCATGGTTTCGGATGTCTACAAAGAAAATGGTTATTAAAAGTAAAAAAAGAAATTACTAAATACTAATTAAGATCTCGTAATCTTCAAAGATGGTCTTTCAGGTTCCAATAGAAAATATTTGATAGATTTTGAAAGAATACTAGTAGATGACATCAAATAGGCTAAATAAAATAATATTAATTGATGAAAAATATGATGGTTATTTTCCCAAAAATAAATTTGCATCAAAACCTCACAAATTTCTGGCATCATCACATATTAGATGAAAATGAACGAGACATAAGCTCCCAATTATTCATAAATTTTGGTGTAAAATATGCAACTTTGATGGGAAACTCTAGTGCAGTGCAATTGATGATGTTCAATATCTTCAATGTTTCCTCAGAGAACATTATCTCTGAAATTGAAACGAAACATTTTGAATTGCACTCAAACTAAAAACAACATACTCTTTTAGTATTTTAAATTACCCCCTCAACAGTATAGGGTTTACATCTCATGGTGGCCATAATTCTAATATGTCTTATAACTTCTTGTATATATCATTGATTTTTATTGACAATGCAACATACCATTGTAACAGTTTACATGGTGACTAACCCTCTACATGGTTGCAGACATTGACTATTCACATAATCTAATAAACCACCAACCACCTATAACTTTTCCAATTCAAAACGACCCAATAAAAATTAATTTAGAAAAAAAGAATAACATTGAACTACCCCCAAGGCCTAGTGAAGTAATACAATGTGTAGAATCTGCATCTGAAACAAGACTGAGGGTGGTCAACTTTCAATCCTAATGTACCCTCTCTAAAATGAAGCTTGCTACAATTTCCAAATGCACATCAATACCTATCCAAGAACTACTATTCAGTAAAACCATACCATTTTAACTAAAGTGGACAATGCAATATCGTGCCTCAACTGTAGTTGATGTGATTATGATGTGAATGTGACAAATAAACTATTAATATAATTCATTATCAACTCATTAGTATTAATAAGATGTAAGAGTTTGTTTCCCCACTTGTAATTCCTCTTGTGAATAACACAGTATGCCTTGTTTTGATGGTCTAGATGAGAGTTCATATTGTTTATTTTTATTCCTTCAATTATAAATATCTATGTTCTTCTAGACATATTTACAAAGGACGAACTAGAAGGACATCATGTAGCAACTGAAGGTGCTAGAAAACTGTGGAATCTAATAACCATTAGAGGAATTTTGGGGTCTAAAATGGGCCTCCTAAGAAAAATGTACAACAAAAATAAACTTTATAAGAACCAATAGGATTAAATATGATGATGTCAACCATGGGGGATGATTCACCTTTTTAAAGTAAAAGGGCAAAAGGATTAAAAATAATAAAATAATAAAACTACTTTTTGAACTCTTATTTTCAAGTTATCTCCCAAAGTTTTTACTCAAATTTCAAGTGGGAGTACTCGTTGGATGCAAAATTTAATTCCTCATCCAAGGAGTACCCATGTTTCATTCTTTCGATGGACACTGCTATGTGAAAAATGAGAAATACATGAAAAAACCTAAAAAAACGTAAATGTAATTAGGTTTTTTCATGTATTTCTCATTTTTCGTGTAGGTGTGTCCATCAAAAGAATGAAACATGGGTACTCCTTGAATGAAGAATTGAATTTTTCATCCAACAATCACATTTTTCATGTATTTCTCATTTTTCGTGTAACAAGGTCCATCGAAAGTATGCAACATGGGTACTCCTTGGATGAAGAATTAAATTTTTCATCCAACGAGTACTCCCGCTTGAAATTTGAGTAAAAAATTTGGGAGATAAGTTGAAAATATGAGTTGAAAAAGTATTTTTTTCATTTTTCCCTCTAAAATTTGATGATGTCATCAAATATTATTTTATTATTTTCACTATTATTTTATAATTTCCTTAGGAGACCCATTTTAGACCTCTAAATTCCTTTAATTATATACTCATCAATTGCCATCGTTCATTCCTTGCTAATTGTAGAGTACATAGCAAGTGACTCGTTCTGGTCTTACACAAATGCTTCTTATCCCATAACTTAGTCCTAAAAAATACACCATCACCTGTAAATTTACAAAAAATAGAGAAAAAATAGAAAATAAAATGAGAGGGCTCTTCAAGAAGAGAGAATAATATTAGGGACAAAAAGGCATACAAAATTATTACATATGCAAAGTACTTTTGAACTATTCTAAATATGGGATATGAATTATGACGTGTATACTATCCACAGGTGGGAAGATTCTTTTCTTACAGCCTTTTAAGAGTTACCGAAACACAGTGACAGAAGAGGGAAATAACATTTGAAAATTGGGGAATTGAAGGGAACCTATCCTACATACCATGCAGAGGATCATACAAAGCTAACCGATAAGCAGGGGTGCCCTGCCATTTATCCTCAAAAAATCCCCTTGAGGAAGGGTATGACTCAAACATATCAACTGCTCATTATTCCTCGAGATCTTTTTGTCCCCATAGAATCACATGCTAATCAACTCAGCCTCCCAGATTCTGCACACAAATTTGAGGTTATCATGCAACTTGTAAGGCACTCTGAGCAATCACTCTCTACCGATTTCATCTGGAATATTAGGAATAATATCTATTAATCCAAACAAAGAACCATACAAATTATAAAACCAGTACGTCGATAACTAAATAAAAAATATTCAAAATTATTTAACTATCCCCAAAGCTACTATTTAACTATGCCCAAAACAAAAGAATTATATGAATAAATATAGGTAGAATCCAAGGAATCTTTGGTGCAGATGACTGGGCTCACAAGGAGGATCACCAAATTTTTGCTACCTGCAACAACTTAAGGGATGAATCCATGGATTTCTATTGCTATTATGGTATTATAGGTTGTATATCATATCTAGGGGAAGAGAGATTCATAGAGGTTAGAGAGTTGGTTAGGTAATTAGCTTTAATGAAGGAAGTTGTTGATGAATGGCCTAGAACATTTCAATCGTGATTTGATGTTGTAAACAAGTCCACCATGGCTGCTGGGGGATTTTTTTTCAAATAGGAGCACCTTATGGTGTAATTGTTATTATGGGCATCGCTTAGTTTAATTATTTGACCTTTTCGAAATATTATATGATATTATATTTATGGAACTTGGTTTAAAATTTAGTTTTGAGACTTAGGTTATTATTATTATTATTATTATTATCCAATTTTAAGGTCGCAGCTAAGCTAAACCAAATTGGTGTATGAGACCCTCTTTTTTTTGGTATAAGGGACCCACCTCAGCGCAACGATTTGACTAGTAAGCCTATGAAGGCATACATACTCTACCCCCCTTTAGTTTTGAACTTGTGACCTTTTTAGGAGGAAACGGATGCTTTTAAGTATTATGTTATGATTTTATGTTATAGTATATTATATTATATTATTATGGATATTATTTAGTTAATTGCAATAATTTGACAAAGGGTTGTTTTTGGTAAAATGCGAACACAATTTTGATAAAATTTAGCTGAAGTGTTTGGAAATATAAGCTTTTTTAGTCAAGCGTCATGATTTTTGGTGCCGTAAGGGTTTTTTTTATGGTCCTAATCCATTTCTACCATCAAAAACGATATTCAAACACTCCAATTGTCAATTTTTTTGGGAAAAAAATTGGTTTAATTTCTTCCTTTGAATAAACTACACTCCACATGAATAACATTGATTAATGCTATGAGTTCTCAATACCATAAACACTTTTTTTTATTATTCTCTTTTTTTATATAGGTTATTTTTTTTTACTAAGTTAAAATGTTTGCATTATAGTACTTTAATTATTTAATTTAATTTAATTTTTAAAATTTAATTTAATTTTATATTATTTGATTCAGTCAAATGTTAAACATTACATTACAACATCCCTACCATATTGGGTTAGAAAGGTCTCCTATGAAATTTTTATAAAGTGTTTTTGAATAAATTTTGTTCAGAATTTAATAAATATTTGGATGGTAAATTTGACAACTAATATGATTTACTATTAATAGCTGCATGAATTTTAGTTTCAGTGGAGACCCGGTTGAGACAAAGGTTAAAGGGATATTAACTATCAACTATATTATTTGTAGGTTTCCCGCATGCAGTAAAAAAACCATAGGATTTCCTATGAGAATTGCGCAATATTTGAAGGTTTAATTTCCTAAAGAATAGGAATTGCATTCCATATGAATTGCGCAAGGCAGGCAGGCTTAGCAGAGGCCAAAAATTGGCTAAGTGTTGGTTGGTTTTTACAGTTTTTAATTTATTTTGGGGAATGAATTAATATTTGTTTTGAGGGATTTAATGGAATTTTATTATATACTCTTGTTTGGACAGTGAGGTTTTATAAGATATGGCATGAATATGATATAGAGTAAATATTGTAGTGATTAGGATTAGGTTCTTAGGAATTTTATGAGACTACTTTAGGGTCTAAAGTTGGGATATCATTTAGTAGAAATTATACAAACACTATGTATACCATTGGATTCAATCTGATCATGTGATATGCTAAAGAAAGATATTGAATCCTTCTACAAATTGATTATGGAAAATAAAAATGATCGCCAATCACAACAATTAAAGAAAGAAGAAAATCAAACCACAACACATTCTCTTGGGGAAAGCTTACTCCTCAAAATACCTCTATCTTCTATTGTATATTCACCAAGGATCATGAAACAATTACAATGAACTCTTATCACAAGAGTTTCCTGCACTCTCACAACTGTCTCACACTGATCCGGACAAAATCGACCAACACTTCAAAAAATTTCAGCCTCTGCTCAGCCTGCCTTGCTTGTGTAATTCATGTGGAATGCAATCCCTATTCTTTAGGAAATTCAACCTTCCAAAAATATGGAATGCTTATGGGAAATCTTATGGTTGTTTTACTGCATGCAGGCAACCTACTAATAATAAAACTAATAGTTAACATCCCTTTAACCTTTATCTCAACTAGGTCTCCACCAGAACTAACATGCATGCAACTATTAATAGTAAATAATTAGTTACATGGCATATCACTGCATGTGAATTAAATCTGATTTAATTCAGTTGACCTCTCACTAGTGAAACAAACAGTTACAATAATTTAAATTGATTTTAACTCAATTAATTGAGTTAACTGATTTGTCATGCATTAAACCAATGCACTAACTGCAACTTGGACTCAATAACTAATAGAATCACTCTGCATGCCTCGCCAACCACCCTCAACTCAAAATTCATGAGCTAACTAAGTTGATCAAACTCAGTTAAATATTACAAGTGATTATGAGATAAGATTACATTTTATTTTCCAATTTAACTGAGGGAAAATTAAATTAGACCCACATTTCTTGTTGAATTTTCAACACTCCCTCTCAATAAGAAAGGGATTATCAACTACCCCGATCCTGCCTCTATGGTATTCGAATTTTCTCCTCGTGAGCGCCTTCATCAAAATATTTGCATCGTGACCTTCTGTGGGAATGTACTAAAGTAAAATAATGCGCCTCTAAACACAATATTTGAGATGGTGGTACTATATTTCTATATTCTTTGACCTATCATGGAATATTGGATTAACCAAAATTTTTATGCAACTCTGATTATCACAATGTATCACCGTCGAATCCATTTAATGAACAAAAAAAAAAACTAGAATCTTCCTCATCTAGATGGCCTCACATGCAGCCTGACTAGCTTCCATGTACTCTGCCTCGGCTGAATTGAGTGCCACAGATCTCTTCTTCCTGTTGTACCGAGAAATTGTTGCTGATCCTATGCTAAAGACCCCTCCTGATGTGCTTTTTATGTCTGATCGACTGCCTTCTCAATCTGCATTGATGAATCCGTGAAGCTTCAATCCCTTTGTCCGTCTATACCATAATACACACTCTCCATTTCCCCTGAGATATCTCAAGACATGCTTCCCTGCCTTCCAAAAGATCTTGGTCGGCTTAACCATAGCCTGACTCAGTTGGTTAATTGTGTAGAAAATGTTTGGTCTGGTGTTAACCAACTACATTAGTGAACCCAGAAGATTCCTGTAAAGAGTAGTGCCCACTACCTCACCTGAAGTAGCATCCTTTGTCCTCCAGTTTCCTGGAAGAGGAGTCTCCATGGGTTTATAGCTCTCCATGTGAAACTTTCTGAGAATCTCTTTGGCATAATTTCCTTGAGAAAAAAATAGTTCACCATCATGTTTCCTATCTCCAAACCAAGGAAATAGTGAAGGAATACCATGTCCTTCATCTCAAACTCTCTTGCAAGATCCTATTTGCAATAATTTATGAGTTGCTCATCACCTGTAAAAATAAGATCATCAACATAAAGTAGGATAATAAAAATCTTACCATCAACAACAATATGGTATAAGTTCGCATCCACTTCACTCTTTTTTAAGCCCAACTCATTGAAATAGTTGTCAATTCTAGTGTACCAAGCATAAGGTGCTTGCTTCAACCCATACAGTGCTCTCTTGAGTCTACACTCATGCGACTCGCTGTCAAAGATCTCAAAACCTTCTGGCTGCTCTATGTACACTTGTTTCTCAATAACTCCATTGAGAAATGAATTTTTCACATGCATCTGATGTATCTTCCACCCCATCGGCGTTGAGAGTTCAAGGATGGATCTAATCGATGAGTATCTCGCAACTGGTGAAAAAATATCCTCATAGTCAATCCCCTCAACTCGTGAGAATCCCTGGGCTACAAATCTAGCCTTTTACTTCTCCACACTCCCATTTGTTGCTTGCTTCACCTTATAGTTCCATCTAGATCCAACCACTGATTTTCTGACTAGTCTTGGGACAACTTCCCATGCACTTTTTTTTATGATGGTATCATACTCCTCAACCATGGTGTCTCTCCAAATTTATTTTTGCATTACTTTCTCAAAGGAGGATGGTTCTATCACAGTACACTTGCTCATAAGAGAAATGTATCCATTAAACCTTTCTAGAGACTGTCTCTGTCTATGCAGTGAAGTAGGTGCTCCTACATGTTCTACTGCATCAAGTCTCAATCTATCAGCATCTATGGTGCGCCTTCTATCATGTCTAGTGGATGGCTCTGCATGAGTGGTTTATGCCACTCCATGATCCTCTGCATGTGGCTACTCCACATCTTGAGGTTCATCCTTTGGAACCAAGAGTTCCTCCTCTGCATGCAAATCAAGCTCACTCTCAAGGTAAAATAACGTGGCTTTCTCCTCAGCAAATTTTATACCTCGTCTCACAACAGTCATCTTGTTGTTTGGAAAATACACCTGATAGTTGTGGGGAGTATCAGTGTACCCAAAAAATATCCCAATCTCAGTTGTTGGTTCTAGCTTCTTCGTGGAATATTTGGTCACATGGAAATAGACACATGAGTCAAAAATTTTAAAATATGTAACATCAATTTTCTTACTAGAAAAAACCTCCTCTAGTGTACTCATGCCAAGTATCCGATGAGGACTACAGTTTTTCAAAAATACCACTATGTTGCATGCCTCTGCCCACAGATGCAATAGTAGGCCTTGATCATGTAACTTCGCTCGTGCCACACCCACAATTATTATGTTCTTTCTTTTGTGTCACCCCATTCTGTTGTGGGTTATGAGGCGCATTCAACTCTCTCTGAATTCCTTCATTGCTACAGAAGTTCTTGAATTCGTTGGAGATGTACTCACCACCATTTTAACTCCTAAAAGCCTTCACATGCTTCCCCATATCTTTCTCCACCAATTCTTTGAACTCAAAATTTTTTGAGAATATCTGATCTTTCTTTTGCATGAAGTAGATCCAACACTTTTTAGAGAAATCATCAACAAAGAACACATAATACATGTGCTTTTTTGTCGAAGCTATAGAGAATGGTCTACACAGGTCTGAGTGAAGTCTCTCAAGGATTCCACTACATACTTCCCCATGGTACATCCATTGCATGTGTCTATCTGTACAAGAGTACCCTTTGGAAGCCCCATAGAAATATGTTGCATGACCTTCAAAGCTCTGTGGTGTAGATGGCCCAATCTCCTGTGCCATAACTCACCCTCATCCCAGATCACCACTCTGTCTTCTTTACCTGTCAATGCTGCACAACCATCTACATCAAGGATTTTTGACAAAGGAATGCTTTCCCTTCACTGAAAACCACATCATAACCTCTATCCTCAAACATAACAACTGAAACTAAATTTTTTTCAAGCCTAGTCCATGCATTACATCTTTTAATAAGACATGTTTACTTGACTGTCTCTGGAAAGTAACTATACCAAAACTAATAGCACTGTACCTCCTGTCATCACCCATTTCGATATGCATCTGGAGATCCTTCTCCTCCAAGCTACTGAAAAGTTCTTTTTCTCCCGTCATGTGGAAAGATGCACCACTATTGAAGTACCCCACTGATCCCATCACACTAGACACCATGCATACGATGAGCGAGAATTCCAACTTGAATTGCGAGGCCAAAGCATCAGCAGTTGTAGTTCCTAAAGCCTTCTTTTTCTTCTTCTTCTGTGGACAATTAGTGGCATGATGTCCCTGCTCGTGACAGTGAAAAATTTCACTCTGGACATGTCACGCTTCTTTCCTTTTTTGTCGATCTCAGATTTGGAATAGTATTTATTTCCCTTCCACTTATTTTCCTTACTACCTAAGGCACAATTTTCCTCATCATCCATCTTGGATGGGGATACATCCCTGGTATTCTTCCTGAATTCTTCTTGCACCAAATTCGACCAAAGTTGCTCCCAATCTGGCAGCTTCTCCCTCCCATTTACAGACTCCTAATAACTATGCCAACTCTTGGGAAGGCCTAGAAGAGCTAAGTTCACCAAGTCATCATCCACTACAGTAATTCTGACACTCCCAAGCTAATCTCAACATTGGACAAACATGGTTAAATATTTTGGAATAATGTCTCCTTTCTCCATTTTGATTCTCCTGATCTTTTCCTTTAGTGCCAATTTTATGTGGTCACTGGTACTCTAAAATAGATCTATCAAAGCTTTCCACATTGAATATGGAGTCTCTTTGCCATGGAGACTTGAGGCAACGTGGTCCCATACTCCCTCCAATAAGATCCTCCTCACCTTTGCAACCTTATTTTGCCAAGCATGAAGAAGAGCGACATATGTTGCTGTGGGTTTGGGAATGTCATTGTCAATGAATTATTTCAACTCATTGTCCTCTAGAACTACCTCCATCTTGTCTTTCCACCAATATAATTAGAACTTCCCTCGAGTGCATATTACAATCTCAAGCCATTGAAATCCATCTTGATCTTGATCCGCTTATCGCACTAAAGAATATTTTTGCAAATTTGAATGCTATACAACACAAAATTAATTTCTTCTCCACTATAGTGATTTCCTATGCTGCAATACCATGTAGAAATTATACAAACAATATGTATACCAATGGATTCAATCCAATCATGTGATGTGCTAAAGAAAGATATTGAATCCTTATACAAATTAATTGCGGAAAATAAATATGATCGCCAATCACAACAAGTAAAGAAAGAAGAAAATCAAACCACAACCCATATATTTTCTCGGGGAAAGCTTACTGCCCAAAACCCCTATATATTATATTTTATATTCACCACAGAATCATGAAACAATTACAATTCACTCTTCTCACAATAGATTCATGCACTCTCACAACTGTCTCGCACTGATCTTGACAAAATCGACCAACACTTGGCCAATTTTCAGCCTCTACTTACGTTGGCTTTCTTGTGCAATTCATGTGGAATGAAATCCCTATTCTTTAGGAAACTCATCCTTACAAAACAACGCAATTCTCTTTGTTAATCCTATGGTTTTTTTATTGCATGTGGGAAACCTACTAATAATACGACTGATAGTTAACATCCCTTTAAACTTTGTCTCAACTGGGTCTCCACTGGGATTGACATGCATGTAGCTATTAATAGTAAATCATCAGTTACATGAAAAATCACTGCATGTGAATTAAATATGATTTAATTCACTTCACCTCTCACTAGTGCAAAAAATAGTTACGACTAGTTAAACTCATTTTAACTCAATTAATTGAGTTAAATAATTTCTCATGCATTAAACTAATGCACTAACTGCATCTTGGATTCAATAACTAATAGAATCACTTTGGATGCATAACCAACCACCCTCAACTATAAATTCATGAGATAACTGAGTTTATCACACTCAATTAACTATTACAAGTGATTATGAGATAAGATTACTTTTTATTGTCCAAATTAATTAAGGGAAAATTAAATTAGACACACATTTCTTATTGACTTTTCAACAAATTCATTCCCCAAACTCAATTAAAACTATAAAATAAATGTTTTCTAACATAGGTCAGCTCCTCCTTTAGGTTAGCTCCCTTATAGGCCATCTATTACATCCCCTTACTTAATATTGGTGTGTGTGTGTGTGTGTGTGTGTGTCACATGTATTCGTTAAAGGTATGACTTTAGAGGAAGAAATACAAGTTTATACAAATGGGGGTCACTTAAATATTAATTCACACATCGTGAACTCTTGAATACATGAAAATATACATTTTAAGTCCTTGTACAAGTCTTGTGAAGATATATACTTGCGTAATTGTGGTTAGCGGAGGAATAATTGAAGTATGTTACTAAGTTATAAACGCACCATATTCTAAACATAAATATGTTTGTCTAGCACCGTGGCATGTTATAGAGCTGGGAATTATAGATATGTGACATATGTGCAGACTTATAATACTTATTGTAATTGCACACCTCTTTTAGACCAGTGGATTTGTGACATAGATACTCATTTCACTAGCGAACTTGTGACAGAAAATAGAGATACTCCTTGGACCTACGGGCTTTTGACAGAATATTATTTTTCTTGACTTAAGGATTTGAAGAGTACTTATTTAGGAATTTCAATCTTGTGATAGAGATATTTTTCTTGGACCTATATATATTTACTATAGTTCAAACATACGAAGATTAACTACAAATTGTACCTATTGTAAAACTCAATTATGGTGAGACTTCCTCTTTTTTACCTATGGGAATTATCTACAAATCAGACCTACATTAATATAGTATTTTAGACTTTAGAAACATAATATTGAAATTATATTGGAGACCTTGGAAACAATGTTATTATTTTTTCGTAGTCCTAGGACTTTAGTATTATTAGGCTTGGACTTGTTGGGTTCTGAAGTCTTTTTGCAAACCATGTAAAAAGAGGACCAGTAGTAGCTTTTGAAATTAGGAATACTAAAGTATTTTTTCACATTTTTGGGAGAAGCTCTTGGATGCCTAATTAAAATATGTTATCGAAGCTTCATTGGATGACATTATTATAGGCCACACTTGGAAGTAGCCTTGTTGAGGAAGCTTTGTATAAACATAATTAAAGCATTACCAAGGAAATTGTGTTGAGAACATCTTCTTGGGGCAAGCATTGTTGAAGACCTTTTTAGAAGTCAACCTAGAGGCATTAGTGGAAACCTTGATGTGTTACCGAAGCCCTCATGGAGTATGTTTGAAGTAAGTTAGTTGGGTATCATGAAGAGTTGTGGGGACACCTTCTCTGACTAATATAGTTTTCATTGATGAGCTAAATGTCTTTGAAGATTAATTGACATTGAAGGCGATCTTGAATATATTGTCAGGGCTTGTTGCAGAAGACACTAGGAGCCTTGAGGAACCCTAGAATACATATTGAAGATTTGAAGCAGAGGGTTGGCACCCTGAAGGATTGGTATCCTCAAGAATAGCACGTTGGATCATAAACCATTTGAGAGGGTTCGAGCCCTAAAGGATTGGAATCCTCAGTAGACCAAGTTTTTTCTTAGAAAGGTAGAGTTTAAAGCCTAGTGGTATGAATATTGGAGTCTTCATCTAGGTTTAAATCCATGAACATTATTGTACTTGATTCATTGTAAAGAAGAGGATTTGAGTACTAATTATTTTTTATTAATAAAAGTATTTATTTTTTCCATTTTTTATTTTTTGTTTTGTTTATAGGTGATCTAAAGTTGTAAACTAACCATTGTAAAATAAATACCGATTCATTCCCCCTCTCAGTATTTCCAACAATTAGCATCAGAGCGAGTATCTTCACTCATACCCTAACATCTCAAATGTAGGTCCTTAGAACACAAATGGAAAATCCAAGGAATAAAGCCTCCAATCCTTCTAAATATGTCTCTTCTTCAAGCATTAAAAAATAAGCAAATCAAGCTAGGAAAGCTCTTTTTTTCATTAGGGAAAACTATGATTCATGGGGATAAAGAAAAAAATTATAATTGATGGATCAAGGCCCTGAAATATAGGAATCAATGGTTACCAAAAGCATAATGGAAGAGGAGTACAAGGAATATAATTCAAGATTAATAAATGAAATATTGAGTGGGCTACCAAATCGGATAAAGGTCAAAGTGGAGAAATTTTCATAAACAAAAGATCTTGGGAAAATATTCAATATGTTCATTCAAATGTATTATTTTTCGTGACCCCTGATCAAGAAGATGATGACACAGGACACAAAGATGAACCAAAGAAAATAATTGAAAATAAATACTAGGGCACCAATTTCATAAAGAAATATGATGAAGAAATTTATGAAGTTGAAGTTGAAATACATCTCAAGTCAAATATTATAGCTACCTTGAAAGAAATTTTCAGTTTGAAAAGGGAAAATGAGGAACTCAAAAAAAGGTGCAAGATGTTGATCATGATCTCGACAAAATAAAAGTGGAATTTGACCTATTCAAGCTTCAATTACAAGAAAGGGACAAGTATCTTAATAATATTCAGAGAGAATTGCATTAGAAAAATAAGGGGCATCATGAATAAATCATATCCATGAAAAACAAATTAGAAAAAAGAAAAAAGAAGGTAAGACAATTTGAAATTTTTTCTTAAACAAAGAGCTAAATAATTGAGCAAAGCTTAAGTAGAAATTGGCTATCATAAAAATGTTACCTCTGTAAAATCTCATCTAGAAGATGCAATTAAAAAAATTCAATGACATGAAGTCAAGGATTTGAAGGAATAATTGGTCCTCCTCAAAGGACAAGTTGTTAGAGCAGAAAAGGAAAAGAAAAAAATGACATGTCAACTAAAATAAAAGGATGAAGATAGTTTCCTACTAAAATCAGAAGTCATCTCTCTTAAAATTAAAGAAAATGAATCAATAAGTATTAAGGAAGAAATAGAGATTCAATGGGTAGAGAAAAATGAAGATTGTGAGAATATTAAAGAAGAGATTCTCTCTCTAAGAAAAAAATTTATTTGCTGAAAAATTATTTTTAAAGTTCTCAAGCCTTCGATGACATGCTCGGCCATCAAAGATCTCCTTTTGGAAAACTAGGTCTTAGATATGCAGGTTATTCTTCTAGTAAAATTTTTTCAAACCACAAAACTTCAAAGAAAAAGGATGTAGAGAACATTGAAAATTGTGTTAATGCCCCGCCCTTCAATAGAAGTAAGACAAGAAGTCAGAATGCTCCAAGAAGATATTTTGATGCAATCAAAAATACAATTGAACATCAACAAATTATATCAAGGCATAACAATTTCAAAAGTGTGCTAAGGAAATCTTCATTCTATAAATATATATTTTTTGGCTATTGTTATTCTTGTACAAATTTTGGGCATATGGCAAAGGATTGCAAGGCTTAATAAAGAGGAATCTAATCAATTCCCCAGAAGTAATATTGCAGGGAGAAACTCTAATGCATTATCAACAAAACCCACACTTCCTTATTCATGTACATAATTGAATACTCAAATCGTTAATCTTTGTTGCTGATAAAATTTTAGCTGATCAGAGGGAGATGCCTCTAGAATTCCTACATTTTGCAGGAGCAGAGAAGGCCTCCAATGCTAGGGAAATATGGAAAATAAGTATGTTGTTGTTATTGCTTCAAAGAATAAGTTGAAAGTCTTCACTCAGGGATATAATATGCAAACGGGTAAATTGTGGACACAAATAGAGGCCTACTTCAAACAAGTAGATACATCTGGGAATCAAGCTTCAATTTTTTTATTCACTGTAGAAATAAGAGCAGTTGGAAACATCTAACATAACTGAAACATTATAAAATTTGTAAAACAGTAGAAAGACTTTGTAATATAGTCATAAACTCAATATCAAAATCTGTTTGTGGAGATAACTTGCAAATACTTTTACAAGAACACAAGGAAAAGATGGATCCTCAAAAGGACCATAGAAATGAGAATGTTTTGCAATCAGAGTCAAATATAACTCAGGTTGATCCTGGTCACTTAGAAGATAGAAACAATGATGCAAAAACTTTCACTATTTCATCTGAATGTAATGATGCTGAAATTTTGGATGACAATGGCCTTGCTAAAGAATATCATCTTAGAAATATTACAAATATAATTATGTTTGAGCATAAATGGGTCTTGGCAAAGATAAGATTTCTGAAATTTCAAGTCTACAAGAGCATTGTGTTCTCCTAAATGGATTTATTATCTGAGGTAGCACTATGTAGAGATAAGTTGGGATTTTAGGTGTTAAAGGAAGAAATGGTTATTGCAAAGTATGGTCACAAATGGATATGAAATAGATCATAATATTCATCTATTGTGGTTCATTTTAATGCTTTCAAATGACATGGATGTCACAAAAAGAAATGCTGCAATTTATAAGACAAAATAGTTGGCACATGTAATATATCTAAAATTGAGATAAAACATCATTATCAGGGGGATTACTTGACAAAGATCTTTTGGAAAACATTTTTGATCAACTTATGGGCAGATCATGCATAGTGTTAGCGAAAACATAGGCCAAACACTATGATATTGGAAGTAGCTCTATTACATGAAGACCAACATATTGTCAGGGGTAGATATCCCTGATGAATATAGGGAGAGCAGCATGATGAGAAGAAGGAGAAACATGATGATAGGGGGAGCATATATTGAAGAGGTTCCGATTGATGTCAAAGGGGGAGAGAATGCAAAAGAAAGGAAAATATTGGCATCAATGAAAAATTGAGAGATTGTTGGATGAGGTTGTCATTGATGTCAATATGATGACATGACTATCTCTATTGTATACTAGCCCTAGCACCCTTGCCCCATTGGATCCCTATTCCTTGAAACCCTATTCCTATTGCTAATCCCTTATTAATGAAAAAATCCAATCCAAGATATCATAGCCTTGTTAAATTTACTCCTAATTGATATGCTAGCATTTTCCCATACATGGAATTCCATGCACATAGAACCATAATACTAGCCCTAAATCCTAATAAATGATATCCCAATTTTAGACCCTATAGTAGTCTCATAAAATTCCGAAGACCCTAATCCTAGTCACTATAATATTTACTCTCTACCATAGCCATTCCCTATCTTAAATACGAATTTACAAACCATAGAATATATTAATATGTCATTAAATCCCTAAAAACACATACTAATTCATTCCCCAAACTCAATTAACAATTGTAAAAAAAAAGAAAAAAATTTCTAGCACAGATCAACTCCTTCTTTAGGTCAGCTCCCTTCTAGGCCATCTCTTACATCCCCTTACTTCATATATATATCTATATATATATATGTGTGTGTGTGTGTGTGTGTGTGTTTTTCACATGGATTCGTTGAAGGTATTACTTTAGAGCATAAATAGAAGTGTAGAAAAGAGAGGATCACTTAAATATTAGTTCACACCTAGTCAACTCTTAACGACATGTGGATATATATTTGAAGTCCTTGTACAAGTCTTGTGAATGTATATACTTATGGAATTGTGGTTACTATAGGGGTAATTTCATATTTGTGACAGACTTGTAGACTTATAATACTTCAAGGACTTGCATATTTGTGATAGAGATACTCCTTTGACAAGTGAACTTGTGATGGAAAATTTAAATACTTCTTAGATCCACGGACCTATGACATAAGAGTATTTGTCTTGAATTGATGATTTTAAAAGTACTTATTTAGGACATGTGGTCTTGTGACAAAGATATTTTCCTTGGACCTATGGATATTGACTATAATTCATAATTATGAAGATTAACTATAGTTCATATTCTTCCTATATCAATATTGGTGCCCTAATATTTATTTTTAATTATATTATTTGTTTCTTCTTTGTGTTCTTTCTCATCATATTCTTGTTCAAGGGTCATGACTAATAATCCTTTTGAATGAAGATCTTGAAGATTTTCACAAAGCTCTTTTGCTGATGAAAATTTCTCCACTTTTACATTTATAGGATTTGGGAGCCCACTAAAGAATTCCTTTATTGCTCTTGCATTATATTCCTTGGAATACTCTTCCATTATGCTTCTGGTAACCACATATTCCCAAATTTAAGGGTCGTGAGCCATCAAATGGAATTTCATTCTTTGTCTCCACGACTCATAGCTTGTCCCATCGAGCAAACAATATTTTCCAACTTTCTTTGCTTATGTTTTCATAGTTGAAGAATAAACATCTTTATAAGGATTCGAGTCTTTCTTACTAGGATTTTCCATTTTTTTCTAAGGACATACCTTCCATCTATTAGGATATGAGTGAAGGTACTGGCTCTAATACCAATTGTTGGAAATACTAAGAGGGGAGGTGAATCAATATTCCTTTTAAAATTGTTACTTTACTAGCATATATCAATTTTAAACATAACACAAAATGAACAATGAAACAAAAAAACACTTTTATTAAAAAAAAACAACAAGGAATAAAATCCTCTTATTTATAATGAATCGGTTACAATAATTTTCAGGGATACAAGCCTATAAGAATACTCCAATATTCATACCACTAGGCTCTAACCTATACTTTTCCAAACACCAACCTGGTCTACTGAGGACTCGAATCCTCTAGAGCTCCAAACCTCACACCTGGTTTAGCCTCCAACCTTGTTTTCTTCAAGATACCAATCCTCTAGGGCTCCAACCCTCTAATTCATATATTCAATATGAAGTCAATGGTTCTTCACGGCTCTGAATGTATTTTACAGCAAGTCTTGACAATATCTTCAAGAATGCCTTCAATATCCTCAATTAATCTTCACAACACTTTATCTCATCAATGAAAACTTTATTAGTCACATATGGTGTCTCCACAAATCTTCATGGCACCTAAGAATCTTCTTTAAAAGTTACTCCATGAGGGATTCATCCACTCATCAAAGTCTCCACCAACGCTTCTAATTCAGGTTCTAAAAATGTCTGCAACAATGCTTCCCCCAATAAGATATTGTCAACACAATTTCCTTCATAATGCTTTAATATTGCTACTACACACATTATTCAATGAGGCTACTTCCAGATGTGGCCTATAATAATGTCTTGCAACAAAGATTCGTGAAGGTATTTTAATTAGGCATCCAAGAGCTTCTCCAATATTATTTCAAAAATCTTAATACCCTTTCAAAAATATGAAAAAATACTTCATTGTTCCCAATTTCAAAAGTTGCCACCACAAGTCCTCTTTTTACTTAGTCTACCAAAATACTTCACAAACCAAAAATTCCAAGCCTAATAATCCCAAAATTATAGGATTACAAAACAATACTAATACTTCTTCCAAGATCTCCAATATAATGTCAATATTCTGCTTCCAAGGTCTACAATACAATGTTAATAATGTAGGTATGATTTGTAGATAATTTCCATAAGTCAAAAAGAAGAAGTGTCACCACAGTTGGGTTTTAAAATTTACATAGAAATGGAGAAGAAAACATTTTTCACATGAAGAACACATTGAATATGTGTGGAATACTCAAAGAATTAATCTTTATTGTTGATCAAATAGAAACTGATCAGAGGGAGTTGCCTCTAGAATTCCTACCCTTTGGAGTAGCAAAGAAGGCCTCTAATGCTAGAGAAATAGGGAAAATAATTATGTTGTTGTTATTTCTTCAGATAAAAATTTGAAAGCCTTGAATCAAGGATATAATATGAGAACAGGTAAATTGTGGACAGAAATAAAGGCATCCTTCAAAAAATCAAATACATTTGGGAAAAATTCTTGAATGTTTTTATTCACTAGAAAATCAAGATTAGTTAGCAGCATCTAACATAATCAAAGAATTAAAAAATGTTGTCAATCATCAGAAATAATTTGAAAGATATTCACAAATTCGATATCAAAATATTCTAGTGGAGATAACTTTCAAATACTTTTAAATAACACAAGGAAAATATGTCTTGTCAAAATGAATATAGAAAGTATATTGTTGTGTAATTAGAATCAAATATAGCTTAGGTTGACGTTGGTCACTTTGAAAATAGAAAAAGTGAGGCAAAAACTTTCATAGTTTCATCTGAATGAAACGAGGTTTAAATTTTGGATGGTATTGGCATTTATGAAGAAGATCATCTCAAAAATATTACAAAAATCATTATTCTTGAGAATCAATGGATCTTGGTGAATATATAATGTTTGAAATGACTAGTCTACAAGAATCATGTGTTCTCGTGAAGGGTTTTATTATCTAAGGTTGTACTATATAGACAAAAGTTTGGATTCCAAGTTTGAAAGGAATAAATGATTGCTACAATTTAATGCCACAATTGGATATGAAATAAATCATAATATTCATCTGTTGTGGTTTGTTACAATTATTTAAAATGAAATGGATGTCACAAACACATTGTTGCAATTTCCAGTAAAAAGTAGTCGCCACATCTAATATATCCAAAATTGTGATAAAACATCATTTCTAGGTGAAGTAGTTGACATAGATATTGTGGACAGAATATTTGATCAATTTAAGGGTAGATTATGCATATTGTCATGGGAAGCGTAGGTCAAACACTACGATAGTGGAAGCATCTTTATGACATGAAGACCAACATATTGTCAGGGGGATATATCCTTGATGAATATATGCAGAGAAACATGATGATAAGAAGGAGCAACATCATGATAAGAGGAGCATCATTTGATGAGGTTTCCATTGATTTCAAATGGGGAGAGAATGTAGAACGAACAGATGTATTTCCATAAATTACAAAGGAGTAGATTGTTGGATGAGGTTTTCATTGATGTCAATATGTTGACATGATGTTGACATGACTAGCTATATTGTAGACTAGCCATAACACCCTAGCCCTATTGGATCCCTATTCCTTAAAACCCTATTCCTATTGTTAAGCCCTTTCTAAGGCAAAAATGAAATCCATGATATAGTAGCCTTGTTAGAATTACTCCTAGTTGATACCCTAGCCTTATCTCATACATGTAATTCCATGCACATAAAACCATAATTCTTTCCCTAATTCCTAATAAATGATATCTCAAATTTAGACCCTACAGTAGTCTCATAAAATTCCTAATCCCTAATACTAATCACTATAAAATTTACTCTTTGTCCTATTCATGCCCTATCTTATAAATCCTAATTTTCCAAACAATAGTCTATATTAATATGCCTTTAAATCCCTCAACACACATATGAATTCATTCCTCAAACACAATTAAAATTTTTTAAAAAAAATGTTTTCTAACATAGGTCAACTCCTCCTTTAGGTCAGTTCCCTTACAAGCCATCTGCTACATCCTCTTAATTCATATTGGTATATATGTCTGTGTGTCACATGGATTCATTGAAGGTATGGTTGTAGAGAAAAAATACAAGTGCAGACAAGAGAGGATCACATAAATATTATATAGTTCACACTTCGTGAACTCTTGAAGACATACAAATATATATTTCAAGTCCCTATACAATTCTTGTGAAGAAATATGCTTGTGGAATTGTGGTTAGAAAAAGAATAATTGAATTTTGTTCCTAAGTTTTAAACTCACGAGACTCTAAATGAAATGAATTTCATCTAGCACTATGACATGTTATTTACCTAGGAATAGCATATTTGAGATAGAATTGCAGATCTATAATACCTCTAGGAATTCTGCAACTATTTTATACCAATTTATTTGTGACAGAGATACTCGTTTGACCAGCGAACTTGTGACATAAAATAGAGATACTTCTTGGACCCGCGGACTTGTGATATAAGAGTATTTGTCCTAACCTGAGGATTTGAAGAGTTGTTATTTAGGACTTGCGGTCCTATGACATAGACATTTTTCTTGGACCTATGGAGATTGAAAATATTTTGGACGTATAAATATTAACTACAAATCATATATGTGGTAAATCTCAAATGTGTTGATAGTTCCTCTTTGTGACCTATGGAAATTTTCTACGAATTAGACTTGCATTGACATTGTATGGTAGACCTTGGAAGAAGAATACTGACATTATATTGGAGGCCTTAGAAGCATTATTAGTATTTTTTTGCAGTCCTATAACTTTGGGATAATTAGGATTGGACTTGTTGGGTTGTGAAGTCTTTTTGCAAACTAAGTAAAAAGAGGGCCTGTAGTGACAACTTTTGAAATTGGTAACAATGAAATATTTTTGAATATTTTTGGAAGGGATAGATATTTTTGAAACAATATTGGAGAATATCTTTGATACTTAATTAAATTACCTTCTAGAATCTTTGTTTGAATAAATTCTTATAGGCCACACCTAGAAGCAGCCTCATTGAAGAACCTATGTAGCAGCAATATTAAAGAATTGCAAAGGAAACTGTGTTGAGACCATATTGTTGGGGCTACCATTGTTGAATACCTTTTTATAAGTTGACTTAGAGGCATTATTGGAGACCTCGATGCATGACTGAAGCCCTCATAGTGTAAATTTGAAGGAATTTTCTTGGGTTTCATGAAGAGTTGTGGAGGCACCTTTTGTGACTAATAAAGTTGTCATTTATGAGCTAAAGTGTTCTGAATATTAATTGAGGACATTGAAGGTGATCATGAAGATATTTTCATGGCTTATTGATAAGAAAATTGGAGCCTTGAAGAAACATTGAATACAAATTGAATATTTGAGCCAAAGGATAGAAGCCCTAGAGGATTGGTTTTCTTAATAAGACTAGGTTGAAGCCTAAACCTACTGAGAGGGTTGGATTGCTAGAAGTTTGGATTCCATAGCAGACCAAGTTGTGATTGGAAAACTACAGGTTGGATCCTGGTGGTATGAATATGCGAGTCTTCATCTAGGGTTGGAGCCTTGAACATTATTGAACTTGATTCATTTTAAGGAAGAGGATAGGAGTCCTTGTGATTTCTGATTAATAAAAGTATATATTTTTTATTGTTCATTTTATGTTCTGTTTACAAGTTATATAATCTAGTAAAGTAACAATTGTAAAAGAAATATTTATTCACCCCCCCCCCCCACTCTCAGTATTTTCAACAATGGAAGGTTGCAGTGTTTGAGTATATGGGAGAAGCAGTGTGTGATATGAGTCATTTGTAACCAACTTATTGAATATAATTGAAGTAGAGTTTGAAGTATAGGTAGATCATGTTTGAAATATTTTGAAAAGAGGTCCATAAATACTTGAATAAGAAAGTGGGTTCCTCCATTGATGTTGGTGCCTCAAACAGGATAGATCGTAGAGAAGGATGTAAATTTCTGATCAATTAGATTGGTTCCTTAATTAGGTTATAGCCTAGAGAAGGTCATAGCTTTCTCATCATTGAGGTTCATTCCTCAATCAGGTTGTAGTCTTTAGTGAGTTAATTCTTACCACCATCGAGGTCGGTGTGTCATTTAGGTTGTAACTTACCACAAGTAGCAACTTCCATGTTTTAAGGGTAGGACAAGTCGAAGCCTACAAATCTATGTAATGAATTGAAGCATATAAAGAAGGATAATTTATCGGTTTCTCTCGTATGGGTTTCTAGATAAAAGCGTATGTATCTTTGATGTGCTGGCTTATTGATGTGTTATTGATGTGATAGGAGCTTTATAATGTTGAATTTTCCTTATACCTCAGGGTTTTTCAATGTATATACTTGATCATAAACACATTGAAGGTACTCAACTAAAGGCACTTTGAACACTGAAGATATAACAACAATGAAATAAATTAAGTACGTAGATTTATATGTTTCAAATCTCGACCTTTGTTTTTCCATTAATAAAAAAATCATTAGGGATCCCATACTAGGGATCATGACCATTTATATCTCTAATAAAACTAGTATACCTAGCATATAAAACTTAGGGTTTGAGATATATTCTATCACATCTTAAATCTTCCCAAAAAATAAAATGCATTCCTGAGCTAGTACCTTCACGTCAAGGACCTTGGGATTGCTGCTATTATTTGTAACCAGTCCTTTTGTGACCATGCTAAAACTTCTCTATCTACTATATCTTCTTCTCCATATCATAGATATAAATTTCATCTTGTAGATCTTACCCTTTCGCATACAGATCTAACTTTTGTGTTGCAAGTATGGCCTTCCAACATTGTGGCTAGATTATGCTACTCAACCTCCTTCTCCCTTTTGTTTGTGTCAACATTAGCTAGCAATATCTTACAAAAAATCGACCTCCTTGCTATTGTGGCTCCTCTAAGGAAAATATGTGACTAGGTTGTTTAGCCTCCCTCTCTCCAAAAGTGAAAGTCCTTCTCCACATATGTTTATACCTTTCCTTTGGACTCTTATTTATAGTTTTCCTTTAGATTATTTTGGGAAAAAATTTTCCTTTATGTTTTTTCCCACTCATCCCTTTAACCATAAATTAGAATAAAAAATTAATTAACTTGTATCCAAACCCACAACCTTTGGTCAAAACCCCACCCACTTCGGTGAGTTTCCCAACCAACTCAGTTTTGGTGGGTTTAATCATCTCGGAAATAACTTCCCAGCTCCCAAATTCCAACATATAGTGAATTGTTATATATTCTAACATTTTATGGTTCCTTGAAATATGATTGTTTGATTATGAAAAGTTATAAAGGGTTAAAATTGATATCACGCTATTTCACCCCCCTCTTAGTGTGATCCTCGGTCCAAAAATTGTGACCAAAAAATGGGTAGTAGTAGTTATTAGATTAGGTTGTGTTTATATAAAGAGATTTTAAAGAGTAGAAGAAGGTTTGTTTCTATTTGGTGATAATGGTGAAATAATTTTGGGAAGGTAGGAAGAGGAATAATATGCCACTACAAATTCAACGTCCATTGAAGGATTTTGAGCATATTATTGTCAATGATTTCTCATCAAGATTACCACTCATACGAAGTATATTGCATCAATTTTACTTGATTCCAAGGTCATTTATTTATAACAAATATATGTATTAGATGATGCCAACAAACTGAAAAATTGAATATGCAGGTTAAAGAGTTTGTTGATAATGATTGATCAAAGATAATTTAAGTCCTTGTGTCATACGAGAAATGTTAGCACCCAAGGAATGAGATGAGTGGTGAATATGTATAGATTCATGGGATATTAAGAAAATTATTATCATGCATTGGTTTCCCTTAGTTATATTGGATGAATCATGGATTTTTTGAGTGGGGCCAAGTACTTTTCACGAATTGATTTAAAGAGTTGATGCCATCATTTTCAAATAAGGGATGGTGATGAATGGAATGCAACATTCAAGGAAAAATATCGATTACTTCAATGGTTGGCCAATCCATTTTGGTTAACAATGGAATTTCTATAACACCTTTTTTGTGGTTATGATGTTGTGAATTGATGTTTTTTTAATTTCATTTGTAATCAATTATTATGGAGCATGACTTGTAGAAATTTCATATGTATAAAGGGGATAGTGATGAAATGATAGATCAACTATGTGAACGGGAAAAATAAATTACAGAAATAGATAAAGAAGTAACGATTGATTGGGTACTAAATGAAGAAGTGACTATTGACTGATATTTTGAACAACTGTGACTATCCAAAATTCAAAGGAATAATAATGGGAGTGTGAAATATATAAAGAAAGAAAAATTTTCTAATGTTCCAAGCTTCCTGCCATCAAATAAGAGAAATCATGAAGGAGGTGGGCACATGATAGGTAGAAAATGAAAACAATATTAGGAAAGAAAATTTTAACAAGAGAGACATATGTGAATCAGAGAGAGACAAGAAGAGGCATATCACCAAAAAGCTAAAGGAGCTAAAGGGACTATAACAAAAATAGATCATGAAGATGGAAAGGATTTAATAGGGGAGAGAGAACAATTATTTGAGTCTGATGTGAAATTATAGGGTGCATGTTAAGGCATAGCTTAAAATATGATTGTACTATGATATGTAAGAGGAAATTTTCTACATATTTGAATAAGAGTGAAATATTGTCTTGTCTTGTCTTCACTCTTACATATTTCTTAATTCCCTCATAATATTTGTTAGTTTCAAATTATTTTTTTAATATAATTATGTGTGCTCTATGTGGGCATAGGTTTGGTGCTTTCAATGGTTGTGAGAAAACCTATAGGGCCACATTTGAGCCAACGATGGAATTATCTGCCCTAAATATTACACAAAATTATAAGTTATTTTGAAAGTAGCACAATAGATATATTGTGAGGTCTTCTCTTCACTAAACTTATTAATGACTTCCTTTCCAAAATCATCCCAAATCTATGAAAACCTATCCATAGACTATAGTACCAAATGGATGCATTATTTTCCAAAGAATATCAGAGAAATATATAAACGACGTCCTCATGTTTGTTTTTCATTAATCATACAACCAAATATATATTTTTTGTGAAATCTACTAGGACACATGATTTTCCAAGGTGAAATTTAAGAATATAATTATTTCAAGTTTCCTAAGTAAATCATAAAGATTCCCCCATAGGTGGAAAAAATATTGGGACATCCATGCATGAATGCAAGGCTACATTGCACCATTTTATAAAATCATAATTGTTGTAAGTTTTCTTGTTAAGCTCAAGTTCCAGGGTTGGGGAATATGTGGTGAAAGGTGAAGATGGGGCTAATGGTGCCATTTCTTTTACAGATTTAAGAATATCTTATAAAGAAAAATTTAGTAAATTATCCATGAAGTCAATGAAGAACATTTGCTATATGCAACTAAGGTGCAATAGGTAAATGTTCAATTTCCTAATAATATGGTTGGGTTAGATAATGTAGAGTGCTCAAATATGGACGAGGAACCACAAAAAATTGTTCAGGAGGTGATTTGGAATTTTAAAAAATCGTTTCATTACCCTTGAATATCATTTTGCATTAAATTATCAACCTAAGCATAAATATGGTTGGGATAGGGTTCATGATTTGAAGGTTATAAATTTTTAGCATATATGAGATATTATGTCTAGAAATCATCCAATTTAAGGCCTTCTTCTTTGAGAGATTTCTATTTCCATGGTAAAAGTTACCTACTCAACAACATGGACTTTCCTTGGCCTAAAGTACAAGTTATAATTTACATTTTTGGTAATATGGAAACCACCTAGATTTTAGCCCTACAACCATTACTGTTAAAATATGAAATGAATGGTTGAATGAAAAATTCATTGAATTTTTAACTTATATGCAGATTGCATCCCTACACTACATATCTTAGCTAGGAGCATATCTAAACTAGTGAATATGATATTATCTATATAATTTTGTAAGATTTTTAGGAACATGAGGATATATAATAAAATAATAGGAACATAAATACATACATACATATAGTATATTAAGGGATTTTAATTGAATGCTCATTTAAATTAACCCTAAGGGATTCCTCTCATTAAGATTTTATAACTCAATTGAAAAAGTTACAACAATGAAAATATCCTTAAATAGTTCATTAATTATATTTTATATATTTTGAGTTCATAATTGCCTTGTGATTTATTAAGGATTCAAAAGATAAAAAACTAGGTACATAATTACTTGATATAGGTCTGGAGTATAGGGTTATAAGGAATTCAAATGTTTGAAGAGGAAAAATGTTGGAAGAGTACAAGAAGCTCAAACATGGGTTAGATAGGAAGAGATGAAACCATTATTGGAGAAAATGTAATTATCATTTAGAAAGAATAAGGTGATAATTTTTTTTTCTGAAGGATTTTTCTAAAACCTGAAAAGAAGACAATAGAAGAACAAGAACAAAGAAGGAAGGTTTTCTAGACTAACTAAATCATTTAGGGAAAATGTTGTAATATTTTCATAGATGGTAGATGTACAGGAAATTTGGTATTAATAGAAGTCATAGATAAGTATAATTTAAAATTTATTCTCTATCCTAATCCATAATAAGGTTCATGGTTACAACTAGGACATCAAGTGACCGTGATGGAACAAGTCACATGTGATGTAGAAGAGATAGTTTCATGCCATGTATTACTTTGGAGACTAGATTTGTTTGATAAAAATGTTTTCCATAATGGAGGTAAGAATACTTCTGAATTCAAAAAAAATTGATATCAATACGAGTTGGATCCAATGTTGGAATGTGCAATGATAACAACATGAAGTAGTAGGAATCAACGCATGGGTAGTAGTAGCAATTGGATTAACTTGTTTTTATCTAAAGAAATTTTAAAAAAATAGAAGAAGGCTCATTTTTTTTGGTGAGAATGGAAAAATAAGACCATGAAAGTAGGAAATGGGACGACATGCCACATGAAGTTCAAATTTCGTTGAAGAAATTTGAGCATATTATTTCATTTATTTAATAGGAGGATTACTTCACATAATTTGTATGTCACATCATTTTTAATTGATACCAAGTTCAAGTATACGTAAAAAATCCCTTTATTATATGACTCCAAGAAGGTGTAGAAGTGAATAGGCAAGTCGAAGAGTTGCTTGACACAAGGTTGATTAAAGAGAATTTAAGTCATTGTGTTATACTAACAATGTTAGGACCCAAGGAATGAGATGAATGGTAAATGTCTATATATATTCACGGGATATTAAAAAAATTACTATCAAGTATAGGTTTCCCTTACCTAGTATGGATGACCTGATGGATTTTTTGAATTGGGCCAAGTAATTTTCAAGGATTGATTTGAAGAGTAGATGTCTTCGAATTCATATAAGGGATGGTGATGAATGAAAAAAACATTCAATACCAAAGAGGGATTATTTAAATTGTTGTTCATGTCATTTGGGTTAATAATAGGATTGCTATAAAACCTTTTTTGTGGTTATGTTATTTTGAATTTTTTTTTTCTTGTTGCATTTATATTGAATTACTATGGAGCATGAATTCTAGAAATGACATATGTTTCAAGGGGCTAAGGATAAAATGATGGACTTGATCCAGGTGGATATTGGTGGCCACCAAAATTTTCCATTTGGACCCCCACCATTGTTTCTTTTAGTTTTTTAGTTTCCTTAATTGTAGCACAATTTACTATTTTTAGCAATTCTTTACTTCCTGAACTTCCGGAGCCATTTTAAGGCCCTAAAAGGTGTTTTTTGGGAAACCAGAAGCAACATTATTACATGGGTTTTCATTTGATTTTTTTGACTCAAAAGTTGTAGTTCTCGGATAGATATTTCTAATGAGGTATTATGTGCATCAAACAGAGATCATATGCCAAAGTTACATCCCGGGGAAATTGATTTACCAATTTACCAAAACAAGGCCCATAGAGTTGGTACTTCATCTCCTAGGATTACGTTTTTGGATGTTGATGGTTTTCCATTGTTTCTCAATAATAAATAGGCCTTCGAGCCTCATTTTAACATAGTTCATAGGCATGTAGCCGCCACATCTCTTCTCAGAGATAAGTTACCAATGCCCTAGCTATTTTATTTCCATTCTATCTGTAAGCATATTTCAGTCATTTGATATTAATGTAATGAAGCTTTATTTCCACTGAATCTCTACGTTTATGTTCATTTCTTTATTCTATTGCATTCCTACATAAATCCGGATCAACGGTATTAGAGCGGTCTACTATTTCTTTAGTTTTCTTTGCATGTCCCCAACGAGGTCAAGGTATAAGGAGTTAAGGCTCAATCTGGTTGAACCCTTACAAGATCAACCTCACAAACCCCGACAACCTCCCACTACAGAAGAAAATAAGGATGAGGGAGCAGGAGATCCTATCAAATTATTTCTCGAGGAGGGCGTTGAGAAACAAAGGAATGCAATTGTGGATAAATTTTCCTAGATATTTTGAAGGTTGCCCACTGGTGGCGCATCTACATCCACTAGCCACTATGGAGGCGCCATTCCTTTCAAGGTACATGTCAACTTTGATATTCTTGTATTTGAAGGCCAAATAGATGCAGATGCCATAAATAGATTGTTTAATTTTTTGGAAGGGTATATCTTGGTCCATGATTTCTCCGACCGAGAAAATATTACTTTTACACTCCTAAAATACGCCCCTCTGTGTCAAAGACTAGTGGAAAACCTAATGTGAGAAAAAGGACAGGAGGGAATCCTCTCTGTTCTCAGCCACACCCACTTGGAACTCATTCCGAGATGGCATCAAGGAACAATATCACACTGTGGGGAGATATGAGGAAAAGTACATCCAATGTACCACGCTGTGGCAATAAAGGGGTCAAGATGTGCACGAGCTGACGAATTTATTTCATATGTTGCGCACAAAGTTGGGTATTAGAGATTCAGAGAAACATTTGATGCTCAGGTACCATAGTTATTTGCATAGATACATTCAGGAGTAAATGGAGTTCCTCGACATTACCTCGCTTGGCACGACATATCGATATGTAACCAAGATTGAGTAGAAATTTAAGAAGAAGAAGCGAGACTTTGGATCCACGAATCTGAAGCCAGGGAAAAGCACCCTCGAACTGATGAACAAGGGGCAAAGCCAAAGAGGGGAAAATAAAAATAAGGAAACAGGGAAGTTGTGTTAATTTCATAATAGCCCCACTCACAACACAAGCGAGTGTCAGTCCAAACAGATGTTGCTGGCCAAACTGAAGGCATCTAAATAAGATGCATTCTCTGATTCTAAGTCAAAATAAAAAAAGGGAAATGATAAAGGAAAGAAAATCATTGATGCATAACCGAGTTCCATCGTTGCCACCACCAAGCTATAGAGGGAGAAGCCCGAGGATCTATAGGAGGGGGAGCACCCCTTCCATTCCCAGATGTAGGTGAAGGGTTGTCCACTGCAATTCCTTATCGATAGCGGAAGCCAGAAGAACCTCATTTCAGCAAAGGTCATGAAGCAGCTTGGCCTACAGAACACAGCACACCTGCAGTCGTATACCATTGGTTGGCTTCACCAAGGAATAGATCTCTGCGTCCGCCAACAATGCCACCTTCCATACAGCATCAAGTCATTCACAGATGAGGTATTTTGATATTTTGGTCCTCTTGATGTGTCTGGTGTATTATTAGGCCGACCATACTTGTGGAATCGACAGATCTATATGATTTTAGGCCTCATTCAGTTATTATTACTTTTAGAAATAATTTATCCATGATACTGGAGGTAGTACCACCTTCCGCCATATGTTTGAGTTTTCCAAACCAATGCAATAACATTAGTTCCCAAACGAGGAAATTTGTTCTCATTATGATTTTCCCATAGGACAAGAAGAAGATTGTGGATGCAACCTCCAAACAGGGCTCCCCTACGCAGCAACAGTAGATGGACAAAGATGTGGAGGAATACAAGGATATTTTCTCCCCATCCACAGAGGTTCCTCTACACTGTTAGGTCAAGCACTCCATTGATCTAACCCCAGGCACGCCACTGCCTAATGTTGCCATATGTCATGTGACTACACAGACGTAATCCAGACATGTACTATCTGGGGCTAATAAAGAAACCAGATTTATTGAACACATATAGCAGTTGCACGACATCTTGCAAAAATCCAATGCCAAGTACAAACAATGACATGATCAACATCGGGTGCCACACAACTTCCAGGTGGGTGACAAAGTGGGGCTACATTTGCATAAGGAGCGACTTGTTAGACCCCACCACAAGATTCGCCCATTCCCATATGGGACGTACACCATCACCAAGGCTATATGGGATAATTCCTTCGAGCCCAGTATTCCATCATTCCTTGGTTTGCACCCAGTGTTAAATGTGGACTGCCTTTGGCCCTACTTTCCACCTCTACTGGACACATCAGACATGGCAGAACAACTCACACCAACTGAGTTAAACCCAGACTACATGGAACAAGATACAACTGATCGAATCATGGACACACAGATCAAGAACACCTGCCAATAGAGAATCCAACTATATCAAGTTGTCTAACTACTTCACCAAGGCAAGTGGCTCATCAGGGACCAAGTTCAGCAGAAGTTTCTTCATCTCATGGAGGAACTCAACACAATGGGGTCCATTGCTTCCTAAGTGTGTGGGAATGATATATGTGGATATTGGTGACCACCTACCTATTCCACTTGAACCCCCACCATTGTTTCTTTCAATATTTTAGTTTCCTTAATTGTATCACAATTTACTATTTTTACCAGTTTTTTCGGGTCTTGAACTTCTGGAACCATTTTGAGGCCCCAAATGATGTTTTTTGGGAAAAACGGGAGCAACATTGGTTGTAAACCTATGTTTATCACTCAAAAGTTTTATTCCTCAAACATTTATTTCTAACAAAGTATTATGCGCCTCAAACGGAGATTGTATGCCAAAGCTACGTCCGTGGGAAGTTGATGTACCAATTTATGCAAATGGGGCCCATAGTTTTGGCGCTTCATCTCCTAGGGTTCGGTTTTTGGATGTTTATGGTTTTTAATTGTTTCTAAATAATAAATAGGCCCTCGAGCCTCATTGTAATATAGTTCATAGGCATGTAGCCACTACATCTCTTCTCAGAGATAAACTACCAGCGCCCTAGCTAGTTTTTTTCATTCTGTCTGTAAGCATATTTCAGTCATTTGATATTAATTAAATGAATTTATATTTCCGATGCATCTCTGCGTTTATGTTCATTTTTGTGTTTTATTGTGTTCCTGTATAAATCCAGATCAGGACCACCATTTTGAAGGGGAAAAATAATCTATGGAAATAGATAAAGAAATAATGATTTACTCAGAACTAAAAGAAGAAGTGATGATTGACATAAAAGTTGAACAAATGTGAGTATCCAACACTCAAATGAATAATGCTGAGAGTAGGAAATATATAAAGAAACTGAAATTTTGTGATGGTTTAGCCTTCCAAATATAAAATAAGATAATATGTGAAGGAGGTGACCACGAGATAGCAAGAAAATGATTTTTTTTTATGCAAGTTGCTTTGAAAAAAAGTGATATATGTGAATGAGAGAGAGACAAGAAGAGGGTAGGGGAACAATACACTAGAGGAACTCGAGACATTTTAACAAAAAAATCTCATGAAGTTTGAAAAGCTTTAATAGAGGAGAGAGATAAATTATTTGATCCTTATGTTAACTCAAAGGGTGCATGCTAAGGCATACCATAGAATAAGGTTGTACTATGATATGTAAGAAAAACATTTCTATGTATGTGAATAAGAATGAAAATATTTTGTCTTTTCTTGTCTTCTCTCTTGTCAATTTCATAATTCCCTGGTTACATGTGTTATTTTTAAAGTCTATTGCACTTAGCATATGTGCCACTGTTCTCTATGTGGGTAGAGGTTCGGTGCTTGCAATGGTTGTGGGAAAACCTATAAGACCACCTCTAGCTAGAGGTGGAATTATCTATCCTAAATATTAGGAAATATGACAAGGGATTGTGCAAAAAACACACCAAGTGCATTGTGATGTGGATCCCTCCTTAGTTTATCTTAACTATAACTTGAAAATACTTCCAATATTAATAACTTAGGTAGCTTGCTATATTTCTATGTTGATTTGTATACTCTATAACTTATGTGTTTTTGGTGTCAATTTTCTCCCTCTTTAATTTATCTTGAATATAACTTGAAATATTATATTATGATTACATTGTTAGCTAAATGGTTGGATTCATCCTAGTATTGTTCAACACATTTCCTTTTTTAAAAAATAACTATGAAAGGTTAACTTTCCATTTAACATTTAAAAATATGACACAATTTTTTATATTAAAGGTTACGTTTAGGTTGTGAGATTTAATATCTTTGAAAAGCATTAAATATTTTGGATTTATTTAAATTAGTTTATGAATTATTTTCTTAAAAAAAGTTTCAATTTCAATTATAAAATGTTATGTTAAATGTTTTGTAATTAATTAGCACTCTTTAACTTTATATTAAATTTTTAAACTCACTTAGTTGAAACACACATTTGAAGGATATATTCCATATTAATGGATACCAACTTTCTGTTTTATGTTCTAGGTAAAAAGGAAATGAATCTCCAATGCATACTCACTATATCTCCTTCCTATTAAGTGAACACTTCGAATAAATACTACAGAAATGTTTGATAATCTATGAGAGAAAAAAATGGAAAAATAGATATCCAAAATATTGGAGTGATTATTTCAAGAATTAGTGTTTAACATTGAAAGAGTCTAATAACCCATTAGAGAGATTATAATTTTTTGTTTTATGATTATTCTTCACCTAATTAAAATAGTCAAAATGAGAATAAGATAATATTTATAATAACATACAAATACAAATAGAGATTCGGAGTGGCTTGTGGTAACTGAAAATTCATTGAGTTGGAAGGATAAGAGTCATTAGTTACACTTATAATTGGAAGGATAAGAGCCATTAGTTACACTTATAAGATAACATTTGTAATAACATAGAAGTAGATATTCTTAGTGGCTTGTGGTAGGTGAAAAGTCATTGATAACATTTGTAACAACATATAATTAGAGATTATTAGTGGCTTGTGGTAGGTGAAAAGCCATTGAGTTGGAAGGATAAGAGTCATTACTTAAATTTATAAGTAGAACCATCGTCTCAAGCTAAAGTTTTTATTTTTAACATGGTGTGCTACCGTCATTTTTTAACAAAATAGTTGTTTTTAACCAATTGCGATAACACATTTCCATTATTTTGTTTGAGTAGGTTTTATTTTTAACATTTCATGCTACCTTCATTTTTTAACAAAATATATTTTTTAACCAATTTCAATAACACATTTACGTTATTATGTTTGAGTTGTTGAATACTCGCTGCTTTCCCATGTAGCTTTGTGTTTATGAGTGTGAGAATTTTAGCTTGTAGACTATTCTCTTCTCTTTTACTTCTTTTCATATTTGTGCATGTGAACATTTTAGTTCGTGAAACTATTCTCTTGTTATTGTTATTGTAGTTAATATATCGCATAAAATATGTAATTTTTTATTTATAGTATTTACATTATTTTTGTAAATTGTAATTAATATGTGTGTGTGTCAGGATGAGTAGTACTGCAGACTTAATCTTTGGCTTGATAAACCATGATCCAATATAACATTCATTGTTAAAAAAAAAATTAATTCTTTACACTTCTTACTATACCTAGCTTACCTTTGTATTAACCATATCTTAATCGGTGTCGCATGAAATTTGTATGTGCTTATGCGAGACTGTTGTTACATTTCCCTTTTGAATACCATGGTTTTTTTTGAATGGTTTATAACCCTCGAAACTCACACAACAAGCGATTGGGATTTATACTTATACATCATGCTATCATTAATTGAAAATTTGACAGCTTGGGTTTTTCGATTTGGTTTCCATATGGCTTACATTCACTGCCAACCTTGTATTAAATGAATCTGTACGGAGCCATAACTTTGGGTTTTGTTTTTAGCCACCTGTCTTAACACCTACCATACGATTTGGAACTCCAAGATCAACAACAAAGACCGGTTAGGTAACCGCTTAGGGTACTAGCCCTTGCAACCCTAACTAATCCGACTCATTTATCTGTTTTTCTTGCCCAAAGGCTCTGCAAGCTCTGCGATGATGGTTATGCTTCCTTTGCCTCCTGGTCTCGACAGGTAATGAGTAAGGTTAACATATTTCCACGGGTGTTGTTCTTATCACTGTGGTTATTTGGTATGGAATTTTTTTCCGAGTTGTGTTGTTCTTCAATGTTCCAATTCTATTTTCCATTTGTGCTCGCAGGGTCTGCTACCAAGTTTGGGTCACGGTCGAGTGTTACCCAAACTTTCGGAAGAATTACTCTCCACGACTGCAAGTAATTACCAATCACTTTAGTTCTTTTGTCTCTTCGTGCTTTGGTGTGCAATGTCGTTCTCTAGGTTTGCTAACCATGGTTTCTTGTCTTGGAATCCATCTTCAGTTAGGTCTTAGAAAGCAATACTGATGCATACAGGTCCATTTAACTCCTTACCAACCTTATGCTTTTGTTTAAAGTTCTTACATTTTTTTTTCGACTAAATCTCTATACGTATTTTTAATGTTATTTCGATTTTTTTTTGGAGGTATTTCTCTTAGTTGTGGTGCAAGGACTCTCATTCTTTTGTTTCTAGTTTTCGCTACATACGCCAACCTAATTGTGTTCTTATTTCAACAAGTATTCCACACCCTTCTTCTCCCCATTTTTGGGTGCCGAGAGCAGGCCCTTGCACTTCAGGCAAGCTAAGCGTTGCCTCCAAAGCTTAGCATACATGTGGTAACTAGCCTAGTTTTCTTAGTCATTGCTTTCAGCGACGAGGTTGCCCAGATGGAACCCTTGAAAGTTCTTTCATTTCCTAATGTAGTTTATATGGGTTCCAGTTACATTTTTTTAACCCCATGAGACGCGTTTTCCATAAAAAGATATTCATGTAAATTTTTCGGGATTTGGGTATTGTGTAATATTATTGGATATTATATCTGTCGTTCCCATTTATACCAAGCAATATTATTGTTTATGCTATTATTTTGAATATAGATTTCCTTTCCTAGCAGAGTCATGCTTTCCACTGTGTATTTACAATTTTATTTATTGTACGCTCTCTATTTCCATAGAATGAGTTTGGCGTATAGAATTTTTTACTCAATACCAACATTTATATGGGTATGGAAAACACAATATTGACCCTTACAGAGTTACATTACTAGCTTCCATGCATGTACTTAGCAGGTCAGTGTTTTAGGAATATTTTCCATGGTACTTGTGGCATTTCTCTATTTCCAACTATACATGGTTGCATGTTAATCTTTCAAGCTTTCCTTTCTTGGTTAATTTGTAATATAAATTTTCTTTGCGATTGCAGAATTTTATATCATGTGATAGAGTAGTAGATCTTTATTCTTTCTTTAATTTCAGTTTTGGGTGATGGACGGAGCATCTTCTTTTGTCCATGCATAATTTAGCCTCCAGGAAAAGTGACTAGACCTGGGGTCCAAGACCTTTATGGGACCATGGTCTAACAATTTTCTTCCAGGTTATGTTCTTTCGCCTCATATTAATTCAACAGTGTATTCCTAATCTTTTTACTTACTTAGTTCGGTTTTACTAGTTTCATGTAGGCCTAAAGCTTTACAAAAGCATGAATTGATGAATATGTCATTCTAAATTTACACAGCATAAAATATATTTCTTTCTTACTATAATCATTTCTTTTCCAAAATTACTAATATTTGTATATATATAAATATTGTACAATAGACTCTTTCCTTTTATCATATGTGTATATATATTTTCTAGATGCTACAGTTAAACAATATGTTTGCGTTATTTCTTCTCGGCAAAAAATATTTTCTAGTTAATAGAATTAAAATGGTATTGATATTATTTTTGCCTACAATACATATTTTCAGTCACTAGAGTTTGCATAGTAAGATTGAATTCCTGTTTTTCAACCAGTTCTGTCAATAATAATCGAAATAAATAATTATTCTTACTTATCTTATCTGGGTCACTATTGATGGTGTCTGCCCAACCATAACAGAGGTGATTACATCTTTCTCTTCCCCTGTGCTGGACTCCTAAGTTGGGTAGGTTGACAGAAGTTTCGAAAGAGACCTCGAGACTTGAAATCTAGTCTTCCTTTCTAGAAACCCTTAGGAGTACAGAGTATTCCACTGGTCACTACTAGCTCTATAAATTTCCTCACCCTGCTCTTTTTTGCCTTCCCAGAACAGAACCCATTTTCCTCTCTGGGATGTGCCTTTATCCTTAAAGGAAAAGGTAATTCTCTGAACTGTCCAACCACCTCTCAGTTCTTGGAATAATTTTACCATCAATTTTTTTTTTTAACTTTTATGGAACCTATTTTCCATAATTAATTCACTTTTCACAAAATAAATTTAACCCATATTCATCAAGAAATCCTTCCAAAAAATGAAATGTTTTAATTTTATTTTTAAAAAGATAAAATAACATAACAACTAGTCAACAACTAGCTAACACATAAACTGGCTGTTGCAACTTCCCCCTTGGAAGTAAACACCATCCTCAATGTTTCACTCCAACTTAGAAAATAATTTCGAATAAGCCTCATGTACAAATCCCTCATCCTCCCAAGTAGCCTCTTCCGAGCTGAAGTGCTTCCAATGCACTTTAACCTGGGTGATGGCTCGCCTCCGGAGCATGATTTCTCTCAGTCGAGTATACACTGAGGTTCGACCAAAAATTCTGCATCCGGTTCGACCTGCAATCAGCAGAACTCCAATTAGATTCTCATAAATTTTTTCTACTTCCAGTTAAGATCTTTTAATATTACCTACCTGGATGCTTTGCCAGTGAATAACATGCTTTGGGTCATGCACATATATCTTCAGTAAAGATATGTGGAACACATTGTGCACCCTGATATGGCTAGGTAAGTCCAACCGATATGCCACAGGCCCCACCCTTTCCAGTACCTGAAAAGTTCTACATAATTGGGGAGCCAAATTGGCACAGGAGGCCCACCTTAGTGTGCTCCTTTTTGGTTCGATTCTCACATACATATGTTCACCCACTTCGAATTATTGATAATTCCTCTTCTTATCTGCTTATAACCTTTTCAGGTCTTGAGCAACTCTTAAATTTTGTCTGATATTTCTTACCTCTGATTCAATCTCGAAGAGCATTTCTAGTCCAAGCATCAACTTCATTTCCGGGGTGCTCCAATTGATGGGGGTACGAAATTATCGTCCATATAAAGCTTCGAAGGGACTCATCTGAAGCGACTCCTGGTACCCATTGTTGTATGAAAATTCTACTAGGTGCAAATAGTCCTCCCATCTTGTTGGTTGTTGCATCATGTACATGCGCAACATGACCTCCAATATTTGGTTCACCCGCTTAGTTTATCCATCCATCTAAGGATGATAAGTTGTGCTGAAATTAATTTGGGTTCCCAATGCTGTGAATAAAGTCTTCCAGAATGCAGAAGTAAACTTCACATCCCTATCTGATATGACTATTTTAGGTATGCCATGTAGTCTAAATATTTCTCTCATAAATATATCGGCTATTTGCGCTGTTTTTTACGTATACTGTACTGGTATAAAATGTGTTTCCTTCCTTAGCCTATCAACTATCACGATAATGGAATCATTGTGCTTTTTAGATCTTGGTAAACCAGTAATGAGGTTTAGGGATATAACTTCCCATTTCCATTTAGGCACCGGTATGGGCTGTAAAAATCCGGTTGGATGTTGATGCTCCACCTTAACCCATTGACACTCCAAAAATTTGATTAAATATTCCGCAATGTTTTTATGCATGCCAGGCCAAAAACAAATTTTTCTAATTACTGTCAGCATTTTCTGGTATCTTGGGTGCCCTAAATAATTTCTTCGATGATATTCGTTCATAATCAACTCCTTCAATTCCATTCTATTTGGAATACATATTTTTCCCTTAAATGTTACTACTTGTTCTTTGCTAATTCCGTAATCACCAGTTTTTCCTTGCCTTTTGTCCTCCTCCATTTGCTACCATAAACACTAATATTCAGGATCCTTCCTGGATTCCTCTTTTATTTGATCAAAACATTTACATTCAAGTTGGTTATAACAAAGCTCATAGACACAGTACAATTTTTTGAGCAAGGCATTGGCCACATGGTTTTCTTTACCTTTTACATGTTGAATTTCCATGTCAAACTTGCTTAAGAAGGCATTCCATCTTGCCTAACGAGGTTTTAGATCAGCTTGTTTGAAGTAGCTGGTTAGGCTGCTATGGTCAATTTTCATCACAAAATTTTTCCCTAGTAAGTAGTGCCTCCATATCCGGAGTACATGCACTACCACTGTCAGCTCTAAGTCGTAGGATGAGTATCATTGTTCATGCTCTTTTACCTTTCTTAATTCGTAGGAAACTAATTTTCCTTCTTGCGATAAAACTGCCCCAACACCTTATTTGCAAGTGTTAGTACATACCTAAAATTATTTATTGGATTCAGCTACTCTCAGCATTGGGGCGGTGGTTAACAAATGTTTTAACCTCTCAAAAATATTTTGGCATTGAGGAGTCCACTTAAATATTTTTCCCTTCCTCTGTAAGGAAGTAATTGGAAAAGAAATTTTGGAGAACCCCTAAATGAACCATTGGTAGTACCCAGTCAATCCCATCAAGGATCATATTTCTACTACACTTTTGGGAACTTGCCATTCCATAATTGTCTTAATTTTCTCTCGATCTACTGTTATCCCCTCAGCTAAGATAACATGGCATAGATACTGGATTTCTTTCTTGAATAAATCACATCTGCTGAACTTGACGTAACCTGATGTTTCCTTAACATTTCCAACACTATTCTTAAATGCTCTTTGTGCTCTTCCTGATTCTTCGAATAAATTAAAATATCGTCGATAAATATCAGCACAAAACTATCTAGGAGGGAGTGAAATATTATGTGCATCAACCTCATAAATGTTGATTTTGCATTGGTTAGATCAAAGGGTAATACCACAAATTCATAATGCCCGTATCTGGTATGGAAGGAAGTCTTGTAGATATCTTCATATTTTATCTTGATTTGGTGGTACCTAGATATTAAGTCTATTTTAGAAAAAACTGTGGCCCCCTTGACTTGATTAAACAGGGCATCAATCTGTGGTAAAGGATTTTTTTTTTTTTGTGGTGAGCTTATTGAGATTTCTATAATCCATGCACATTCGCATAGTTCCATCTTTCTTCTTCACAAACAGGACCAGTGCTCCCTAAGGTGACACATTTGATCGTATATACCCTTTTTCCAATGGCTCCTGTAATTTCATTTTTAATTATTTTAGTTCTGGAATACTCATTCTGTATGGAGCCCTTGAAACCGGTGACGCTCCTGGCATTAACTCAATGGTGAAATCAATATCTCTTCTTGGAGGTAATCCTGGTACATCTTTTGGAAATACATCCATGAAGTCATGTACCACCTGTATGTTTTACATCATAGGAGCCTTCTCCTTGGAATTGGTATACCCCACTTCGATGGCATAAAGCTAACATCCATTCTTAATACATTTATTCATTTGGGATGTTGTAATAAGACGCAGCTGTAACAACTTCTTGATTCCTTGGATTTCATTGTGAGTTCCATCTTGCATCCTATAATATATAATATTTTATTTACAATCCACTAATTTCCAATGTTTTTCCATCCAATCCATGCCCAACAACACATCATAGTATCCTAATAGATGTATATTCAAGTCCACATTTAACTATTGTCTTCCTATTTCCAATGTACAGTTTGGAATTTTGGCACTTACTTTTCTTTTCACGCCAGTGTCTAACTATACTAACCAAGAGTTTTTGAATTTTTTACTTTGTAATTTACATAATTATACTATTTTGGGGTTTACGTAACATAAAATTGCACCTGGTTCAACCAAACTGGAAACAGGTTGTGAAAGTAGCTTACCTTCCAACTCTATCATTGTTGGTTGATAATATGCCCGACGATCCTCCAGTGTTGCGTTGATTCTGGGTATGTTTCGGACTACATCCCCCACTGTTGAAAATTCCTGCAGATTGGCAACAATTTCGCTTCTCCCTCGCTGTGGACAATTTTTGTAATACTAAGCCTCTCCACACCCCCAACAGTGCAGCGACGGCTTTGGGCTTGTCCTTGTTCATGTTTTCTGGAAGCCTGTGTAGGTCTCTCTTCTGCAGGCCATCAAGTTCTTTGATGATTTCTTCCAAACTATTTTTCTTACATTATTTCGTTTAGAATTCTTAAAGTTGTTATTCCTAGAAATTTTGAAGTTGGAACTGCTTTTCTGTCCCTTTCTTGGCTGCCATTTTTTACCCAGCTCTTCCTTTGCCTTGGACTGCTGATATCACATTCTTGCCTTCTGAATTTCTTCGTCCTTGGTCCTTGGGTTTACGAATTCAATTTTTTTCCTTCATGTGGGTTGGCAGACTACTTAATAATCGTTGAACCTTAGCCTTTTGATCCCTTAAATAAGGAACATATCTTAATAGGGAAGTGAACTTGGTTATATATTCATCCATTGTCATTTTCCCCAGCTTCAAATCGTGGAACTCTCTGGATTTTTCATCATATTAGAGTTTTGTTAAGCAATTGTCTTTAAAATATTGTTGGAATGAATCCCATGTTACATCTTGATCCTCAATGCTGCGAAAATTCTTTAGTTCCTCCCACCACAGACTGGCCTTTTCTCTCAACTAGTAAATGGAAAATCTAGCTTTAATATTGCTACTATACTCGTAGACTTGGAATTACTTATTCATGTTAATCAACCAAGCTTCTACCAACTCCTCAGCTTCTCCGTCAAAATTAGGTGGTTTTATCTTCTGGAACTCACCTTGCAGTTCCACCATTTGTTTCTTAGTTTCCCATTTATCTGATAAATTACCAAACTTGGCCTCATTGTAGTTTTTTTTCTTGTTGCTTCATTTTGAGTGACTTATGTCCATCTTATCAGTGGTTTGGTCCTTGGTTTGTCATTTTTTTTAATCTTGCATGTCCCTATCACGGTTGGGTTGAAAGACCCCCTGATTCTATTTTTCAGAAAGCCTCTTCAATATCCTTTCCTATTCTTGCATAATGCGTTCATTGTCGCTCCTCACTCGGACCATTTCTTCTTGCAACTTTTGCACTGTACTCAGCAATATACTAGTCTGATGTGTTGCTACTCCTCCAATATTCTACTGGTCTGCTAGTGTTGATCCACACTCAGCTAAATCCACATTTCAGGATTCATTTCTGGTTGGGGTTGGTGTGTAGGTTCCCCTGTATTCCGAAGTGGTTGTTATGTCGATCCCCTCCTCATGTTGTCTTCTGCACTATTATTTCTTTTTTTGTGCATCATAAATACACAATTTTATCAGTTTAGGTGACCCTTACGGTCCCAGCATGCGAACACTACTCTGATACCACTTGTAACATTCATCATAATTTTTTTTAATTATTTACATTTCTTACTATACCTGCCTTACCTTTGTATTAACCATGTCTTAATCAGTTTCGGATGAAATTTATATGTGCTTAAGCGAGACTATTGTTACATTTCCCTTTTCAATACCATGGTTTCATTTGAATGGTTTATGACCCTCGAAACTTGCATAGTGAGTGATTGAGCATTGTACTTATACATCATGCTATCATTAATTAAAAAATTTAGAACTTGGGTTTTTTTATTTGGTTTACATACGGCATACATCCATCGCCAACCTTGTAGTAATGAATTTCTACGGAGGCATAACTTTGGGATTTTGGTTTGGCCACCTGTCTTAACACCTACCATACGATCTGGAACTCCAGGATCAATGGCAGAGACAGGTTGGGTAACTTCTTAAGGTACTTCCCCTTGCAACCCTAACTGATCTGGATCATTTCTCTGTTTCGCTTGCCCAAAGGCTCTGCAAGCTCAACGATGATGGTTATGCTTCCTCTGCCTCCTAGTCTTGACAGGTAATGAGAAAGGTGAACGAATTTCCGGTGGTTTTGTTCTTATCACATTGGTTATTTGGTATGGCATTCTTTTCCAAGTTGTTTTTTTCTTCAATGTTCCAATTCGGTTTTCCATTTGTGCTCGCAGGGTCTGCAAATGAGTTTGGGTCATGGCTGAGTGTTACCCAAACCTCCGAAAGGTTTAATCTCCACGAGTGCAAGTAATTACCAATATCTTTAGTGCTTTTGTCTCTTCGTTCTTCGGTGTGCAATGTCATTCTCTAGGTTTGACAACCAGGGTTTCTTGTCTTGGAATCCATCTTCAGTTAGGTCTCAAACAACAAGACTGATGCATACAGGTTGGTTTCACCCCTTACTGCCCTTATACTTCTGTTTACAGTTCTTACATTTTTTTTTAAACTTAATCTCTATACCTCTTTTTAATGTTATGTCAGTTTTTTTTTGTAGGTATTTCTCTTGACCGTGGTGAAATGACTCTCATCATTTCGTTTTTGGTTTTGGCCACATACGCCACCCTAATTTTTTCTTGTTTCAACAGGTATTCCACACCCTACATTTCCCCATTTTCGGGTGCCAAGAGCACGTCCTTGCATTTTAGGCAAGTTGAGCGTTGCCTCCAAAGCTTAGCACACGTGTAGTAGTTAGCTTGGTTTTCTTAATCAGTGCTTTCGGTGGCTGGGTTTCCCAGATGGCACCCTCGTAAGCTCTTTCATTTCTTAATGTAGTTTATCTAGGTTCTAGTTGCAGTTTTGTAACCCCATGAGACGCATTTTCCATAAAAATATATTCATGTAATTTTTTCGGGATTTGGGTACTATGTAATCTTATTGGGTATTATATCTTTCGTTCCTATTTCAACCAAGAAATACTATTGTTTATGCTGTTATTTTGAATAAAGATTTCCTTTCCCGACAAAGTCGTGCTTGCCACTGTGTATTTACAATTGTTTTTATTGTAAGCTCTTTGTTTCCATAGAATGAGTCTGGCTTATAGCAATTTTTACTAAGTACCAAGATTTAGATGGGTATGGAATACACAGTATTGGCCCTTAAAGAGTTACATTACTAGCTTCCATGCATGTAATTAGCAGGTCGATGTTTTATGAATATTGTCCACGGTACTTGCGTTGTTTCTCTGTTTCCAAATATACATGGTTGCATGTTAATTTTTCAAGTTTTCCTGTCTTGGTTAATTTGTAATACAATTTTGCTCTGCGATTGCAGAATTTTCTATCATGTGATAGAGTAGAATATCTTTATTCTTTCTTTGATTTCAGTTGTGGGTGATGGCCGGACCATCTTCTTTTTTCCATGTATAATTTAGCCTCCAGGAAGAGCAACCAGACCTGGTGTCTAGGACCTTTTTGGGACCCTGGTCTAACGTTTCTCTTCCAAGTTACGTTCTTTGGCCTCGTATTATTTCACGAGTGTATTCTTAATCTTTTTACTTAGTTAGTTCGGTTTTACTAGTTGCATGTAGGCCTGAAGCTTTACACAAGCATGAATTCATGAATATGTCATTCTAAATTTACACGGCATAAAATATATTTATTTCTTACTGTAATCACTTATTTTCCAAAATTACTAATATTTGTATATATAGAAATATTGTACAATAAACTCTCTTTTTTATGAGATATGTATATATATTTTCCAGATGCCAGAGTTAAAAAATATGTTTGTGTTTTTTCTTCTTCGCAACACATATTTTCTAGTTAACATAATTAAAATGGTATTAATATTCTTTTTTCCTGCAATACATATTTTCACTCACTAGAGTTTACACAGTAAGATTGAATTCATGTTTTTAAACTAGTTCTGTCAATATTAACTGAAATAAATAATTTTTCTTACTTATCTTATCTGGGACACTACTGATGGTGTCTGCCCAACCATAAGAGAGGTGATTACGTCCTTCTCTCCCCCCGTGCTCCACTCCTAAGTTGGGTAGGTTGAAAGAGGTTTCGAAAGAGACCTCGGGACTCCAAGTCCAGTCTTCCTTTCCAGAAACCCTTAGGAGTACATATTATTCCATTGGTCACTACTAGCTCTGGAAATTTCCTCACTCTGCTCTCTTTCTCCTTCCCAGAACAGAAAAACTTTTTCTCTCTGGGATGTGCCTTTATCCTTAGAGGAAAAGGTGACTATCTGAACTGTCCAACCACCTCTCGGTTCTTGTAATAATTTTACCGTCAGTTCTTTTCTTTAAAACTTTTATGGAACCTCTTTTCCATAATTGACTCATTTTTCACAAAATAAAGTTAACCCATATTCATCAAGAAATCCTTCCAAAAAATGAAATATTTTGAGTTTCTTTTTAACAAAGATAAAATAACATAACAACTAGTCAAAAACTAGTTAACACATAAACTGGTTGTCACATCCAAGGTTATCTAAGCTGTCAAAATCAATTGAAGATCACATCTATTATGGGCCACACCAATCCTTAGTCCTTAATATTTTTGGATTTTTTTTATCAAAGGAGTTTCCAATAAGTAACCCTCATATCATTGAGTGAAGGTCGAAACTATAACTCATTTTACACTAAACATATTTTATAAATGTTATAGATCACACCTAGCATGAGCCACACCAGCCCTTACTCCTTAACATGGTTAGATTTTTTTTCAAAGGAATTTCCAATAAGTAACCTTCACATCGTTGGGTGAACGTGGAAACTATAGTTTAAAACTACACTCATTTTACAATCAATATATTTTATAAATATTTTATAACATTTTTTTATTAAATCTAAAGGAAAAAAAATAATAATTACTTTGAAGATATAGCTAAACCTTGTATCCTTCCTACTACTAAAAAATAATCTATAAATATTATTAAATCTAGATTTTAATAAAATTAAATATAAAAATATTATCAAATCTGAATTTTAATAATATTAAATATAAACATATTTTTATATATATAACTGTGAAATTTGCATAATATAAATTATATTATTAAAAAACAATAAATAAGATCTATCTTAAAGATGAATCTCATCTTTAATCTCTACATAATATAAATAATATTATTAGAAAACAATAAATAAGATCTATCTTAAAGATGAATCTCATCTTTAATCTACCAAACTATGAGAGTAATAAAAAAAGTGAATCAAAAATTTAGCTCAAATTTTGCATTAAAATAATATTTACATCGTCAAAATTTGATCTTTATCTACACATAGGAAATTCAAAATAAAAATAAATTTATACTATATTAATTTCCTATATTACTAAATTTTAATAGTACCGATTAATAAATATAATATCAAATATATTTAAATAAATATAAATATTTATACTCATAAATCTAAGATTTTTTAAACAAATAAAGAAATGGTATCTCTATTCATCTTTTAAATACTTATTAGTCCCTACTGCCTGCGGCATGGTAGGGACTATAGTAGTCATTTTTTGGTCTCTGCATTAGTTCGTGCATGGAAACGAATTCGACCAATTCAATTTATTATAAATTTTTGGATTTATATTTAAAAACCACTTTTTCATCTGCCGCTAATGTTCATGTAAGGTTGATGTAATTATTGTTTTAGCCAATAAGCAATTTAGAGGTCTTATCTGGCCTCATATCCAAGCCAAACCTATCAAAACATACGGTAAGTGTGAATTGATTCAAAGTTTTTCAGTTTCTATTAACTAATGCTAACATTAGCTAGCAAACATTTTATGTTGTTTGTTAATAGTATGTGTTGCGGAGGATTTACACAGAGCTTGGCAATGTTTAAAGGCCATATCCTCATGTTTCACTTGTCTTACCTCCGAACCCTCACTTGTATTGTGGCTTCGTCGGTAGCACACCTTAATGAACTAGCCATCTTCTCAGAGAGCCATTGTCTGGAGGGATCTCACTCACTCCTCTGCCCATATAGCTTGGCAGGTACATCGATCTGTAGTGAGGAGGAAGGTTGTTTCACCACTATGCTGAGCACCCCACTCATTGAACAACTCTACTGCAATGGATGGAAGAGGGTCCGTAGTACCCTACGCCGAAGGCCAGGGGAAGCGCACCCGTGCTCATTGAACGACTCTACTGCAATGGATGGAAGAGGGTCCATAGTACTCTACCCCTAACATTCCTAAGGGAAATGTTGTTCATTTCCTTCTCCACCAACGAGGGAAACCCTCCCTTATTTCAGATGCATTGGATCAGAACCCTGTGATCGCAACGAGGCTCGAAATTCACGAATGGAAGGACCTTCGTTCTCTACTGTTTGGAGCATGGTGGGAATTATCTGGATGGGGGGTGTTACTAAACGGACAGTCCTACAACTACCACGTAGACTTGCATAGATTCAATGATTTTGAACTATGTCTGTCTGAAAATAGTTTTATTACAAAAACAAAAATTGTAGGTTCAAAACCACTAAAATCCTAGTCGAATTATTAGAGAGAGCTTAGAAAGGAGCAGAAGGTTACTCTCTTAGTTGCTAGTGATTCAAATTTTCAGCATAAATATTCATGGAGGTAAAATCCTTTAAATGATTTCAACAGTATTAGGGTTTTTTGGGTTTACCTGTTCTTGAGTATGGGTTTTTTCAGGGCCAAATCTTTAGTATTCCCGCAGGATGCACAAACAGATGTGGTGTCTGAACGCAACATTGTTTTGTTCTGCTTTCGTGATTTTGCTGTAGGCTACAGATTTTCAGTCGAGTGGGAACAAATAGGTCAATGCAACTGGCATGGGTGTTACTGAGTCTGTGGGAGGAAAAAAAATTGCAATTGCTTTTGCCCTTTACATTGATGCACATTTTCAACATAAAGATTCATCTAGGTAAAATCCTTTAAATGATTTCAGCAGTATTAGGGTTTTTTTGGTTTACCTGTTCTTGAGTGTGGGTTTTTTTCAGGGCCAGAGCTTTAATATTGCCTCGGGATGCACAAATAGATCTGGTGTCCGAACCCAATGTTGTTCTCTTCTACTTTCGTGCTTTCACTGCAACTTGCAGATTTTCAGTCGAGTGGCAACCAACAAGTCAATGCGACTGGCACGAGCGTTACTGAGTCTGTGGGAGGGAGAACATTTGCGATTACTTTTTCCCTTTATATTGGTTACAAAGTTCTGTTTTTAACCCTCTGCCTGCATTATTCCTTATGGAATGAGCTTATTTGCAGGTAATCTTGTATTGTGTGTTTATATGGCAGTCTATTCTCTCTATGAGTGAGTTAGTGAGACCAGGGCTTGGATGCATTATAGCTGAGAGTATTACAAATGGAAACAGACTGGCCATGTGTCTAAAACATATGAAATCTGTTGGGCTAGCTGAGATACGTAAGATCTGGTGAAGGTGATTTGACAGAGGTGAGCACAAATCACATCATATATAAAAAAAATTAAGTACGTGTTAGTTGCTAATGCTTTTGTTAACACATTTCACTTGGTTAGATTACAAACGTGGTTGTTATTATATAGTGTAGTGATATGGTAAATGTGTATTATTATATAATATAGCACAATGCTATATAATATAGTGCAATGGTCAGATTCCATATCGTGAATGTTTCATGTCTTCGTGAGTTTTCAGTAGAATATTGTTTTTATGTTTCATGTCTTCGTGAGTTTTCAAAAGAATTATGTGTTTGAAATTTGTGTAGACAATCTTGAAAGACATGAGGGATTTTGTTGATGAGAAGAATTGTACATCAAGTAATTGAATCAGGTTAATATGTTATCTCTGTGTTTCTGATTTAACTAGTAATTTGGTCTTGGTACCTGTATTCAGAGAAGTTACTGCTTGCATTTGCTTGCTACAGTTATGCATAGACGTAATTATGCTAAATATTAGAAAGGAAAACACCAATTCCTATTTGGTTACATGTTGTCTGAGTACTTCTATTATCGAGTTAGTCTGTTGTCCTGGAATAGTTCCCCTGAGAGAGCTTTGTAGTTTTGACTAGTGCCATAATGTCCATGTGATAGGTACCACTGTAATAATAGTGAACGCCCTTATAATCCCTTGCATGCTTATAATTTTTTAGTTCCAGTACTTATGTTATCTAGTTAATATGTTGTCCTAGAACAGTTCCCCTGAAAGAGCTTTGTAGTTTTGGCTAGTGCCATAATGTCCATGCCATAGGTACCACTCTAATAATAGTGAATTCCCTTATCAATAGCTCCTAGATTTTTCCTACTTCCAACCATGTCTAATAAATAAAAATATTCACTGGGAAGCAATGACTGATTGCAGATACCAATTGTAAAAGAAGAAAGGCAATGTTTTTGGTTTCATCTTTATGTCAAGAAATCTTATTCTGTGAATCTACAATTATGTCTACTACTTTTTTACAGGTACCCTCATAAAAATTATTCTTCGTATATATTCATAGGGCATATTTTGACATTACTTATTTTCTCTGGATTATAGGTCGGTCCATCTGTGAAGATTCTAGTATTTTTCTTTTATGTTTTATATTCTCCTGGGAGGGAGGTAACTCCCCATATTTGATCAGTGAGGAGGGACTGTTATTTTAATATGTCTTTAACAGTTAATTACAAATGGATGAGTAACTGTTTTGGTGGCAACTTCCCAAATGAGAATTAGTAATTGATTACCCTTATTGGGATTTCTAATAATTGTTCAGACTGTGAGTTATGGAAAGGATTTTGATTTGTATGTAATTCTATTCACAGTGATTTGGTGAATGATTTATTTTAACATAGAAAATGGTGATTGTTTTCTTTTGGGTTTAAGATTTTGTGGATGAGTCAAGGGGATACTAGCTCCGTTCTATTTATCTCTGGGGGATTTCACCTGCTGCCCACCTATCAGCAAGGCATCCCTAAGCATGGATAGTTAGGAAACCAACATTCAATATTTTGAAATGGTTGTTTGAAGTGCTTCCAGATGTGTTAGAATCGTAAGCTGGTTGTGTTTGCCTTTGCTAGTTATTTGAACCAATTGTGAATAGAGATTAATCAAGACATTTAATCATAAGGAAAGATTCTACAGGGTTTGTTCTATATAGTAGGGGGAGACTTTAGAGCACTTTTATACGGCCAGTTGCCTGATTGGCTATGTACGAAACAATTTTCACTAAACTATAGGTATCCCATGTATAGACCACCCCCAAGTTAGGCTATGAGGTGAGTGAAGGAAACAAGCTACAAGCTTCAGTGTTAAGTACCTAGGCTACTGTAGTTACACAATCAACTAACTTTTCCATGAGTGTTGATTGTGGAGGATCAATTTTCCATTGTCATCCATTCACATCAATTCCCTGAAGTTTGAAATTATAATAAGGTAATAATTGAATAGTAGGAGTATACACCATTCGTGTCTCGTGCCTCTATAATGTGTCCAAATAACAAGATACCACCTTCATGGTCTACTCCTTGCACACAAAGGGAGAATACATCTAGCACTAATACATCTATAACCCTCTATCTTTATTAAGTCATTAGATTGGTTGAATTTGTACCCAAAATTATCTTGGCAGAGGAATGTTTTGTTGCATATTCATCTAAAAATTGATCATAGTTGAAGAAATCAGACACATGCCATAAAGAACACAACTCCCATCACCAATTCACAACACTCGAGAGTTAAGAGTAAATGCAATAATGATTAGTAGTGCAGCCAGGCTCTGAAATTTTATTTTTGCGGAAAAATATTTTAGATCCGTACACATCTCTGCTATATACATATAGTTCAATTGGTTCTAAAAATACATATCACAGGGAAACCCCTTGGCCACTTCCCCTCATTTCGACTTTAATACACAGGGTAGAACCGAGAATATATTTTTATTGTTTCTAACAGTCAATCAAATTTTTAAACTTTCTCACTAGCCTATTATTTTTTCTTTGGTTCCGCAAAACTTCAAACCTTTTTATAGCCCCATTCTAAAACTGTGTCAAAGTATACCTGCTAAATAGTTCTCCCTGATACAAACACTTCATCTTTGTCACTCTTCTCTTTGACATCTCTTGCTAATGTTGTGTAGTTCCTTTCTTCTCTTCTTTTCATCTCTTTATTGCTTTAGCTAGTCACTTATAATTTTAGTTACTAGTGCTCTATAGTATCCTTTTGCACACTTACAACTGATTAAAATTGTTTATCCTTCCTAGTCTCATCAACCCATTCTTTTGGTCATTTGAGGACATTAATGAAATTATGGTATCTTATTTGATCTTATCAAGGTTTCTATATTGGAGTAAACCTCTGCAAAGGCTTCGAATAGATATAAAAAGAAGAATTTCTGATTTGTACTTCTGCCACTTTGTCATATAGGTCTACTAGAATAAATTCTATCTATATCTATGTGAAATAGTTTTAAGTTTTATCCCTAGTAATTGCTTTCTAAGCCTTCTCTATCTCATAGTATTTAAAATATTTGTTTGTAACTAGGCCCTATAGATATACATTTGTTATGCTTAATTCTATCCTTCTTATGGGATATGGATATAGTATCTTTCAACTCACTTTAGATTTTTTCCCAGGCTTGATACAATATAGAGGGTTTAGTCCCCAATAAAAAAACTCTTGTTTTGTCATTAATATCGGAGAAAAAACTAGCAAGGAGAATAGGTAGACATCATAAAGCTCAACCAGTAGTAACTAGTATTTTTACTCACTTTGTAGCATGAACTGATCTACACTTTGGAGTTGCTATACATGGTCAAATGTATGATACAAAGCTCTTTATGAATTAATTCAGCCCTTAATTAATATTTCACTTTATTAGTTCTATGCATTGACCATTAGTCATAATTATGTCTAATATTTTGTTGTTAGAACAGTTTTAATTTATATGTTAGAGCAGTTTTAAATTATAAGCAGGATTCAATAATATGCTTGCATGTATCAATACTAGTAATTCAAGCCCCTATGCTTGTAAACTGAGTGGTTCACACATGATTTATAACACTTTCCAACCTTGAGCAAGCAAATCAGTCACTATCATCACCTCTAAGGATCTAGCTATAACTTCCATAAGACTCTTCGCATCTTTAGAATCAAAATTGAATGGGTATAAGCAGGCTCATTTAATTATCACTTCATTCTGTTTGACATTATTCGGAAGTTTGATTCCTAAAGATAGAACCTGGAACCATAGTTCAAGAGGTGTCGTTGGTTCCTATATCTAATTGAAGAGCAAGGGATCATTCTCTTCCTAATGCTGTGTGAACCCAACCGGTAAATCCCACTCCTAATGCTATGTCTCAAAAGGTCAATATCTCTCTCCCTCAAAAGCAAAGATAATAGTGGTGAGGATATCTATATTGGTTGTTATTTATTAATCCTATGAAGAAATCCCTTTGCACAGATAGGAGCCATAGTTCCACAACAAGACCTAGATTGGACAAAGATATTGTTCTCTTTGACATCTCTTCCTAACGTTGTGTAGTGGCTTTTCCAACCTTGAACAATCCAATCGGTCACTCTAATCAACTCTAAGGATCTAGTTATAACTTCCACAACTGATTAAAACTTATTAGACTTCCTAGTATCCTTTTGCACACTTACAACTGATTAAAATTATTTATACTTCCTAGTCTCATTGACCCATTCTTTTGGTCATTTCAAGACATTAATGGAATTATGGTATCTTATTTGATATTATCAAGGTTGCTAGATTGGAGTAAACCTCTGCAAAGGCTTCAAATAGATAGAAAAAGAAGAATTTCTCATTTGTATTTCTTCCACTTTGTCATACAGGTCTACTAGAATCAATTCTATCTACGTCCAGGTGAAATATTTTTTAGTTATATCCCTAGTCATTGATTTCTAAGCCTTCTCTATCTCATAGTATTTGAAATATTTGTTTGTAACTAGGCCCTATACATATACATTTTTTATGCTTAATTCGATCCTTCTTATGGGATATGGATATAGTATCTTCCAACTCACTTTAGAATTTTTCCTGTGCTTGATACCATATAGAGGGTTTAGTCCCCAATAAAAAAACTCTTGTTTTGTCATTAATATCAGAGAAAAAACCAACAAGGAGAACAGGTAGACATCATAAATCTCAACCAGTAGTAACTAATATGTCTACTCACTTTTTAGCATGAACAGATCTACACTTTGGAGTTGTTATACATGGTTAACCATAATAAATAATAATTAATGAGTTTGGGGGTTGGGGGTTAGTAAATTAGAAAATGTAACTATTTTGTATTATGGATAGATTCAACCGTGATCACCTATGTAATAATTGTCAATAAAATTGCTCAAAGAAAACCATTTATCAAATTATAAATTTATTTTCATCACATAAAAAGGAAATTGTCATCTAATTAATTACTTGTAATAGGTTTATTGAAATATATATTTTATTGTTCTTATATCCAAAAGATTCTATCTACGTCTAGGTGAAACGGTTTTGAGTTATATCCCTAGTCATTTCTTTCTAAGCCTTCTCTAACACATAGTATTTGAAATATTTGTTTGTAACTAGGAATTATACATATACATTTGTTATGCTTGATTCCACCCTTCTTATGCGATATGGATATAGTATCTTCCAACTCACTTTAGACATTTTCCTGTGCTTGATGCCATATAGAGGGTTTAGTCCCCAATAATAATAAAAGTCGTGTTTTGTCATTAATATTAGAAAAAAAACCAACAAGGAGCTATACATCATAAACCTTAACCAGTAGTAGCTAGTATGTTTACTCAGTATGTAGCATGAACCGATCTACACCTTGGAGTTGTTATACATGGTCAAATGTATGATACAATGCTATTTATGAATTAATTTAGCCCTTAATTAATATTTCACTTTATTGCTTCTGTGCATTGACCATTAGTCATAATTATGTCTAATATTTTGTTGTTAGACAAGACATCAAAACTAATACTAGTGATGATCAATGGTACTGTTAAAAAATTAGTATTTCCATTTACAATTTTCTGGACCCTTTATTATTTACATTTATTAATTTATGTACTAATTATTAATATCTCTCTTCTTATATCTTTACTATTTAACTAGGTTTCTCAACAACCACATCTGCAGTCTCAGTAGTTCAGTTGACAGTTCCAGTAACATTTGCAATCTCACTCATTCAGTAAACAGTAACAAACTTATTGAGAATTTCTTATATTTGGCTGGAGACTGTTTGTTTGATACGTTAGAACTTTTACTGCATTCTAGATACACATAAATAGAATTAAGGAGAGAAACGATAGAGTACTTTAGAAAGTGCCTAGAAAAACAAGATGAAGAAGAAATTTTGTCTTATGAACATGAACTGCACGAAGAGTCACTAAAAGAAATTCACAATATTAGCAATATCGAATTGTATTTGGACAAAATTTCTAGATCAACATCAACTAATATCCCACTAGAATCTAGAGACCTATGGGGAGATATTTTCTGCATACATTGGCTATCAATTTGGTTAAAAATTCCAATTAGAGTTTGGTCCGAAACAAATATGAGAATTTACTTGCACTTTAATTCGACTATTGCAACAAAAAATTTCGATATATTTTTCCATGATGAAGATCCTCTTAATGAGCAATTTGAACCTTTGCGCTATAGAGGATACTATGATCCAACAACTAATATCAATACTGATGACACTGTAATGTTTCAAGTAGCACATCACCAAAAAAAAATATTGAAACACAACCTAAAGCAAAATGTCAACTTCTCAAGAGTCAATTGAAACAATATTGCTACTTCAAGAAGGATAACAAAGGTTTATCTTTGCATGTGTTGAATCACATCATTCAAAAAAATTTGAAAACACAAACAATACGACTTGCATATAACACAATGAAAATGAAACAAGAAGTAGTTATAGAATATCTAGAAGATATTAGTGACATAATCAGATTTCAGTCACTTAGGCAGCTGGAAAAACATATCTGGTACATGTCACAAAGAGAAATTATAAGTACTTCTTGCTTAAACAAACAGAGGAAAAGGCTATCTTTCCATGCACTGAAAGTCATTATATGAAAAGAAAGAAAATACAGAAGATAAAATTTGTATATAACACAAAGACAATGAAACAAGAGCTAGTAATAGAAAATTTAGAACCCAATGCATCTACAACATCAAAGAATATTTTAGGACATAGAAAGAGATAAAAAAGAACTGGTACGTTAAGCCAAGCAAGGCCAATGAATAAATAAACAAAAACATTAACCTTTGAACATGAATATCGAACATGGATAAGTGACACACCTATTTTTTATTGTTCACATTGCGAAAGAAATTTTTTCAAAAGAGATGTTTCTTGTACGAAACCATAAAAGAGTCTTGTTAAAAGTACCAATTATCATAATACAAATACCTACATTTGCAAACATTGCAAAAAAGAAATTTAAAATGACACAATCCCTATATTTGCAATTCTTGAAAAAATAAGAAGAAACAATGCCACTAAGACACTTACACAACTAATTGAACTAGAAGAAAGACTAGTTGCATTAAGACTTCCCTTCTTGCAAATAAAGGAAATGGGGTGTTGACATAAAAAACCTCAGCTAGTGTTAACTGGGGGTGTCATTAATGTGCCTACTAACATTTCTAGCATTTAGTCTACATTTCCTCGAACTATAAGAGACACTGACACAGTGGCAGTTATTCTCAAAAAAAATTTAAGATTTAAAAGTTCTTATGCATTTGGTCGAGTTCGAGTGCACAAAGTCATGAAAGAATTGAAACAATTGTGCAAAAGACTGCTTTATAAGCTAGAAAACACTACCATAAATGAAAATTGGAAACAAGCATTTCTAGAAAACCAAGAGACATATGAAAGTTCAGCTGAAGCTGAAAATAGCGAAAATGATAACCAAGATATTCATGAACCGACCACAAAAACATTGGTTCATGGATTGATTGATTCACATACTATCCATGATCTTGTAAATAAACAAACTAATATTGCACCTACTGTAGGGTACATGCCGTTAGGGATTTTCAAAGATAAGTACTCAGAGGAGATGAGATTCATGTCACTCTTCTAAGGCAACAAACGACCAAGTGATATGTTACAAAACTTTACATATCAAAAGATTTGTCAATGGGAGGTGCTTCACAGAAATCATGATTTTTCTTACCATACAACTAAACTATGTTATAAAGCAGTTCACATTATCATAAATTAGGTTTTCAACACAATGTGGATTAGGATTAGAAAAGGCTAACTAAAGGGAAGGAAACAAGTTGCAAAATATGTAAATTCAAAACCAAATTTGGATCGTATTTTAAAGTCTGAAATTGGGTACATGGACCTAAAGATAATTCGTACTTCACCATACTACCATCGACAAATTCGCAACAAAATCTATGCAATTATTCGACAGCTAGGCCCACCCACTTTCTTTGTGTCATTTAGTAGTGCAGAGCATCTTTGGGATCCTCTAATGAATGCATTAAGACATATAAAACAAAACACTAGAAGACCAAGCACAAATTAATTAGACAAAAATGAGCCGCACTCATTAATAAGAAATGACCCTGTTACTTGTGTACGTTATTATAGGGCTAGAAGAGACGTCCTACATCAATTAATATCTCGTGATCACCAATACTACAGATAAATAAATGACTATTTCTATGTTACATAATTCCAAAATCGAGGTAGTGAACATGAACATGGCTTATTATGGATAACCTCTGCACCGGTCTATGGTAAAAAATCAAACATTGAAATAAAAAATTTTGTTGATAAATACTTGTCAAATAATTCATCACTACTTGCAAAAGAGCTTAGAGCATTACAACATCATTCCCACTCAAAAATTTGCAAGAAGCATAAAAATTCTAATTTCAGATTCAATTTTCCTATACCACCAATGGAGGCGAGAAAAATTCTTGAGCCACTTGAATTTGATGGCAATATAACAAAAACACATGAAAAAATAATATTCGAAACCATTAAAAATACCAGATATGATGAAAATGATACATTTGATAGTTTTTTAGAGATTCTTGGACTTGCACAAGAGGAATACATACATGCTATACAATTTACATTAAATCGAACAACTTTATTGTTGCAAAGAAAGTTAGTTGACACATGGATCAACAACTTTGCAAAGCATATTCCAGGAATTTGGATTGCAAATACTGAGTCACAATTTGTCCTTGATTCATATGAAACTGCAATGTATTCTAGTTCTTACATGAAAAAATAAGATAAAACCCTTACAAGAACATTTAGGAAAATACGCGAAGATCATTTCAAAACAAAATCTGACATCATGGATACCATTAGTTATTTGGGGAAGGCTTTAGTGAACTTGCAAAAATTGTATGCACATCAAGCAATGCATATTGTCTTATCACTCCCACTAGGCTCTAGTTCACGAAAATTTATTTACATTAACACATCTCCTGTAAACAAACGTGCATTTGTCCTCAAAAATAAAAATTACTTGCAAAAGGAACTAGAAGACTCAGAAGATGTCATGTGCCCATCAATAATTGAGTACTATATATCATGTCCTATAGCTATTGATGGTGTATGTTTAGCAGAATTTTCATCTAGTTATACAAAGAGAGGACAAAAGCGCAAGCAATCAAATAGACCATACATCATTCGATCTGTCAAATATAAAAAATACAAGGACATTGAAAATAACGGTATAGAACAACTAATGTTATACTATCTGTATCGAGTAAATGAAATTACAATAAAGCAACACCATGCAACTTGGGAACCTGCATATATTGCATTTGAGAGTATTGCTAAGCAAAATGAACAAAAGTACAAGTTTGTCACAACACCTAAATGGGGTGACATAGACGATGCAATCAATACAATAGAAACAGAACCTGAACAATTATTCAACATAAACAGTTTAAAATCAAATGAAACAAAGGCTACAAGAATATCTAAACGCATAGATGAAAAATACAAAACCTATGACTTTAAAATTGATTTGCAACATTTCCAAGATACAAATAACTTTTCTTCACGATCTATAAGACCATACGAAATTGTAAAGCAACCACATGTACTTGAACAACAAGAGTATTATAACTATATGCGACAATTAAACACAGAACAAGCAAGAATAGTCGATGATGTTGTAACAAGAAAACTATATAGGCCGGATGAACTTATCTATTTGCTATTAACAGGAGGTGGAGGAACAAGAAAGACACACACAGCTAAGGAAATTTTTCAGTCATTAGTATGAATACATAATCAGGAATTGCCCTATAACCCATCACAACTAAAAGAAATAATCACTGCATCTACAGGGAAAGCCGCATTTAATACTGGTGGTTTGACATTGCATTCTGCATTCTATTTTCCCTTTAACAAAGCAAATTTCCCTTCTCTAAAAAATGAAAAACTAGACACATTGTCAAAGAATTTCCAAAAATTGCGTGTAGTTCTCATAGATGAGGCATCACTTGTAGTTGCAAAAACACTATATGAAGTTCATAAGCGACTTTGACAAATCTTACACACACCAACTTCGTATTTCGGGAATGTCGACATGATATTATCTAGCGATCTCTACCAGGAAAATCTTGTTAGAGACTCTCTTATCTTTGAAAGCTCGAAAATCAATAAAGACACAATTCCATATCAATTTTGGATAGATAAATAAAATTTTATCAACTACACAAAGAAATGCGTCAAAATGATCCATTGTTCACTGATATTCTAAATAGGATGAGATTAAATATGCAAACAGGAAAAGATATTGCATACATAAATGAAAATTTCCATAGGTCCCCTCCTTAAGTCCACTTTTCGCATACATTTTCTATTGAAACAAGGATGTCAAAAATCACAATTCAAAAATTCTTTCACGAACAATGGGACAAAAAATATTACTTACTGCAATTGACAATTACAAGACTATTGGATCAAACTATTTCACTTTTTATAAAGAAATTTCATTGCCATCAACAATTACACTGAAACAAAACATGTTGGTTGAAATATATGTAGGAAATATAATACCAATAATGGATTAGTTAATGGTGCTTAAGGCACTTTCAAATTATATTCATCTAATGACATTGTTTGGATAGAATTTTCAGATACAGAAATTGGCAAAAAACAAAGAAACAAATACAAAGACCTATATGAAACAAATATTTTTCCCTCTTGGAGACCAATTTTGCGAATTGAAAAACCACTAGCAATGTCCCATAACAAACTATAAATAACAATTCGAAAAAAATTTCCAATACAATTAGCTTGTGAACGCACAATACATCGAACACAAGGATTGACATTGGATAAACTTGCATTCGACCCAACTAGTGTGACAAAACATGGTCTAGTCTATACTGCACTATCACGTGTCAAAACTATTAAATCATTATATTTTATTAGCAAATTAAGTCCCAAAAATTTTCATGTGAAAGACAAGATACTACAGGAAATGACAAGATTAGCAACAACTGCTACATGGGAACTAGAATTTGGGGAAAAGATATCTAATAACAAAAATGTTTTATCAATTGAAACTCTAAACACATGTAGTCTATATGCACATGTTTCTGATGTCATCCATCATACATATCTAATGGAAAATATGATTCTTTGTTTTCAAGAAACTCATTTGCAGATCCCTCCAACAAATAAACAATTCTTCCCATTCAACTTTGGAATAGCACATTCTACGCATGGAATACTCACTTGTATAGATAAGAAAATAACAATCAAAGCAACAAAAACATTCTGCAACAACAAGACTGAACTTGCACTAACTGACATGTACTTTCAATGACCAATCTATTTAATTGACATTTATGCAGCCCCATCTGAACAAGTATCTACAATAATAGAAATGATTAGAGAATCAAAATCACAAACTACACATACTAATTGTGTCTTCTTAGTCATTGGTGACTTGAACATTGACATCCAACAACAAACAAATCATACTAGAACCTTTGTACAATACATGCAAACAAAAAACTTACAAGAAATAATAAAAAAATTATCTCCATGCCGAAATACAATAATAGATCACATTCAGAAAAAATTTCCTATTGAACAATGTGAAATCAATGTCTCATGGGCATACTAGACTAACCATATCATATTCTATGCTCTACTATAGCTCTAATCAAAACATTATGTACACTTTTCCAAATGGACATAGCAATCTAAGTACACACTTTTTTCAAGGTCATCGAGGTATATAAAAACACATCCAATGATGTTATCCACATATTTATTATTAAATACAACCTATTTTGATTGCAAATCTAATATCTTTTGCTACTATTTTGTACAGATTAAGAACATGAAAAGGAAACAAGAAAATGCATTAGATATATTAGATGCAGACAGCTCTTCTCAAGCTAGCAAAAGGTAACTAAACATCTCTAGTACTACCTTTCTTAAAGTTTTCCTCAGGAAAAAAACATGCTAATTCACTAAATATTGTATTCCAGGCAAGAAACACAAGAAGGTCTTGAAACAATAGAACCACATCATGAGTGCACTACAATAAAAATTCAAGAACTCAAAAGTCTCAAAGTCGGGACAAACTTTCATGGAGATGTAATAGTAACTTATAGAACAATCCTTGATCGAGTACACAGTTTGGAATTTCTACATGTAGATTTGGTGGACACAAAAGGTGAAATGACAATTACCCTAAATGTGAGCCACAATCTAATTCCCCGTTTTGAACCCATGCTCCTTGTAGGCCAAGGAGTTTGTATCAAAAACTTTACAATTTCTCAAAAAATAGTCTATGACCATGGAGATTGTGATTTCATATTAGTGTTACATGATACAACTATCTTAGAAACAATACCTTCAATCTGTAACGAATACAAGTTTGTCCAGACAACAAAAGTTAGACAGCTAACAAGCACAATATCACCATTTGAAATAGGCACAATTGTTGTACTTGTAACATCTGCAAGACAAACAGGTCTACAATATGCATTAGAGGTCAAAGATGGCCAATCAAAACAAGACAAAACAACAGTACGTGTAAACTAAATCATGGATACTTTTACACATTTACTCAAATACATTTTAAAGAAAATATTTCTAATAATATTGCATTTTGTGCTTTAGGTTATTATGTTCCATACATTTCAGTCTTTTTACAGTTCAATTCAGCAACAACTTTTGAGGCAACAAACACGAATGATATTATTGTGAAATATTGTTAAATCAAATGACATGAGTAGATCACTGCGGAGTTTCAAATCCACATTTTCAACTACTGTGAATTCAAGAAGGGCACTTGCAGATATTAACAAGTTGATTGCCTCAACAACAAAGGTAATGTTCAGCTGCACTAAATATAAATGTTACAAAATTATTTAACGTTCTCATAACAGTTGTTTTCAAATAAATAACACTTCAAATACATTGAATAACTAACCCTTCAAACATGTTGAAACATGAACCAGGTACAAGGAATGTTGACTATAGCAAACATTCACCGAGACCCATTTGATATAATTTGTAACCACTACAATTTCTCGGCTGATACATTTGGAACAATTTCTGGTGACCAGCTACGTTGCTCTATATGCAACCAGGCAACATCATATCAGCATTGTCTCCAATTACAATGTATTATCCAAATAGAAACAAATGCCCAATATGAGTTCATTTAAAAAAAAAAATTATTAGTTGAGCTTTGTCCCTGTTTGAAAGACTTAACCTATGAAAATTATCTAGAAGATACAGTCGATGTTACTTACAACCTTCGATATTTTCATATACACAGAAATTTCATACTTGATAATGTAAATGTCATTTTGCATACAGGGTGATGCATCTTTACACTCATTGTTAATTAGCCCACTGACATATCTCATCTGATCCCATTCTCCTTCAGCAACTCAAGACACCCTCACAAAATGTAACAGTGGATCATATTGTATTATGCTTTATACTGCAAAAGATCTTTATCTTTATCAGTTTCATTTACTTACACTTGGAAATATTTTTTCTGAAAGAATAGAGATTATGCATATTCCTTTTGGAACGTATCTCCAAAAGACCCTGATGCCCCAAAAACTTGGGAAAAATCAGTTCCATTGAAGTGATTCCTTCTTATCATCATCCATCATCTACTGTATTTATGTTCCAAGTACAGTGCCAACTGCAGTCTAATCAGCGGCAAAAAAAAAATAGCAGAGATGTCATGTTTGTCTTCAATAAATTTGACAATTTGAAAACCATGCCTACAGCATGCTGGAAACCATCATCAAGGGCCAAAACATAAAATTCTATGCCATAAAAACTTGCTACTTGAGAACATTATTTTTCATGTCAAGTACCCAACTGGGACATGGTTTTTAGATTTGTGGGCTTACAGATTAAACCTTAAGTTACTGGTTTTCATGTGTGATTATTAATAACAATATTTTAATAAAATAATAAACCATTCTTCAACTAACAATAAAACGAGATTCTGAAAAGTCGAATTTGCAACTAGGCTAAAGGCAGGGACTAGCTGCCTTTAGCAGCCATACTTGTTAATTCAAAAGATCACATAATCTACCTTCAAGCTGTCGAGTTGGGTGGAATCATCCCCACACTTTCAACCTAGATATTGCTATTATCTTTTTTTTTTTAATTGTACATTCCATAATTCTGGCATTTTATTTGGAAAAAAAAGAAATAGAGACGGCTTCTCCATCAATTTGGAGCTGAAGGCATGCGTCACACGAGCACTCAGTTAACCTAAATATTTGATTTTATCATTTCACTTGAAGTAATTATGAGATCATCATCCGAGCCGCACAATGCACATGTGGAACCATGGGTCAGGGAAATGTAAGAACAGACGTGGTTTCTCGCCCATCAGATACATCACAAAACGTGTTGCCATAATTGCGCAAACCATGGAAGCTTTCATGAGTTCGAAATTTATGGCTTTCAACTCAACTCATTTCCTTGGATGTTGCAGAATATTTTTAAATTATAATGGTGTGTATCGCTTAGTTTATTGATGGGATGTTTTCGAAATATTATATTATATTATATTACACAATATTTTATTTTATTTTAGTTATGGAATTTGGTTTAAAATTTAGTTTTCTAATTTAGGTTATCGTATGTTGTTATGTTATATTATATTATATGATTATGGGTATTGTTTAGTTAATTGTGATAATTTAATTTTGGGTTGTTTTTGTTTGGAAAATGATAGAAATGTCAACACAATTTTAATAAAATTTAGTTGAAGTTTTTGGAAATCTAAGTTAATTTTGTCAAATTTCAAGATTTTTGGTGTTGTTTTTTTGCCTAGGAAGTTGTAGAAAATACCTCAATAATTGGATACCCTAATAATTGTGATTTTTGGAGCATATTAGCGAATAAAATTTTAAAAAGTATTCTAACGGTTAGCAACAAATTTGTAATGCCTTTAACAACCAAGGGGCCTAATTTAGACCTTGATGATAATTCTCTTTGTCATTTTCAAAAAACATTTCTGCGTGAGAATTCTGCGATGGTTATCACTAGATAATTTTATAGTGAAATATATATGTTCTAAAATAAATCAGAGACACATCGTTGTTGTGTACCTTCATCACCATTGTGGCATGGGGTTACCCCATTTTCATTTCCTTTTTTCTTGAAAGGGATGCCCCATTTTCATTTCCTTTTTGCTTGAAAGGGATGCCCCATTTGCATTTCCTTTTTTCTTGAAAGGTATGCCCCATTTGCATTTCCTTTTTCCTTGAAAGGGATGCCCCATTTTGATATTTACAACATTTTGAAGGCACTTCTATTTGGACGTCTCAAAATTATACAAATTCATATTCTAAGAAATCAGAGATGTTATTATCAAACCCATCATCGATTTCAAAATAACTATTTTCTATTTTGGGCCTGGAATAATCACCAATCCTCTGAATGGCAAGCTTGTTACATATCCTTGTTTCTTGTGCATTCTAGGTGTTATCTTGCCATCGAAAACACTTTATGTTCTTGATATGTGTTTTTTAAATTTCTAATACCAATCTCTATTTTTATTGTAGTAGTACTTTTATGCTCATATTTGAAATAAAAAACAGGTGCCTCTATGTGTTTCTGATTCTAAAAAACATATTTCATGTCACCAATATTTATGACCTCTTGGTCAATGGTCCATTTACGTATGCTCCAATCAATTCCGTGTGCATATTGTGTCATCTAAGACAAGGGATCTCAAGACATGTTCTCCATATTCATCAGAAGCCCTCGTATTAATATTTTCACGATGACTCTCATCATCCACATCATAATAAGGGTCAAAATCAATGACTTTGGAATTCAATTTTCCTTCACTTCTTAATTCACCTTGGGGAAATCATCATTTCTCTTTATTTTTTGGCTACTCCTCTCTATCCACATCACTTTTATTTCCCATTGTCCAACATGGAGATATGTTATTGGAACCCTTGTTACCAATAGGAAGGGGGAAGATATATTTATCCCTAGAATGAATAACATGGATTAGTCCAAATTTTAGGCATAAGTTTTCCTTCAGAGGAGAAAATTCATCATCAGAACCTAAATTATAAATCTAGGAAGCCTAATGCTTCTATTTCTATGTCAAATTCTCGTATTATATTTAAATTTCATATTTTATGTGAATTTATCTTATTATCAACTACTACATCAACTCATCTTATTATATCTTTTTTGTATTGCATAACACTCTTCAGTAGGAATTCTCAACCATATTTCCATTGAAATCATTTAGATACTTTATTTGCAGTATATTATGACTTTTTATCATCTTTATAGTGGATCTCATGAACACCCAAAATTCCATCATCCCAAATTTTTGTCCATAAATAATTGATAGAATATTAATTCCTTTGTTAAGGATACAAGCACACAAAGGGATCCTTCCAACAAGTAAAATTCACTATCTACAGAAGTCAACAATGGTCAAATCTCTTGAAAAATGGTCAAACTTCATATTTTAGCCACTACAACATAATTTTGGCCTCCTCCAACAAACCTTCAATTTTTGGCACTCATGCATCTCTGAAATTTCACACAAGTGGGAGTTTTTAGGGAAAATTTTTATCTCCTTTGACCTGGCTTTCCCTCTCCTTAACTTTGACTTTTTTTCTTGCCTATTTCACTTATTTTCCTCCTCCTTTCTCAAGATATCAAACTTGCTTGATTTATATTCCATTTAAGGTCTATCTACTCTTATATATACACATCTTAGGAGGCTAACTTACCCCAAATAACGCTGACTTAATGGAGCAAGGTCGATTTGGTAGTGTAGGGACTAACATTAACATATTGGCTCAAAACAAAATTCCTTTTTCAATTTCATATCAAAGAAACAAATGAGACTTGACTTCTACACTTAAGACAAATATTCTTTTGACTTGACAAACCCTAGAAGAATGAAGAACATGATTGACCTAGAAAACAAATCAAATTGAACATGAAAACCATGCTTGAAATAATAATTATTTTTTCTTCTTTTTACAAAAATATACAGTCATAAGCGTTAGTGTCAGTATTTGCATACTTCCACCAGGGATCAAAACACATTTTCATGTGCATCTTAGGTGTCCCATTCTGAATAAATTTTTTATCATTCCATTAGGTCATGATATAAAACTGTTCCAGTGGTGGTTTTCCTGGTCAAATAAGCTTCCTTATCCCTTAGAAGATCATATTGGTTGACTCATTCTCATGTATCGAGCATAATAACACCTATGGAAATTCTTCATTCACTTGGAAGTCTTTAAATTCAAATGTCAAAGTCTCATTCGAAATTCAGGTCAAAAAGCAGTCCCATTAGGTCATGGGGTCAAAATCATGAAAATTGGTCATTTCACCATCAAATTAATATTTTGAAGGAGTAGTAATAATCAAAGGTCTTCAACAATTTCAGATTCTAAAACTATCAATTCCAAATAATTGGCTTTGTGTTTACCATATTTATCTCCTAGTTGTTCTTGGAAAGCTTATTTCCCTCCCCTAGGGTTTTGAGGGCATTTTTCTTGGTTTCATGAATTTCATGGTTACATAATCAACAAGACGTGTATCCCAATGGTCTTAAAGCTTCCCCTATCCTTAATATACCTTCCTAAACACTTCCCATCATTCCTATCTGTCAAAATCATAATTTTTCCACAAGCCCTAGCCTATTGCTACAATTTGACATGTTTTCGAGACTAGGTCTGTGTTTTTCCCTTTTGGACCCCTTCCCCTCACTCAATCCTTGAAATTAAATTTTCCCCTACTCTCTAACATCTATCCCTATCCCCCAAAATTTCCCCAAGAATTTGGATAGCACCTAACCCCTTCAATCCCCTCCCTCTACAAGGCAGTCCTAAAATCCTCAGTTTTTCCTACACCAAACCCTAATTTCCTCTTCCACTGAGCTAGAGTTTTCTATGGAATCATAGACATAATAGAAGAGGAGGCATAAGGGAGGTCATTTCAGCAATTATGAAGCCATACCAACTCATAAACATCATGCCTACATCATTTTCCAAGAATTCATTCCAAGGGACAAATCATTTGCCACACATAGGGCCAGTTTTTCTTCAAACTATGTTTCTGACCCAACAGATATCAAATTAACAAAAATGAAAGTATTTTTTGTCCCTCATAGCTAAATAAATAAAAACTGTTATAGCATCATTTTTCACCCTCATGTGATTCATTATTGTCTCTTTGGCCTTGGGCACCCATTCCCACAGACTTGAACAAAATTCATAAAAAATAGTGTTAAAAATCCCATACGCGGGTATGCCCAGACTTTTCCGCGTGTATACGCGAGTCCATACACACTTTTCCACGTATGCCATTAAAATCATTAAAAAATATATAAAAAAACCCTATTTTCGGGCTGGGTTGATGGTTACTCCAGTAGTTCAACCACCCCAGCACGTGGCCAACTGTTTCCAATTGATTGAAACTACTTTGAGGGAGTATAAAAGCCCCTCATGTGCATGGCCTAAGGGAGAGAGAAATTATAGATATTATACTCTTTTGGAATCCCAATTCAAGTCTGATTTCCCGTGCCTCCTGCACTTTCCCAGATTTTTACAGGAAACCCTTGTTTTCTGGAGATGTTCATCAGTTTATATGTCATCTCGTGTGCACAAGTCTTGAAAGTATCCTATCGAGGCAAGGGCGGGATGGATCCAGATGACAGTCTGTTCGAAGATCGTGGAAGGATTCAGGTGATCTCTCCACTTTTTATTACTGTACATGCTGTTCGTAATGAAGAAGAACCATTTTGTTCCTGAATTCACATGTTAATGTCTGCTTGCATATGTGAAAAGATTACTATTTAAGCATTTATTATTTTTTATATGATGTTTCACATGGATTTCACTGACATTTAGGATAAGTATATGTTGTACAACTAGATTTCCGTGCACGTTTCTTCTTGGTGTTTAGGTTGAAGAGGAAGAAAGGTTTCTGGGGGTTTGGACCCCGCGGGATCTACATCAAACGTAGGATTACGGGTGAGTTCTACTATCAATGTTATTTAGTTTTTAGCATACAAGTGTGGTTGTGTGAATCCTTCTTGAATAGCATGCCCTGATCTGTGGAGGTTTTGACCCAACAAACCTCTAGGAAGTTATTTCCTGAAACAGAACTAGCGACTCCACTGGGGATCACATTCTTGTGATTCCCCTGTTGGGTGGTTTTAGCTGTTTGAAAGGTTTCCAACAGTTTTAATCATTATTTCCAGTCCAGTTGATTTTTTCTCAGTCAGACTGAAGACCTGGTTCTTTATCCAGGCTTGATCATTTTTGTTTTTCATTATTTACCTTTCCATATGCGAGTCTTTCTATACACAGTCGCGTATACGCGGGTTTCCTTTGACGCAGCCGCTTATGCATGCCTGTTGCAAAACTGCCAAGTAGCGTATGCCTGGGCAAATTTTGAATTTTTTGATTTCTTGACTTTTTGGTCTTGTCTGCCTGTGGAGACCTGTTCCTGCAGTGTCTTTATAGTCTCTGGATTATGTTGATAGTGGTTATTGGTCTTTTTCTCTCTTTTTTGGTTGAAGACTGGCTTATTAGGCAAATCTTGTTTTTTAGCGCTTGCATTTCTGGTTCGAGTACCAAGATCTCTTTCTGGGGATTCTTGGCTATTCTGCTTAATTAGAACAGACAGCTTCTGCTCATATACTCTTTCCTCATTTTATGTTTTGCCTTGCGCTTCGATTTTTGCCCATTTTTTGGTTGGTTTTCTTGAGTTCATTTGACTAGGTCTTGTTGCAATTTTTGAACAGTCTTTCTTGGTTCTTTCAAGTTTTTGTTTGCTGCAAGGTTGTACTATTCTTCTGGGCTGAGTTACTGAGTTTCTTGTCTTCTTTTGCTCATATAAATCTTGCTACTAAGTGGCACTATAAGATTTGGAGTGTTTTTGAAGTTTTGCTTGAAATTCAGAGTTGTTTGGCTTGGTAATTGGATAGTTTTCTTGGTCTCTTCGAGCTCTTCCTTTTATAAAATTCAAAAGCTCAAAAAACATTTTGTTTTGTTTTGCATTTTTTTTTTAGTTTCGTTACATCTTTTGAAGCTTTGTTGAGATTTCTTGCCTTTGGTTTCTGACTTGATTTGGGAAGGGAATTGTCATTGGTTTCTTCCTCTTGTTTCAAGCATATTTTGGTGTCTTTATACGGAGAGTTTCTGATTTTGGGAACTAGTTTTGTGGACAACCAAAAGCTGATAAAACTGAAGGATTCTTGGGAAATTTCTCTTTTCTTTGTTAGATTTTGCATCTTAGAATTTGCATGCTCTTAGTAATTTGCATTAGGTGCACTTAAGCATTTAGTCTTTTTCATAATTTTTTCCAGTGTGAAGTTTGTTATCTGAAAAGAAAAAATATAGTCTCGTAGAACCCGTGTAGAAATTTCTTTTCATCGAAAGGCAATTATTGCATTTTCATGTAGTTTGGTTTCATTAATTTCTTTTTTGCTTCATAAAACACCACAAGTTTCATTTCCCTATCCCATTGACCTAATATAACAGCCAATTAAAATAAGTGCTATAATTTAAAAACAACTAGCAAGTTTTTTATTTAAGTGTCATACACCAACTAGCTAGGTTGTAGGGCCTTGGATTAGGTGAGTGGAGAGTTAACTCTCCAAGGCCGCTCAAACTAAAACATAGAAGTTTATTAATTGAGCGAAATCCAACTCCGTTAGGTGGACCAGGAAAGCTCTCCTCCAAAGAGTCAAGCGCGAGGGGAAGTGAAGGCCGAGAAGAGAGATACCTCCTCTCGGATTTGCTGGATCTTGCCTCAAGACCGTTCCGCCCGGCTTCTGACATGGATTGGTGCCCATAGTTGCCACTCCTAGGTTCCACACAGGTGACTGCGGGGGGGAATACCCATGGTGCCTGAGGCAGACGCCGTATCACTTCCAACAGTACTTCTGGGGGGTGCCCTTGCGAAGCTTGGGTACTTGTGCCGGCAAAGGCTGTTGTTAGGAGGTCGGCGTAACTGTTTCTATTACCTTCGCTAGTAGGCCTGGTCCGTAATTATCTCAAACTACTTTCGGGAAGTCCTATTTTTCGCTTTCTCGTATTTTGGTGTCCGGTCCTAATCACCCAGAGCGGAAATACCTGAAGGCTGCTTGCTTGGCTGTATCTTAGGGATTTTTTGTAGTGAGTGATATTTTCTCCTAGCTTGCTTAGCTTTATACTTTTTTGAGTCTAATTAAAATTTGTTAAAGTGGCTGATCAGGTGCCTCGTCGATTGAGGAGAATCCGAGGGTTATCTCCCGAGAGTGCAGAGCCTTCTTCAAGAAGGCGAAGGAGTAACATAGCAGGTGAATATCACCCTGTGGCATCTGACGCAGTGGAGAGTGATCCTCCACAAGGGCTTGAAGGTCCTGTAGTTGGTTCTAGTGTTGGTTCCGAGAGGAGCGTTCCGCCCACCTCGAGAGTCTTGTTTCCAGGAGAGTTAGGAATAGAAGTAGAGGAAGTACTTGAGTCTCCTCAGTCACTTCCATCTCCTCTGCCTCCTGATTATCTATTTGTTGTTGAGTACATCGGACCTGAGTCTGTAAGATCAGAAGATCCTCCTTTTTATTCATACCTTTCGATGGCCACAACTGGGAACGCGGCTTCTGCTGTGAGTGCTGCAGGCATTCAGACTCCTGCTTCAGTTGGAGGAGGCACTATTGCTATATCTATGATTGCTTCTAGTACTGTTGTGTTTGGCTCTGGTTTCACCCAAGCACATGCTTCTCAATCTGGTCCCTTTTGTTTTGGAATGTTTGCCTGGTGATTCCTCTTCTTTTTTCTTTTTCCGCCATGTCGCATCCACACCCGCGTTCCCTCCGCGTCAGTGGGCTTTTCCAGCCTTCTTTTCGGCGGTTCCCTCGGAACCCATATTCCCAGTTCAAATCCTTTAGGGTATTTTCCTTTTACTTCTCAGACTCAGAGTTTTAACCCTTGGTCTGGAGGTCAGAGTTCGACTACTTTTACAGGTTGGAACCCTGTATTTACAACAGTGGGGGCAGGGAATCAGTTTTACGCTGGTCAACAAGGGAATTTTTCTTTCCCTTCATCGAGTGCTTATCAGACTTTTTCCCCTCTTTCTAAAGCATGGAACCCCTATCAGGGGCTTTCTTCTTCATTCAATACTTTGGGAGGGGGAACTGGTCCAGTCTTTGGTAACTCTACGTTGGGAGGGGGTCCTTCTCCAAATTTTGGGTCTTTTGGCCCAACATTTTCTACGAGTCCTTTTTGGTAACCTGGTGCCTCATCAAATCGAGGGTACTCTTTTCAGAATGTTGGGAATTCATCCCATCAAGGATGGAATCCTCAGGCTCCGCCTCGTTTACCTTTTCTGGCAATGTTGAACTTGCCAGATTTGTCGAAATTAACGAATGATCCGATCCGATATAGTCTGGGGTGGCCTCCGGTTCCTACCAAAATACCTTCAGACATCCCAAAATTTGAAGGCAAGAATGGAAAGGACTCGGCTGACCATATCACCGCCTTCCATTTATGGTGTTCTTCTAACTACCTGATCGACGATTCGATTAGGTTGAGATTGTTTCAATGCACCTTAACTGGAAATGCTGCCAAGTGGTATATTGAGTTAACTGGGGGCAGTTTTGCTACGTTTGGAGATCTGGCTACAACATTTCTAAATCATTTCCAGTTGCCTGTCCATTATGATGTCGGGACTGAACTCCTAGCTAATTTTAAACAGGACGATGCAACCCACATTTCTGATCATATTCAGGAATGGCGGAGAAGGAAGAGGCTTATTAAAGCTCATATTCCAGAAGAATTCCTTTTGGAATGGGTTCTGAAATATCTGCAGTCAGACATTTCTAAGGATGTATCCCTATCCGGGGTATTTTCCGAGGAGCAGGCCATTTTTAGGGCCCAGCAGTTGGAATTGATATATTCTCAGTCTGGGGTCCTTCACAAATATTTGCATAATTCTCCTCGCTCCAAATTGGACTTATCCAAAACTAAAGCCGGTCCTCATGGTGATGAACTTATTAGGTCGATCAATAGTGGTGCAGCTAACATGCTTAATCAATTGAAGCAATTGTCTTTACAATCTACTCCTTCTGGTCAGGTTGTGCCTGCTGAATCATCGCCTTCTCAGTATTTTTCGGTCAATGTCGTTCAGACTTCTAACCCTAAAGAAAATCAACAATCCGAAGGGAAGAACAAGGGACGTAATAAGAAAAAGGGCAAGAATGGGAAGGGTAATGAAAAATCCAACGAGCATGTTCGTGAGGGTCCAAAGGATAAAAATAAAGTGAAGTTTCCATGCAAGTTATGTACTGGAGACCATCTTACTCACCTTTGCCCTAAAATTGTGATGTGTAGCGCTTGTTTGCTCAAAGCAGGTCTTTTCTTGTCTTTGTGCTCGTGTTGACAAACCCTTCTGCGCGCTCAGTTGTTGGCGTAACTTCTCCAACACTGGGCTTCTCTTCCTGGGGCACCCTAGGAAGGGGAAACTTCCACCAAATCACATACATGAGTGCTCACGTGGACACGCCGCCCAGATCCCGTGACGGCGGGTGAAGACAGCCTTCGAAAGCCAAGGCGTTCCCGATGCCATCGGCGAGCCGCTTCAATATCACGAGCCTACTGTTGAGCCTATACCTCGGATGCCCAAAGCATCTACTAAGTGTACGACGATTAATCCAAATTCCAGGGCTGCCCAAAACTACTCTATTGTGGAAGATCTGGCACAGAGTGCTTGTGCCATGTCGGCTCTAGAGTTGCTCCAGTCTTGTCCGGCTCAGCGCAGTCCTTTGCTCACTGCTATTGGGGCTGTCGATCCAAAGAAATATCTTATGATTACATTCAATATGACTAATTTTAAAAAGAGACTCCCCCATCATATGGCTTTTCATATTAAATCATCGTACCAAAAATTCAATATTTTCCGGACGGTCGTTGATGAGGGCGCTTCCACATGTGTGATGTCTCTCACATGTTGGAAGGGAATTGGATCTCCCGCAGCTGTTCCATCTGCTACTCTTCTGACTGCGTTTGATGGTCATTCTCACAGACCACATGGTATTGTCCCAGCTTTTCCCATCTATGTTGGGGGGAAAACTGTAAATATAGAGGTTGAGATAGTTGATGCAAGCTTGGACTACAACCTTCTGTTCGGGAGAAACTAGATTTATGAGATGGATGCTATTGCATCTTCATTATTTCGGATTATTTTTTTCCCTCACGATGGGAGGATTTTTACGGTGGATCAACTGGACTATTCTCCTGTAGACCCGAATGCATCTACTAACTCAACTATTCCAAAGTTGGATAAGGCCAAGTCGCCTATTGAGAATTTAGGGGTTGGAATGTATTCTTCTTTGATGGGTACTTTTGATATTCCACGTCCTACGGCTCATATAAATGCAATCTCATCCTCCAGGGCTCCTCTTCAAAGAGAGTTCTTCAGAACTCATTATTTTTCGGACCCTTGGACCTTACCTTCCCCTACAGCCACATTAGCTACATGTTTATGGTGGGAATGAATTTTGTTGTTCCACCGAGATTACGTTATCGAATCTAATGTTGACTTTGTGTAGTCCATTTCAAAACTTCCTTTTCCCAGGAATTGATGAGATGTGGCTCGTTTGACACTTAGTTCTTTCTCTCGCTCAGATTGTTTCGATACCACTCTTCCATCTGAAGAGGCCATCCTGGAAGCTATGACTGGTATAGATAGACCATGGGATGATTTACATCATCGGTCTTACTTTTTACCTGATTTGAGCAAAGTTGAATCAATTTTTCCAAGCCCTGTGTCTCCTGGTCCTGTTCGCCCAGTCCTGAACCCTTTAGCACAAATACAGGTATATGCTGAAGGGAACATGGCTGTGATTTATCCAACTATCCCGGTGAACATTTCCAGGGATCCCAATGTTATAGAAAATGTCTTCATCGGAGCTGAATGTTCCCCTGAAGAGATTCAGATTTACACCAATCTCTTTAAAGAGTTTAAGGATGTATTCGCTTGGTCTTATGAGGAAATGCCTGGTATAGATCCATCTATTGTCCAACATGAGATCAAGACTTACGAAAATGCTAAGCCTGTGAGGCAAAAACTTCGTTCAGTCAATCCTAGGAAGGCTGGAGCTATCAAAGCCAAGGTAGAGAAGCTGCTCAAGGCAGGATTCATTTTCCCTGTTCCTTTGATTGAATGGGTTTCAAACCTTGTTCCCGTAGACAAAAAACAAGGAACAATTCGAGTTTGCATTGATTTTAGAGACCTTAGTAAAGCATGTCCGAAAGATAATCACCCCACACCATTTATAGATTAGATCATTGATGAGTGTGCCGGTAATGAGATTTTCTCCTTCATGGACAGTTTCTCTGGATATAATCAAATTACTATCCGTCCTAAAGATCAGCATAAGACTACCTTTATTTGTCCCTGGGGTACTTTTTCTTACAATAAGATGCCTTTTGGTCTTAAAAATGCTGGGGCTACATTTCAGCGGGCCATGTCATATGCCTTCCATGACATCAAACATATTATCGAGGCATATTTGGATGATTTAGCTGCTCATTCTCGAAAGAGAATGGATCATCCACTTCCGCTGCTACCTTAATTCATGTCGTTTTCACAAGATGAAGAATCGGTCATGTGTTGGCACAGTATCCCAATAAAACATGATTCATTATACTAGGAAGGGGATTAGTGATAGATCCTTCAAGGTTGAGGTATGCTTGTTGCTTCTCTGCTGTTTATTTTGCTGATCTCAAAGTCTACATGAAAGTTTACCTTTAGGTTTATCATAAATTATGCTGAAGTTACCAAAGGATTTATGAGGTTGTTGAAGAAGGGAGTTCCATTCTTTTGGGATGACTTTGCTCAACGCTCATTCGATGCTTTGAAAAAAGCATTGACCTCTACTCCTTTATTGAGTCCACCTGATTATAGTAGGGATTTCCTTTTGTATCTTGCAGCAGCAGAATCTACCATTGGTATGGTTCTGGTTGAGGAGGATGATGCTCTTGTAGAGCATGTTATATACTATCTCAATCGAGGATTGGTAGCACCTGAACTCCGATATACTCCGATAGAAAAGCTAGCTTTAGTAGCTGTTCATGTTGTGCAGCGACTCAGACATTACATTCTTTTACGAAAAAATTATGTTTTGGCAGCAACCAATCCATTTCAATTTGTTCTCAGTAGGCGAGTGATTGGGGGCAAATACAATAGATGGATTGTGATTTTGCAGGAATTTGATCTTGAGTTTATATCTGCCAAGTCCAAGAAATCATTAGTTTTCGCGGAATTAATCTCCGAGTTGCCCTGTGGAGAAGAGATAGTCTATGATGAATCCTTCCCGGATGAACATTTGTTTCTTATCTCTCCACAGGATCCTTGGTATGGAGATATCATTGTGTATCTTCAGACTGCGAAGTTTCCCTCTGCTTTTTCGAAAGATGAGAGTCGTGAGTTGCATCACTTGGCTAAGAATTACTTGATTATTGGTGATGCTTTATACCGTCGAGGGGTTGATTCAATCCTAAGACGTTGCTTAACTCTTGAAGAAGCTGAGGCTGTGCTGAATGATTGTCACAGTGGAGCTTGTGGTGGTCATTTATCTGGGCTTGCTACAGCCCAAAAAATCTTGCATGCTGGGTACTTTTGGCCTTCGATTTTCAAATATTGTGTGGAGTCGGTCAAAAAGTGTCATCTGTGTCAAGTCTATACTCGAAAAATGCACGCTCATCCAACTCCATTTTTTCCAGTCATTACTGTCGGTCCCTTTACAAAGTGGGGTATTGATTATACTACTTGTAACCCGCCTTCGTCTAAAGGTCACAAGTACATTATTGTAGCAGTAGACTACTTTACGAAGTGGGTCGAAGCTATGCTTACTTTTGGGAATGATGGTGAGACAGCAGCTCCTTTTCTGTTCAACCAGGTTATTGCTCGTTTTGGTATTCCTAGAGATATTGTCACTGATCATGGCAGTCATTTTCATAATAGCATGATGGCTGAGTTGGCTCTAAAATTAGGTTTCGGGCAGGAGCATTCATCTCCGTATTATCCTCAGGCCAATGGGCAAGTGGAAGCCGTGAATAAATCCTTGAAGACAATTCTTCAGAGGACAATCAATAAAGCTCGATCCAATTAGCATATCATGCTATATCCTACACTTTGGGCATACAGGACGTCAGTGAAAACTGCAACTGGCTTTACTCCGTTTCAGCTAGTTTATGGCTTGGAATCCGTATTTCCCATTGAATGTGAGATTCCTTCTCTTAAGTTAGTTGTTGAACTTCTTCCTGACACTTCTAGTCTTGAAGAACGTCTCCTTCATCTGGAACATCTCGATGAGCAGCATCGGGATGCCGCCACGATGAATGAAGCGCATAAAAACTGAGTTAAAGTTCAGTACGATAAGGTGGTCAAGCCTAGGGTTTTTTCGGAAGGTGACCTTGTTTTGGTCTATGCCCAAGAAAAAGATGCCCTGGGGGCATGAAATTTTAAGTCTATGTGGTATGGCCCCTTTATCGTTAAAAAAGTCCTTAAAAAAGGAGCATATACCTTGGTTTATTTCGAAGGGAATGAGTTGTCGGAGCCCAGAAATGGGCTCTATTTGAAAAAGTATTATGCCTAGGCTTCGGCCTGGCATTTTGCTTTTTGTATATAGTATTTTTGCTTTGTACGTATCTGGTTTTTCGATCTTTGATGGGATGGTGATGTTTTTTGATCTGCTTTGGCAGGTTGTGTCGGATGTCATGAGTCATTTTGGTTTCGCCGATGTTGCTAGTAGACACACCCGAAACTTGGCTTCCGCGGCCTGGGTGCTTCATCATCCATCCGGTCAGGTGTTAGTATCAAGAGGAGTCTGCATTGGTCCTGCTTCCAATAATATAGCAGAATACACTGCTGTTATTTATCTACTCCTAGAGGCAATATCTTTTGGTGTTGATTCGTTGGTAGTTTTCTTAGACTCCCAGCTGGTGGTGTCGTAGTTGAATAATACTTATCGGGTTCGAGATCCATTTTTACTCCGGTTGTTCTTGAGGGTACGTTTGTTACAAAGGTCATTTCAATTTTTAACTTTCATTCATATTCCTCAAGCTGACAATTGGATGGCAGACTCATTAGATAATCAAGCAATTGATTGGAATATTAATCATTCAATACATTAAAATTTAATCATCAAAAACATCATACATTTTTATACATTTTTCACATCACATCGAAAATAAATGTATATATATCATCAGAGTGTTCAAAAACTATACAAAATTTGGATCCATAAGTCATATAAAATTTGGGCTTATGCCCGATCATGTTAAAATTTCAAAAAATATACAGTCATCCGGTAAATCATATCCATCTACTCCTCTGGTCCCTGCCCAGAAGTTGTGTTCCTATAGAACACGATCGCAGTTGCGACTTGGCGGAATAACCGCACCCAGTCACGAGGTACTCCTACTACCCGTCTCTGGATGGCCTCGGGTAGATCTTCCACTACAGCCATAGGCACTTGGCGGGTTAAACGCTCCAAGTTCCTCTGTACAGCATGGAGGGTTCTGTCTGGGTCTACTTTCTCCACCTCGCCTCGACGGCGCTTATGTCATGGGTAACCCTCAAGTTGGACTAGTCCAATATCTGTATCATGATCATTACGATATTTTAAGTCACTTTGAATCCAAACAAAAACATGTTTCATTTTTTCACACATATTGAAAAAATCCAAAAAATTATATAAGCTAAAAAATTGCAATCTTACCGACTGTACCCCATGCCGCGCCAAGTGGAAGGACGAGGTCTGGATCGCCACGGAAATCCATCCCGGCATAGGGATAGTCCTCCATAGCAATGATTTGTTCTCCCCACCATTGGAAGAACTCATCATCCCAGGTGGTTCGGTCAACTTCACTTCCCCCCAGTCTCTTCATCAAGTCAGCCCATCGGGCAATTCTTGTGTCCCTTGGACTGTTGATAGAAGAGATCACTTTGGGTCTCAGTCCAGGAATCTTCTCGAAGAATATTGTCATCAAGATTGTACCATATCCGAAATTTTTTGTCTTTGATTTTCAGATGGAAGTCAATTGTTGCTTCATGTTCATTAGTAGAGCTGTGCACCAATCATATAAATGAGTTAAGCATTTCACAGCTATACTCATTTGAGTCCTGGGTGCCTGGTGTAGGGAAGCAGATCCTGCTACCTGGCCAATGGTAAATAGGAGAATTTTCATGTGCAAGTCTCTTAAATCTTTTATAGCAATTTGAGTCCCAACTTTCTTGGAACCCGCTACACAGTAGACGTGGATGTAATCTTCCACGGTGAGCCCTCCCAAAGGTTTTCCATGTAAATCTACTGGCTCCCCCCTCCGAGAGAGTCTAGTAATAAAATATATATCTTCCACCTCGATATGTATGGGCATTTGATCTATTATGAAGCAATCTTCTTCCGGTTCCCAATAATTCACAAGCATTTCGAGCAACCGAACATTACTCTTCATATTTGTCATTTTGAAAAATTTGAGCAATCCACAATTTCGGAGAATATTGAGCAATAATTGGTCCTACATTACATCATTGTCAATGGCACTGTGCTCACTTTCTCTCCATGATATAGTCATCCTGCAAAAATTCAATAATTTGTCCATTAGAATCACGTTTTTTCATTCTAGGTTGCGCATACGCGACTTTCTCTATACACAGTCACGTATATACGCGGCTTGGTCAATATAAACCCACGTATGCGCAGAACCGTAATTTTAAACAAATAATTCTACGGTGAAATTTCCAAATTTTCAACTTATGAACGGACAAAATTGATAACAAGGATGGATTAAGAGCTTACCTAAAAAATTCGGCGAAGTTTGACGATCGATTGCTCCTGTTTTGACAAAAGAGGCTTTTTCTACAGAGCTCTTTTTCCCAATTCAACAAGTAACAATGAACCAAATGTGAGGTAACTTGTGTATTTATGCCCAAAAATTGAAAATTTTCGCAAAAATGTTTTATGCTTATTTTTTCAATCTATCTTAAGCTGCATAACCCGGATGCTTGGAAGTGCCCAGATTGGTATATTTTCAGGTACATTTTGATGAACTCGAGATTTTTTTCGGTTTTTGATCCATGACTACTGACCTGTCATGGCAGGTATATGATCTTCACTGGCATATATGTTAGGGAATCCAATTTCCGTTGCATTTTGCATACTAGCCTCCATTCTAATTACTTGCCATAGGGTCGATCCCATCAGGTCATGAGTATTTCACCCTTTTCACTCACCGATTATTTAATCATGACTTGGTGGTAGAGCCTTCCTTTACATGGGCTTCCTAGTTAGTTCCTCGCTATCACTTGTTGCCCATGCTACGTTTTATGTAGGCTCAGGAGTCCTCTTTAGTCCCACCATGACTTATGTGTTGAAGCTTCATTCTTCTTCTTCTCCACTATCATTTTTCTGGCTATTACCCTAGAGGCTCCCTGGTGTTGTTAAGTTGTATTATTGCATTGCATATTGGCTACTTGTTTATCCTGGCCTTTAGCCGGCTTCATTTTGGACTCGATGTTGAAGCCAACTTTTGACCTTGACTGTCTGTACAAGTTAACCATTGCATGCATTTAGCTATCGCGACTTGACACCCTTTTACCCGTGGATGGAACATTCCTTTGAGTATCGCTTACTAGTTTCCGCCACCTTGCATTGAGCATAGGATTGTTCCTATCCCAAGAACTAGTGCATCTGTTTCTTGATACTCGTTCTATCCATTGTACTATAGCATTCTTTTATTCTTTTTCAGGCTTATTATATGAAAAAGACAAAAAAATCAAATATAACAAAAAGAGTGGGAACGGGATGTAACTTCGTAATTTGATGGCAGTACAGTGTCAGTTTGTCGCCCTTGAACAAAGCACATACACTTATATATTTCCTTCATTTGGGATGGTTTTAGTTTTGACCTAGGTTCAGCCTTTGCCTTGTTTCACTGGTCAGTCCTCCCCCGGTTGGTTATCTCTTCCAATCATATGGAGAGTTTGTTTTTGCCTCCTGAATAACAAGACTTATACAGTGTCATTTTTTACTGCCATGGTCATCACGCGTCGTGATTTTGTTCAAGGGAAGTCTAACCAGAGTCGGCCATTCTGCGGTGTCTCTTGACTCATTATTCAGTCGGCCTTCCCGGTCTTGTCAGTATCTTGTTCTATCACATCAGATGTTTTGGTCTTCTGCTCGTGCTGGTTTGAGAAGGTCTCCATTGACTTCTTGCTGGCGGGTTTGTCTCTCATCGACTACGACATATTGCTCTGAGAGTAAACCTAGAGCTGCACCCTGGCCCTATTTCCATCATTGATAGGTGACCTTGTGCTCAACATTTGATCATCATTATGGGTCTTTGACTGAGTGGTTTCCCCTGTGTTCGACGTCAGCACACATTATCACACTTGGGATTCGTGCAGTACCTTGATTTCCATTTGACCCTATCGGTGGATATCTCGCCTCCGTGTCAGCTTTCATTATTGGTTGGTTCAGAGGGTTTCTTCCGTGCACTAGCTTCATCTTGTGCATGTTGGAAATGTACTTCGGTTTGGTTCCGTCACTCTGCTTCGTCCGATTCCTTCCAAATTTTGGCCTGCGGGTTACACTCGCGCTGGACTGATGTGGGATGCCTTAATGCCTTCCTTCCAGCAGATCTTTTCCCATCAACTCTGACTCATTGCTCTGGGAATAAGGTCTAGAGTCTTTTTTTTCAGTACCTTAGCGTTTGCAGTCATCAGTGGCAGACTCTTCGCTATCGACAATGGGGATTCACCATTGCCTCCTGATTGGTAGATTCTTCCAAGTGTTCAACTTCAACTCATTTATTCGCACTTCTTAGATTGTACTGGGGCACCTTGACACTCATTTTCATTATTGGTGGGTTGTCCCGCGTTGGTTAACGGTTTACATTATTGACCGGTAATCCAACGATTTCTCACATGGTCGACTTCAGCTCATTTATTCCCATTGTGTAGAATTGTGCCGTCGAGATCGGTGAAGACCTCGGGTTGCATCAGCATTTTTCGGTTCACTTTTGACAGTCCATTCAGTTTCTGCCAGTGATACCGTCGACCCTTATATGTTGCAGTGTCAGTACATCAGCATCTTATATGTTGGCTCCCGAGTTGCGTGATTGTACCATGTATTCCACCCCTTATGATTTGGTACTTGGAGATTCGGTTACTTTTATGATCAGACATCCAGTTTCAGCATCATTGATCAGTTTTCTATATGTGATATTTGGACATTGATTCTGACTTGTACTTCCGGGCCCTGCTCAGATGATTCATTATGTAATTTCAGTTCAGCTATACTTGTATACATTCTAGATTTATCATGTACTTTCTATATGATATATTTTTGACTGAGCATGGGTATGCCCGCCTCAGCATGAATTGACTCTCTATTTTCTTTCATTGGTTTTTGGCAGGCTGAAATCTGGTGAAGTCCTCTCTTGTCCTTGCGAAGTTCTTTCTATGTACATAATACATTTTGGCCATCATGTACCCCTTCTGACCTCATATATTAGGGGGCATCTGTTATAGCATCATTTTTTACCCTCATGTGATTCATGATTGTCTCTTTGGCCTTGGGCACCCATTCCCACAGACTTGAACAAAATTCATAAAAAATAGTGTTAAAAATCCCATACGCAGGTATGCCTAGACTTTTCCGCGTGTATACGTGAGTCCATACACACTTTTCCACGTATGCCATTAAAATCATTAAAAATATATATATAAATTACCTATTTTCGGGCTGGGTTGATGGTTACTCCAGTATTTCAAACACCCCAGCACGTGGCCAACTGTTTCCAACTGATTGACACTACTTTGAGAGAGTATAAAAGCCCCTCATGTGCATGGCCTAAGGGAGAGAGAAATTATAGATATTATTCTCTGTTGGAATCCCAATTCAAGTCTGATTTCCCATGCCTCCTGCACTTTCCCAAATTTTTACAGGAAACCCTTGTTTCCTTGAGATGTTCATCAGTTTATATGTCATCTCGTGTGCACAAGTCTTGAAATTATCCTAGTGAGGCAAGGGCGGGACGGATCCACATGACGGTCTGTTCGAAGATCATGGAAGGATTCAGGTGATCTCTCCACTTTTTATTACTGTACATGCTGTTCGTAATGAAGAATAACCATCTTGTTCCTGAATTCATGTGTTAATGTCTGCTTGCATATGTGAAAAGATTATTATTTAAGCATTTATTATTGTTTATATGATGTTTCACATGGATTTCACTGACATTTAGGATAAATATATGTTGTACAACTAGATTTTCGTGCACGTTTCTTCTTGGTTTTCAGGTTGAAGAGGAAGAAGGGTTGCTGGGGGTTTCGACCCCGCGGGATATACATCAAATGTAGGACTACGGGTGAGTTCTACTATCGATGTTAGCTAGTTTTTAGCATACAAGTGTGGTTGTGTGATTCCTTGTTGAATAGCATGCCCTGATCTGTGGAGGTTTTGACCCAACAAACCTCTAGGGAGTTATTTCCTGAAACAAAAACCTCATTCATAGTTTACATAGGTATCATTTTTTTTATAAATGTTAAAAATATAGGTGCTACACGAGGTTTGATGCATTTTTGGAGTTACCTTTCAAAAATAAAGCTTTCTCCTAGCCAGATTGTCCAAATGACTTTATTGATGAGTCAAATGATAACTAGACAGAGAGAGCTTTGCAATGAGCTATCATGAGTTCAATTTTGATTTCAGAAAGGCCTTCAAAAGTTGCCTACCCCAGCAATCTGCATTTTTGCACCCTTATTCAGCACGTTTTGACGAGTCTTGGTAAAATCAACCTTTGACAAGGACAATTAACTCCAAACAAAAAACCAAAGGTATATTTGGAAGGTAGATAGGATAAAATTTCTAAAAATCTATCCTGGACCTAATTTCGACACCAGGAAGGCCTCCAAATGTGTTCTAAAAAAAGGTGTTGCAATGGCGTTGCGCGTTCAGGAATGGTGTTGCGCATTTAGAAGACATTGCCTCCTTCATTAGGGGAATTTTGAGGTCTAAAATGGGCCTCCTAAGGAAATAATAAAATAATAGCTAAACCAATAAAAAAATATTTGTGAATTTTCAATTCACTTTTTGCACCGCAATCCATATAACCATAGTTAAATTCAATTCAAAAGTTGCACCAAAATAAAATTAATAAAAAAATTGTATTGATGTGACTATGAATAAGAATTATCTTTTCAAGAAAAAATCATTATCATTGAACAACTAATGCATTTGTCTTTTTTACGTAAATAACTTAAAATAAAATATAAACATAAATTTATAAATTCTTAATTATTATATGCTATTGCTTAAAATTTATATTATTTAAAATTTATAATAATATGTAATTAATATACTATATAAAAATAATATAATATAATATAATATAATAAATGTATAGAGATATGCATTTTTTTTTTCAAGAAATATGAAATGACAATAATATATTTTTACTTTGACTTTAAAAGTACTTAGAGCACTACCATGGTTAACCATGAGTTTTTATCCACCATTGAGAATGTGACAAGTAAGTACCTTTAACTCAATCATTGCCACCTCAACCATTACGAATGATGTCACCTCCTAAAATGTGATTGGTTCTCATAAATTGAATTTTGATTGTACATTTTTGTTACGAGGCCCAATTTAGACCTCAAAATTCCCCTAATGTTTTCACCTAGGCACTGCGTTTTTACCAGTCTTGGGAGAATAGGTTTTGACATGACATATGGACACCATTTTTGAAACTGGAGGCATATTTGGAAACTAGACTCAGAGAGATTTCCACTAAGCTATCATGGAGCTGATTTGGACATCAATAAGGCCTCCAAAATTTTCCTGCAAAACATGTCATTTTTTCTGTCATGGCGCTGCGCATTTAAAAAGAAAATGCAGTTTTCATCAGCATCAGCAAAATTTTGACTTTTTAACTTTTTACTTGGCCAAATGGAGAAATTACTGATGTAAATGGTCATGGTGAATGTAAATTTCATGTTTTGACTTTCATCTAAGGTAGATACATTCGGTAAGTCATTAGTTGAGGTCAAATGAATCAGTTTCCTCTCTTTTAGAGGCAAGTTCTTGGGTCTTCCTAGTTTTCAGTTTCTTGTTTGGGATTAGGTGAAATTGATCCTCATATCATGGATTAGACCCCCTAAGGCTAGGGAGAGTGGTTTTGAGGTCTATATCATGTATTTTCTCAGTTATTTGTAGAGGTTGGACTCACTTGGAGCTATGGGCATCTCAAGTTACATATTTTGTATTAGTTTGGCTTGGATATTAATAGAAATTTACAGTTATTTCTTTGGGATCTATGTGGTATGCAGTGTTTGACATAGTTTTTTTTTTTATCATTTGTATGAATGTATTGTAAGCTCATAAACCATTTTCATGTCTATGATATGCTTAATTTCAAGTTTAAAGGAAGAATTCATGTTTCATGCTCTGTTTTGGGAAAATTAGCATAATTTGTTTTCTTTCTTCAGTTTGGGTTGAATTCATCTTGTATGCTCTTCCTAACTCCTCACCCCACCATAATTATCTTTTCATGTCAAAACCTTTTACCTACCTTGCCCCTTGGAACCCCTGCAAATTATGACTTAATTTCCTTTCCCTAGCTGTTTGACTCCTCCTGATCCACAAAACACTACAAAATCAAAATCAAAACCATAATATACTATACCTAGCCTAAAATATTCTTCCATCAGTCATTTTAACTGAAATCCATATGGAGAGAGCCCTCTCCTGGCCTAGTACGGCTAGCTACTTGGCTAAGCATGGTTTGAGGTTACCTTAGGATTTCCTCTCTCAGCCTGAGGTTCAATCTGAGTGATAACATTTTGGAGACTCTCCTGGGAATAAAATGTAAGATAAGATTTTCCCTGGGAAAGATTATCAAATTTTAGATCTGGTTTTTTATGGTGAACAACAATTAGATGCATATGAAGGCTAAACCATTCACCTGGTGACTCCATTCACTAAAAGATCCAGAAATTCAACACCTTATGGTGACTCCACTGCATGAAGAGAAATATCTTCAATATTTTTCAAGATGGAAAATGTTGCAAGAAGGTATGCTCCCATTATCCGAGATCACATTCTAGGTTTCCCAAATAAAATTCCTAAGGTGTATTGGAAAAGTAATTTTCCTATGCTCAAAAATGTGAAGGTAATGATGCTTCTCTTCATCTGGTGAGATTTCACATGTATGTGCGTAGATTAAAGATTTATTTTCCTAAAGACTACTTGATGAAGATATTCATGGCCACTCTGGAAGATGAAGCTCGATCTTCGTATGAAAGTTTTCTGCCTAATATTTACTGTTTAAAGGATTTTCGTACCATATTATTTGAAAGGTATAATGAATCTTGTCCATCCTTAATATTAGTTCAAAAATATTGTAAACATGTTGATAGTTTTATTGAAAATGTTGAGAATGTTTATGGAGATGATGAATTCATGGATGATGAGATCATGGAAGCCCTGTATGAAAATCCATTTCAGCAGCATAAAGAAATCTTAGAGGATACTTATGAAGATGCTCAGGAAATTTTGCAACAGGCTGAAGATCTTTATACATTTGAAAATGATGGAAGATATTATTTTAGATCTGATTGCAGCAAAAGATGGTATGCAGGAAAATGAGGTTCCAATCTCAGATTGTGGTAAATTCAAGATGGCTGATCCAGATCTAGAATCAAATTGTGATGATGAAGAGTATGTTGTTTCGGATCCCATGAAGGAGATTTCCATTGTTGAGGTCACTTCGAATGAAGAAAACAGAGTTATATACCTAAGTGTTCTCAGCCCATCAAAACAAAGTCTTCATGAGCAGGCAATCCATTCCCTTTATGAAGAACAAGATAAGATCTTTGTTCAAGTAAGTGAAAAATATTCTTTGGATAAATCTGTGGTAGATGATAGAAATGTCAGTTTTGGGTTTCAAGAACAATTTGAAGTTTTCCCTATTGTTGGGTCTTGAAATTATCATTCACTTCCATTACATTTTCACTTATATTTCCATATTACCACTTTCACTCCACCTCCATTTCATTACATTTACCTTATCATTACCGCTATTGGGTTACATTTACGTTTTTCCAAACTTTATTAATTCTTAGCATTTTTAAGTGAACATGTGGTTAAAAATTAGAAAATAATGTGCGTATGCTTATACCTAACAAGTGGGATGAGATTGTTTCCATGTGTAGGTCAAAATGAAGATTCTAAAAGAACTTTATGTGGCCTACCAAAACCAAATTCGAATTTGAGTGGAGAAAATCATGGGGTCATGAGAATATGTGTCTCATTTCCTATTTGTATTGAAACTCTAAAATACATGTGTCTTATCATTTCCTATTTTGATTGTAACTGTAGAGATAGAGGGAGAGATTCATGGACTCTCATTAATGAGATAACTTCTCATATTTTTGCATAAATAGGTGAAGCTTTATCCTATCAAGGGATATGTGAAAAATGGTGAAAAATAGGAGAATAAGAGAAAGGATTATAGAGTGTCTTGTAACAAAGCTTAGGATGGAATGGGATATATATTTGTGAGTTTATCAATAAAGAAGTTTAGTTCTTTGATGCTGTTTTGATCACATCTTCAAGGATCTAAGGAGTTTCACCGAATTGGTAGCAGAGGGTTCCTGCAATCTAAGGAGTTTTCATGTGTTTTCTAGCTAAGTCATTTTAATTTATATTTTAGTATATTTCTTTCCTTCTTTCTTTCCATATTGCTTTCTTATTTCACGGTCATTGTGTTTCCCTGGGTTCAGTTTATTGAATAATAACGAGTGACTTATAAGAATAGTGATTGCCTAGGTTTCATTTCTTGTCTTTCATAGTCAACAGTTACTGTGCTCAACCAAGTAAAGACCATTTAAATCTTAAATTGAAATGGTTAGTGACTTATAGATACAGTAATTGTCCAGCATTTTATTTCATATCATAGGAGATCCTCATTACACTACAATTAATCTTTTTCAAAAGCTCTTCCAATAAATATTAATTGAATGAATTGGATTCAATTGTAATGTTTGAGTTATTAGTTGTTTTCATTTCTTGAATTCTCAATTAAGTTGCAATATACATGGATTAGGATTTCTAGTTTTCATCATTTCTTAATTAGAAAATAAACTCCAAAAACTTGTAAGTAAAACTCTACTTTAATTCATTTGACAACATTTCCCTTTCCCTCCTTTTTAAATAGATTTAATCTCATCTTTTTAGTTTAGAATAGAATGCTAAGGATCAAAATATAAAAAACTCCCAAAAAAATCAACAAAACCTTAAAACAACGAAGTAGAAAAAAATGACACTTAGGCACATACAGTGCATTACACTTCATCAGTTTACTAGCCTTGGTCGATAATTTATGTTAACAATTTAGGACACTAAATTACTAAACATTTTGGCGCCGTTGTCAGGGAAGTGTAACTAGGTAGCCTTATTTCTTACATCCAAAAAAAAAAAAATACTTCAATCACTTACCACACCCACTATACCATGTGGTGCAATAAGAGCCACACATCCACATCATGAATTCATATTTTTGCAGGTAGAAGAAGAGGTGACAAAGGAGGTTTAAGAAATGGATGGAAATGATGACAATGAGGAAGATCCTTTTGGATTTCCCATTCAAGAAACTGATATCAACATTCAAATGAAGAACATCCATCCATCTGTACTTCCTAAATTCAAAAGTATGAGATCAGAAGACTCGGAAATCTTTCTTTTTGAATTTGAAATAATTTTTAGATATTGTGGCTACTCATTGCACATTTAAAAATTGAATTTGTTTTCAGCAACATTAAATGATAGAGCTCTTAGATGGTTCATGACTTTAGGAACAAATTCTATAAAGACATGGGATGATATGAAAAGAGTATTTTTGGAAAAATATAAAGATTATTGCATGCACCATGACCTTAGAAATGAAGTCTTTAAGATGAACCAAAAAGAGGATGAAAGCCTAGAATATTTAGTAGAGAGATTTACTTATAATATTAAAAGATCTAAATTGCATAATTTAGGATCAGATGCATTAAAAACTCTCCTACTAAATTTTATAAAGGATGAATGGATTGATTTTCTTAATCTAGTGGGAAAAGAAAATGTCTATAAATTTCCATTTAAAGAAATTTTTGAACTATGCAAGAACATATCAAGAGAAAAAACAGAGTGTGTAAGATCCCCTCAAGATCCATTTATGGCAAGAGTAAGTAAGTCAACATCAGGATTGGTAAGTCAAACTAAACCTAACAATTTGATAAACATTCTTGGTAATTTAAATGAACAAACTGACACGCTAAGAATGCAAAAAAAGAAAAAAGTTGCTTCATTTATATTTTTCTCTAAATGTAGAAAGAAACATGCTTTGCATCAATGTCCACTTGATAACATTAAAATTTGTGAAATTTGTGCAGGATCACATACTACTGAAGATTTTCCATCATTACCAGGGTTGAAGGCAGTTTACCAGAATGATAATGGAGCAAATCAAGCATAAGAGCAACTTTGTTATGTAGCTCCAAGAAGAATATGGTAGTCTCATCAACCCAATATGATGCAATATCCTTATGTAGAGTTTCAAGGTTACGCACAACAATTTCAAGGTAATTGGAAACACCCTTGCCTTGGCAACCTTGGGCATCTCAATCCCAACCTCAAAACCAACTTTGGAAACCTTGGTATTGGCAACAAATTTGGCAAAGGCCCTACAAAGGAAATCCACCATATCCTCAATTTTTCTCTCTCTATCCTCAATACCATCATCAATGTTATCCATACCATTTACCTCCACCACAATATCAATATCACCCTCATTTAACCTCAATTCTACCTTTCCCATTATCATCCACACAAGCACCCCAAAGTTCCATTCCCACTCCACTATATGCATAACCATTTCATATCCCCAACAATAAAACACCTCAATCAACTTACAATTTTGAGGTATTGCAAAATGATTCACCAGCTATCATTGAAGAAAAACAACCAGAAGAAGAAGACTTAGATAAGGTCCAATAATCATGGATGTCTGTTGATAAAGAGAAGTTATTGGAACCAGATATTGAAAAGTTTCATGCCTTCCTATCACCTAGTTCTATAAATGAAGATCACATCTTTGAAGACTTGTATGACATGATAGCAGGAAGCCAAGGAATACAAGATTACATTGAATCTTGGTTCAGGAGATTCATCGGATCCAAATGCTCAATTCTTCAGTATCTTCTGATATCAACTCAATCAAGGCAATTGGTCTCTCATATACGGGTACATATCAAAGAGTATATTTCAACCTTGCATATGAGTTTATCTATCATCCTATTACATACATGGTTCCATTGGAAGTATTCATATACTTGAATAAGATTTCTTTTTCAAGTAGAGTAGGGCATATATAAAAAAAATAAACATTAATATATATATATATATATATATATATATATATATATATATATATATAATAAAACAAACCAAAAATCAACGCAAAGGCCATGGCATTTCGAAAAAATTTGAACAATAAAACAAAAATAAATAAAAATTAAATCCATGTTTCACATAATAAAACAAATAAAAATACATCATTTGAAGAAAAGATGATAACATAGTTCAAAATGCATTGCTGATGAAAACACAAATTTAGATATTTCACTAGTTCGAGTTGCAATGAATCGTGTGCTTGCCGAGTTTCATAAGGCTTGCATCTTTACTGTTCCAAAATATATTCTATATTCAAACAGTGCTGAAGCCTGAAAATCAAGTGTCTCTATTGGCTCTATAAAGGCATTAATATGCATGCACATAGGCTGGATTGAACTGTGCATAAGCTCGTGATAATCATATGTAGATCAAAGAGATCATCAGCAACATTCTCAGATTGAAATTATTTGAATAAGAAAAGAAGTTGTTGTCAAAGAAGCAAGAAAAAAAAAACAGAGAGAACTGCCAGGGGAAACAAAAATTTGCTCAAGAACTACAGCGAAAATAGAGGCATAATCATTTGACAAATCCATAATTCAGAGAAGTGATCCATTCTTTAGGAAGCTGAAGTTTGGTTTCTAATTAAACTCAAATGATTGATGCATGTGGCAATTGCTGAACATGTTCCATGATCAAATCGTTTCATTAACCAGAAGTCATTTTTCATTTCTAGAAAACGCAACTGTATTTGAAACATGATTTTAAAACGTGAATTTGGATCACATCAAGGCGAATTTGAAAAATCCACGACATGGGTTTTTTCAGGAACGAAGGCATTTAGATAACCCAGAATTTTTTTTCTATATTTCACAACCGTTAGAGAGAATTTTGCCGTTCTTCAGAGCCCTATTTTGCTGTTTGCGTGAGAAAAAAAAATGTTTTTGCAGATAAATATGGTTTGATGAGATCCGATTTTGAAGAATTTGATTTCCTGATCCAATTCTGCAGGAAGTCAGTTGAGAGAAATACGACATCCTCCAAAAATAAATTTCGAATTGAAATCAAAGTCTATTTCCACATGACATTTGAACACTGAACATCTCATTTTGACCAAATAAGAGTTGTTGTTACAGCCGTCGTCCACCCCTCTGTCATTTTAAAATTTGCGTGCTTGGTGGGATCAGCTTTGACTGATTTATAAGCCGGCCAGAAGACGTGGAAAAATTAGTTATTATTCTTCTGCCAGCTTATATATCTGAAACTGCATGTGGATAACTGGTTCTTTTAGGATGTTCCTTTCACACTGTATGATTTTTCGAATGTCATTAAGCCCCAATTGAATGCTGATGTTGGCTGTATTGTTCATTCCATCTATATTTTATATGTTTTTCACCATTTTCTTTACCTTCAGAAATCTCCAAGAGGCTTGTGAGTAAAGGGAAAATTCGTGAGGAAAAGAAGGTTCTTTTTTTTTTCTTTTTCTTTTTTTTCTTTTTTTCTTTTTTTAATAATAATAATATAAAAAAAAAAAAATTAAAAAAAATTAATTAATTAATTTTTTTGATTAATAAAAATATATATGTAAATATTAAAAAAAAAAACGAAACAAAACTAAAAAAAAAAAAATTTAAAAAAAAAATTGCATCAATAAAATAAGTAGTGTATTGTTCATTTTCCTTGAGGAGGTACTGATCGATTTAAATGTCAAGACTGATTATTTTCATAGGTGTGTATACTTAATTTTCTTTTCAGGATTTTTAGCTACAGAAACTATGCACATTCTGCAGCTGTGCACATTCTACAGCTGAGAAACTTCATTGTTTCACCCAAATTTCAAATTAGCCTAAATTTCTCTTTCGATATTGGATTTCGACGATTCAAGCGTCATTGGAAATATTTCGACGAGATATAAATAATGAGAAAACTATCATCAAAGTTTGAAACAGTAAAGACTAAAGAAATTGCTGAAAAGACACAACAGGTAACTTGAGGCACTAATTTCGAAACAGGTATAAATTCTTTTGGTTTTCCTTCGTGAACTTGTTTTATTAGCACCAATTCTCATTTTTTTGTGTAAATGTCATAACCAGAGAGATTGATCATATCTCTCTTTTGATAATCTTACATTCCATTGCAAAAGAAGTACTATTTTTATTTTGCAGGTTCCTGCAGGAAGGACATATGACTACAAGCAAATAGTATCTCTCTTAGAGACTATATTTATTTTATAAGAAGATGATCAGCAGCAAAGAAAGAAACATCAATGCATGAGCACATGCTAAGGCAATTCATATCCAACACTTGGAAGCCTTTCAGATGCCAATATCTCCATTGCATCCATGTTTACTCAGTCAATAAAACATTCACCTCACTTCCCTTTACATTCACTATTGCATTTCTACTTAGTCGTTCAATAAATCCTTTGTCTCATTTCCCCTCACTACTCATTTTTTTCCCCAGTGATTATATTTTCCTTCCATGCTTTCACAAACCTATCAATAAAACCATTCAGCTCCTCTACAAATCTGATTCATTTCATTTCCATTTTCATTATGTCAAATAAACCTTGATCCACTACAAAAAGTTTCATCCATATTCCTTCAAAAATTATTCTTTCATGCTCGCGTTAGTTGATGGAGGATTCCTTAAGGTCTCCCTTCTAACAAGTCTTGGCCTATCGACTTCAGCACATTATCTAGGTCCAAGACTAGAGTCCTTAATAGTACATTGAGGCTTGTATGCATTAATGACAAGTTCTCTCGTTGACAATCATGGGAATACATCAATGTCCCTTGATCATCAGATCTTGCAAGTAGCTCGACATCATCCCATATATTCGCACTTTGCAAGATGTACTTAGGTACCTTGGCACTCATTGACATTAATGGTGAGTTTTCCTCTCATTGGTTAACGACATTAATCAATGGTCGGTAATCCAATGACTTCTCTTCATGCTCTACATCAACACATTTATTCACATGACTAGAATTGTACCATCGAATTTTGTAACGATTGAAGACTACATCATTTCAGCATTTTGCAGCAGGAATCAATTTGTTTCAGCAGCAATAAAGATCCCAATCTTGTCATCAGCACAAAGAGAACAAATAAGCAGATCAAATTCATTTGTTTACATAGTCCAACAACATCAACAACCACACTCTTCAGTACACACATGCAACTAATCCATTTCCAAAGGGTAAGTTAAGGTACGTCATTTTCTAACTTTTTACCATAGAATTCCTTGAAAAGCTAGAATGATAATTTTTGGAAAAAAACATCTCTTCCTCATTTCATAAAATTGCCAATACCATCAGTTGGGGGGGGGGATACATTCATACTTTTCCATGTTCATATCACATTCAGAAACCCACATACTTCAAAAAAGATATTAACTATTACATTATTAATATGAGCATACAATGGCTTTTCAAAAGTACTCAAAAGATGATTGGATACAAACACAATCATGGCTGTCACATAAGAACCAACCATGATGCAATCCAATAAATATAGACTTTCCAATAAAATTCAAATTATCATTATGCAAAGATCAAAGGCCAAAATTGAATGCAACAACAAAATATGGTTGTAACACAATAACCAACCATGTTGCAATTCAAGTAAAACACTTTGCAGAAGTATGAAATTATCAAATGATATCACGCAAAGTTAAGTTCAAGCTCAAGGATAAAAAAGAATTAATGTAATACATTGCATGAGGACATGCAATAGCTTCAGTTGGGGGGATATATTGGGTCTTGAAATTGTCATTCACTTCCATTACATTTTCACTTATATTTCCATATTACAACTTTCACTCCACCTCCATTTCATTACATTTACCTTACCATTACCACTATTGGGTTCAATTTATGTTTTTCCAAACTTTATTAATTCTTAGCATTTTTAAATGAATTTGTGGTTAAAAATTAGAAAATAATGTGCATATGCTTATACCTAACAAGTGGTATGAGATTGTTGCCATGTGTAGGTCAAAAGGAAGCTTCTAAAAGACCTTTATGTGGCCTACCAAAACCAAATTCGAATTTGAGTGGAGAAAATCATAGGATCATGAGGATATGTGTCTCATTTCCTATTTGTATTGAAACTCTAAAGATAGAGGGAGAGATTCATGGACTCTCATTAATGAGATAACTTCTCATATTTTTGTATAAATAGGGGAAGCTTTCTCCTATCAAGGGATATGTGAAAAATGGTGAAAAATAGGAGAAGAAGAGAAAGGATTATAGAGTGTCTTGTAACACAGCTTAAGATGGAATGGGATGTACATTTGTGAGTTTATCAATAAAAATTTCAGTTCTTTGATGCTGCTTTGATCACATCTTCAAGGAGCTAAGGAGTTTCACTGAATTGGTAGCAGAGGGCCCCTTCTATCTAAGGAGGTTTCATGTGTTTTAGTCATTTTAATTTCTGATTTAGTATATTTATTTCCTTCTTGCTTTCCAAATTTATTTCTTATTTCATAGTCATTGTGTTTCCCTAGGTTCAGTTTATTGAATAATAATAAGTGACTTATAAGAACATTGATTGCCTAGGTTTCATTTCTTGTCTTTCATATTCAACAACTACTGTGCTCGACCAAGTAAAGACCATTTAAATCTTAAATTAAATTAGTCGGTGACTTATAGATACAGTATTTGTCCAACATTTTATTTCATATCATCGAAGATCCTCATTACACTACAATTAATATTTTTCAAAAGCTCTTCCAATAAATCTTAATTGAATGAATTGGATTCAGTTGTAATGTTTGAGTTATTAGTTTTTTTCATTTCTTGAATTCTCAATTAAGTTGCAATATCCATGGATTAGGATTTCTAGTTTTCATCATTTCTTAATTAGAAAAGAGACTCCAAAAACTTGTAAATAAAACTCTGCTTTAATTCATTTGACAACATTTACCTTTCCTTCATTTTTAAATAGATTTAATCTCATATTTTTAGTTTAGAATAGAATGCTAAGGATCAAAATATAAAAACTCCCAAAAACATCAAGAAAACCTTAAAACAACAAAGTAGGAAAAAATGACACTTAGGCACATACAGTGCATTACACTTCATCAGTTTACTAGCCCTAGTTGATAATTTATGTTAACAATTTTTGAAACTAAATTGAATAAACACCTCTTATGACTGATGAGTGTGATAACAAACATGACAATCTGGTTGCCATGTCATATGAAGATGATCAACAATATATTCAAATTGAAGAGGACCAGAGCATTGAGGACTGTCATTCAGATTTTTCTTCCCATGTCTCATGCTTTGAATTGTTTTTTCAAGCAGAAATATGCTCACCTACTTGTTCATAAATTTTTGAAGACCAGGAACACACTCTTGTTGAGGTACATTATAAAAAGAGATCAGATTCAAGAGAAAAAGCTACCTTGTTTATTCCAGTCAGTGAGAGGTAAATTTTCATGATTTTCAAGATCCCTTTAACAGTCGTTTGCAAGCACTGGAGAAGATGAATTTTGTCTCGTTTCTCAAAATAAGTCTTGGTTTCAATTTTTATTGTGATTTGCCTACATGTACATCATTTTTCCTGCTCGAGGAAAGTGAGAGCGGAATTCAAGTGAATAACCATCTACTGGATTGGTTACACTGGAAGCATCACTTCACATGATTGTATATATGTCTTCAGCTGGCCGGTGGTTGTCATCAGGATTTGAAGCCTGTAAGTCTTGGTGATGTACAGCCATCGATAAGTAGGGTAAGTTAAATTTTTGAGTTTTGTTTCAGTCAATCTTGAGTGAGTTTTGAGTCAGTTTATTGTGTCAAGTTTATTTTAGTATTCAGTTTGGTTTTTAGCTATTGACTTCGTTGCCCAATGAAATAGGAACTTGGTCTACAGTGTTCTTGGCATCTCCAAGGAGCTACCATCCCCAGATGGAGCCAATGTTAGTGTCAGTATTTAGATACTTCCATCAGGGATGAAAACACATTTGCATGTGCATCTTAGGTGTCCCATTCTGAATAAATTTTTCATCATTCCATTAGGTCATGATATAAAATTGTTCCACTGGTGGTTGTCCTGGTCAAATAAGCTTCCTTCTCCCTTAGAAGATCATATTGGTTGACTCATTATCATGTCTCCTTGAGCATAATAACACCTATGGAAATTATTTTTTCACTTGGAAGTCTTTAAAGTCAAAGGTCAAAGTCTCATTCAAAATTCAGGTCAAAAAGCAGTCACATTAAGTCATAGGGTCAAAATCATGAAAATTGGTCATTTCACCATCAAATTCATCTTTTGAAGGAGTAGTAATATTCAAAGGTCTTCAAAAATTTTAGATTCTAAAACTATGATATCCAAATAATTTGCTTTTTTTTACCATATTTATCTCTCAGTTGTGCTTGGAAATCTCATTTCCCTCTCCTAGGGTTTTCAGGGCATTTTTCTTGGTTTCATGAATTCCATGGCTACATAATCAACAAGGCTTGTATATTGATGCTCTTACACCTTACCCTATCCTTAATATAGATTCCTAAACACTTCCCATCACTCATATCCCTCAAAATCATTATTTTTCCAGAAGCCCTAGCTTATTGCTACAATTTGACACTTTTTCGAGACTAGGCCTATGTTTTTCCCTTTTGGACCCCTTCCCCTCACTCAATCCTTGAAATTCCACTTTCCCCTACTCTCTATCATCTATCCCTATCCCCCAAAATTTCCCAAAAATTTAAACATCCCCTAACCCCTTCATTCCTCTCCCTCTACAAGGCAGTCCTAAAATCCCCTGTTTTTCCTACACCAAACTCTAATTTCCTCTTCCACTGAGCTAGGGTTTGCTATGGAATCAGAGAAATAAGAGAAGAGGATGCGTAAGGGAGGTCATTTAAGAAATTATTAAGACATACCTACTCATAAACATCATTCCTTCATCATTTTCCAAGAATTCATTCCAAGGGACAAATCATTTTCCACACATAGGGCCAGTTTTGCTTCAAACTATGTTTCTGACCAAAGAGAGATGAGATTAACAAAAGTGAGAGCGGTTTTTGTCCCACATAGGTCAGTAAAGAAAAAAATCCTTCGCAGTTTACATAGGTATCATGGTTTTTGAAAAATGTTAAAAATATAGGTGTTACACGACATTTGTTGCATTTCTGGAGTTACCTAGGGAAAATCAAGTTTTCTCCTAGCTGGATTTTCCAAATGACTTTCTTGATGAGTAAAATGATAGCTAGATAGAGAAATATTTCCAATGAGCTATCATGAGCTCAATTTTTTGTTGAGGAAGGCCTTAAAAAGTTTCTTGCACCATCACTCTGCACTTTTTCACCCTCAATCAACACTTTAAGACCAATCTTGGGAAAATCAACTCTTGACAAGGAAAATGAACCTCAAATAGAAAACCAAATGTAGATTTAGAAAGTAGATAGGATAAGCATTCTAATGAGATATGTTGGGCCCAATTGGGACATGGGAAAGGCCTCCAGATGTGTTCTGCAAAAATATGCTTCAGTGGCGCTACACATTCAGGAATGGTGCTGCGCGTTTAGAAGATGCTGCCTCCTTTTTTCACCTTGGCGCTCTGTGTTTACCAGTCTTAGGAGAACAAGTTTTTGACAGGCAATATGGACACCATATTTGCCACTAGAGGAATATTAGGAAAATAGACTCAAAGAGCTTTCCAATGAGATATCATGGAGTTGATTTGGCCATTGGGAATGCCTCTAAAAGTTGTCTTCAAAATAGGTCATTTTTCTGTCATGGCGCTGCGCGTTTAACACGAAAATGTAGTTTTCATCAGCATCAGCAAAATTTTGAATTTTTGACTTTTTTCTTGGGAAAATGGAGAAATTATTGATGTAAATGGTCATGGTGAATGTAAATTTTATATTCTGACTTTCATCTAAGGTAGATACATTAGGTAAGTCAACAGTTGAGGTCAAATGAATCAGTTTCCTGTCTTTTAGAGGCAAGTTGTTGGGTCTTCCTAGTTTTCAGTTTCTTCTTTGGGATTAGGTGAAACTGATGCTCATCTCATGGATTCGACCTCTTGAGGCTAGGGAGAGTGGTTTTGAGGTCTATATCATGTATTTCCTCAGTCATTTGTAGAGGTTGGACTCACTTCGAGTTTTGGGCATCTAAAGAGACATATTTTGTATCAGTTTGGTTTGGATATTAATAGAAATTTGCAGTTATTTCTTTGGGATCCATGAGGTATGCAGTGTTTGACATATTTTATTATTTTTTATCATTTTTATGAATGTATTATAATATCATAAACCATTTTCATGTCTATGATATGCTTAATTTCAATTTGAAATGAAAAATTCATGTTTCATGCTCTGTTTTGGGAAATTTAGCATAATTTGTTTACTTTCTTCATTTTAGGGAAAATTCATCATGTATGCTCTTCCTAACTCCTCACCAGTATTTTCACCTCACCATAATCATGTTTACATGTCAAAACATTCTACATACCTTGCCCCTTGAAACCCCTGCAAAGTTTGACCTAATTTCCTTGCCCTAGTTGTTTGACTCCTCTTGATCTAGCAAAACCTACAAAATCAAAATCAAAACCCTAAGCTACTATACCTAGCCTAAAATCTTCTTCCTTCAGTAATTTTGACTAAAATCCATTCAGAGAGAGCCCTCTCCTGGCCTATTAGGGCTAGCTACTTGGCTAAGCGTGGTTGGAGGTTACCTCAGGATTTCCTCTCTCAACTTGAGGTTCAATCTGAGTGATAACATTTTGGAAAATTTGATGGGACTAAAAATTAAGATCAGATCTTCCCTGGGAAAGATCATCAAATTTCAGATCTGATTATTTATGGTGGAAAATGGTCAGATGCATATGCAAGCTGAACCATTCACCTGGCGACTCCATTCACTGAAAGATCCAGAAAATCAACACCTTATGGTGACTCCACTGCATGAAGTTCAGTAGCTTGAAGATTTTTCAATATGGAAAATGTTGCAAGAAGGTATGCTCCCATGAGCCAAGATCACATTCCATGTTTCCCAAATAAAAAGCCTAAGGTAGAATGGCAAAGGAATTTACCTATGTTCAAAAATATAAAAGGTAATGATTTTTCACTTCATCTGGTGAGATTTCACATGCATGTGCATAGATTAAATATTCATTTTCCTAAAGACTGCTTGATGAAGATATTCATGGCCACTCTGGAAGATGAAGCTCGATCTTAGTATGAAAGTTTGTCACCTACTTGTATTTACTGTTTAAAGGATTTTCATACCATATTCTTTGAAAGGTATAAAAAATCTTGTCCATCCCTAATATTAGTTCAGAACTATTGTAAACATGTTGATAGTTTTATTGAAAATCTTGAGAATCTTTATGGAGATGATGAATTCATGGATGATGAGATCATGGAAGCCCTATATGAAAATCCATTTCAGCAGCATAAATAAATCTTAGAGGATACTTATAAAGATGCTCAGGAAATCTTGCAGCAGGTTGAAGATCTTTGTACAGTTGAAAATGATGGAAGACAAGGTTTTATTTCAGATCTAACTGCAGCAAAAGATGGTATGCAAGAAAATGAGGTTCCAATATCAGATTGTGGTAAAGTCAAGCTAGTTGATCCAGATCTAGATTCAAATTGTGATGATGAAGAGTATGTTCTTCCAGATCCCATGAAGAAGATCTCCATTGTTGAGGTCACTTCGAATGAAGAAAATAGAGTTATAGACGTAAGTGTTCTCAGCCCATTAGAGAAAATTCTTCATGAGGAGGTAATCCATTCTCTTTATGAAAAACAAGATGAGATCTTTGTTCAAGTAAGTGAAAAATGTTCTTTGGATAAATCTATGGTAGATGATAGAAACGTGAGTTTTGGGTTTCATGAAAAATCTGAAGTTTCCCCTCTTATGACTGATGAGTGTGATAACAAACATGAAAATCTGGTTTCCATTTCATATGAAGATGATCAATAATATATTCAAATTATAGAGGACCAGAGCATTGAGGACTGTCATTCAGATTTTTCTTCCCATGTCTCATGCTTTGAATTGTTTTTTCAAGAAGAAATATGCTCACCTACTTGTTCGGAATTTTTTGAAGACTAGGAACACACTCTTGTTGAGGTACACTATTAAAAGAGATCATATTTAAGAGAAAAATCTACCTTGTTTATTCCAGATCAACGAGAGGTAAATTTTCTTGATTTTCAAGATCCTTTTGATAGCCTTTTGCAAGCACTGTTGAAGATGAATGTTGTCTCGTTTGTCAGCATAAGTCTTGGTTTCAGTTTTTATTATGAGTTGCCTACATGTACATCATTCTACCTGCTTGAGGAAAGTGAGAGTAGAATTCAAGAAAATAACCATCTGCTGGATTGGTTACATTGGAAGGATCACTTCACATGATTGTATATATGTCTTCAACAGGCCGGTGGTTGTCATCGGGATTTGAAGCCCTCAAGTCTTGGTGATGTACTGCCATCAATAAGTAGGGTAAGTTCAATTTTTATATTTTGTTTCCGTTAGTCTTGATTTGGTTTTGAGTCAATTTTTTGTGTCAAGTTTCTTTCAGTATTCAGTTTGGTTTTTAGCTATTGACTTCATTGCCCAATGAAATAGGAACTTGGTCTACGGTGTTCTTGGCACCTCCAAGGAGGTACCATTCCTAGCTGGAGCCAATGTTAGTGTCAGTATTTGCATAATTCCACCAGGGATGAAAACACATTTGCATGTTCATGTTAGGTGTCCCATTCTGAATAAATTTTTCATCATTCCATTAGGTCATGATATAAAATTGTTCCATTGGTGGTTGTCCTGGTCAAATAAGCTTCCTTCTCCCTCACAAGATCATATTGGCTGACTCATTCTCATGTCTCCTTGAGCATAATAACACTTATGGAAATGCTATTTTCACTTGGAAGTCTTTAAATTCAAAGGTCAAAGTCTCATTTAAAAGTCAGGTCAAAAAGCAGTCCCATTAGGTCATAGTGTCAAAATCATGAAAATTGGTCATTTCACCATCAAATTCATATTTTGAAGGAGTACTAATAGTCAAAGGTATTCAAAAAATCAAGATTCTAGAACTATCATTTCCAAATAATTTTCTTTGTGTTTACCATATTTATCTCTCAGTTGTGCTTGGAAAGCTCATTTCCCTCTCCTAGGGTTTTGAGGGAATTTTCTTGGTTTCATGACTTCTGCAACAACCCCAATTTTAACATGCAATTAATTACATCACATAAACAATGAATAATCAACCCAAAAACTGTTTAACTAATCATCATGGAATTTTCAGAAACCTGAGCAAGACGACTTACCTGTAATGGCGATTTTCCTTACTTGAGACTCCAAGGTTGAATGCTAGTTGAATCCTGCTGACCGCAACAAAATTTTGTGGACAAATCTCCACCCAACCATAGGCTCAACTGGATGTAATACTTCCACATCCGGCCACCCTCAAGCCTTCAATCAATGTACTATTGCCAGGGTATCATTTGCCTCACAATACCTTTCTCTCCAGAGAATAGATGAAAGAATGAATGATCCTTGAATCTTCCTCAATGTCTATTAAAGAGACCAAACAATGGAATGGAAACCACATTCACACATTCGTTGTGTCAACATGCAACTTAATTTTTTCTTAATTTAGTGTTATCTTAGTTTAACTTACTTTTTTGTTAATTTTACTTAATTTAGTGTTCTCTTAGTTTAACTTTCTTTCTATTAGTTTCTTAGTTTAACTCTTTGTTAATTTATTTACTTTTTTTTATTAATTCTTTCTTTAAATTTACTTATTGTTTATTGTTTTAGGACTCTAGTTTATTATTTAATATTTTATTTAGAACTCCAGTTATTGTTTAATGTTTTATTTATTATTTATTTATTATTCTCTTGACTATTTATTTATTTACTTATTTATTAAATTATATTATATTATTTATTATTTTATAATTATTATGGGACATTACATACTCACCCTCTTCAAGGAACTTCGTCCCGAAGTTAAGTATTTAATGATATTATATTATATTATTTATTATTTATTACTTCATGTGTGACCAATACCCTCTGCTGAACTAGATTAACCAACAGGCATTAAAAGTTCTTCACAACACCCAGGAAATCTCAAGGAATCTATGTCCTTTTTCCCACTTTCGGAACCAGGCATAAGCCTCCCCGATCTGTCCCTAGCCAAGGGTGGCCCCAAGGCTCGTGCCCGACTCAGAACTCATCTGCCCCAAGGCAGGCATCCGGTCCTAATACTCAATGACTCCGGGAATCTCGCAAGGCTGGCCCACTCCCTCCACAGTTCCTTAAGGTGCACAAACCTAGGCATTGAATTCTTACACCCACTTCTAGACTTCGGTTTTCGCATCCCAATACCAAGCACTTGGCCTACAATATCAAGCCCTTGGCCTCCTCAATATGGTCCCATAGTCCTTCAAGAGATATCCATCAAGATATATACAAGACAAAGGAACCACTGGCATATGCAGTGTTGATTGAGTTTGTCCCCAGCCCATATAGTGTTACTTATTCTCCATCGTAGGTATGGGCTCCCATGAGATCATCAAATAAACCAGCCCTCTCGGCCCATCTGTGGATTTTTCTGCCAGTCACCACATCTCAACTTGTATCCAATACATTAGTTATAATCATAACATCATAAAAATAATTTACCTTCTAACTCTTGCATTTCATCATAATAGTAGAACATCCACATTAAATAGTAAAGAATTGAATCCTCATGCATGTCACAAAATCTGTATCGATTTTGCATGCTTCACATCATGAAATACCATCATAAGTTGTAACATCAACATAAATAATAAACTAATCACTTGTCAATATAACCTCACTTCATAACATCCTAAACCTTGTGCATTTCATAATCATCATATTCATACAAATACATAAGTAAGAACCACATGTGAATTATCACCCTCATCTCATATAATTTTAAAAGCATAATTGGAATCATATGGTATGATTTAGGTGTATAAATAAAATTTAAATAGTAAGACACGATCTATAGGTTTCATAAAAATTTCTATCCTAGCTAAATTATGTGTTCCTATTTGGTTCACCACACAATCTTAATCAAATAGATATGGAAAGTATTTAAAAATAACATCTGCATCTTCCTAGGTAGCGGAGCCTGGGCTATATTGGTCCCACTGGACCTTGAATTTCTCAAACTCACGGTTCCTGAGCCGACGAACCCGGCGATACAATATACAAAATGGTTCTACCTGAAGGACTCCCTTCTCGGAAACCTGTAATTTTTCAAATGTTAGCACATGGGATGGGTCAGATACATATTTTCTAAGCATAGAAACATGAAACACATTATGCATTCTTCTTAGATTGAATGGGAGCTCAATATTATAAGAAACTGATCCGATCCACTCTAGGATTGGAAATGGGCTGACAAATCTAGGGGATAACTTTGTTCTCTTTCCAAATCTGAAGGAACTCTTAGAGGGTTTGACTCTAATTAAAAATTGTCTTCCGTCCTTGAAGCTTCTATCAATTCTCTTTGCATCAGCATAACTGGCGATCTCTAGCTTCTTTTAGCCTCTGCTTAATTATTTCCATTTGTTCTTCCATTTCTTGGAGCATTTCTGGACCTAACATGATGCGATCCTCTAATCGATCCCAGCTCAATGGAGTACGACATGGTCTTCCATACAAGACTTTGAAGGGGGCTTCTTGAATTGAACTGTGATAACTATTGTTGTAGGTGAATTCCACTAAAGGAAGGTATTTCTCCCATTGATTTTGTTGATCCATGACATACATTTTGAGCATGTCCTCTAATACTCGGTTTACTCTTTCTATTTTCCCATCTGTATCTGGATGATATGTAGTAATGAAGCTTAGTTTTGTTCCCATAGATTGTAAAATGCTTTTCCAAAATCTAGAAGTAAAGCGTGCGTCTCTGTCATATATTATTTTCTAGGGCACTCCATGAAGGAGAATTATTTCCTTTAGGAAAATATGAGTAATAGCTGGTGCATCGAAGGTGCTCTTAACTGGAATGAAGTGAGCACTCTTAGTTAATTTTCCAACCATGACCATGATGCAATCATGTCTTTGGGAAGTCATAGGTACTCCCACAACATAATCCATTGAAACCACTTTCCACTTGGTTTCTGGTATATTGTGGGGTTGTAAAAGACCTGCAGGGTGACGATGTTCAGCTTTAACCTGTTGACATTCTAGACAGAGGGCCATGAAATGTGTTATATATTTTTTCATTCCTACCCAGAAAAATAGCTGTTTCAAATCTGCATACATTTTCTGGACTCTTGGGTGTGCAGCATATAGATATTGGTGGGATTCTTTCATTATTAGATTTCGAAGTTTAGCTGGTACATACATCTTACCATTATACTGTAGCAACCCATCCTCATCCAAGGTGTACCCTTCCCACTTGGATGCCATTGGTACTTCTTCTTGTAAGGCAAGTTTTATTTGCTGGTATTGTGGGTCCCCTATTAGGTGGTTTAGAATCTGGCTTTTTAGGTTTGTCTTTACTGACAATATTGAATGGACTCTAGGTCTCCTGCGTAAAGCATCTGCAACCTTATTTTCCTTCCCTTTGATGTACGATATTTTGAAATCATATTCACTAAATAACTCGCTCCAACATCGTTGTCGAGCATTAAGGTCCTTTTGGGTGAATATATGCTCAAGACTTTTATGATATGTCCTTAATTCAAATTGGCGTCCCATCAAATAATGTCGCCATAGTCTCAGGGCCATTACAACTGCAACTAATTCCAGATCATGTGTGGCATAATTTATTTCACGGGTCTTGATTTTACGAGAAGCATAAGAAATAACCCCTCCATCTTGCATTAAGGCTGGCCCTAATCCTTCTCCTGATGCATCTGTGCACACACAAAAGTCCTTGTCCATGTCGGGCACCTTTAATATTGGGGCAGTTGTTAAGTGTCGCTTTAGCTCGTTGAATGCTCTTTCACACTCACTTGTCCATTCAAACCTAACCCCTTTCCTTTGGAGGTTTGTGACTGGACTGGATATCCGTGAAAATCCTTCTAAAAATCTTCTATAGTAGCCTGCCAACCCCATAAAGCTATGTACTTCTTTGAAATTCTTAGGAGTAGGCCAATCCATTATAGTTTCAATCTTGTTGCAATCCACTGCAATTCCTTCCCCACTAATGGTATGGCCTAGGTATTCAATTTCCTTCTCAAAGAAAGAACACTTAGTAATTTTTCCATATATTTTATGTTCACTAAGACATTGAAGCACCAGTTTCAAATGTTCTTGATGTTCTTCCTCATTGCAGGAATAAAATAGGATGTCATCAAAGAACACTTGAACAAAACGGTCTAGATATCTGCGGAAAAAACTATTCATCAAGTTCATTATGGCTACAGGGGCATTAGTCAATCCAAATGGTACAACTATAAACTCATAGTGCCCATATCGTGTTCCGAATGTTGTCTTAGGTATGTCCTCCTTTTTTATTCTTAGCTGATGATAACCCGACCGTCAGTCTATCTTGGAAAACACTGAAGCTCCTTTTAGGTGGTCAAAGAGATCATCTATGCGGGGCATGGGGTACCGGTTTCAGATGGTGGCCTTACTTAGATCTCAGTAATCAATACATAACCTAAGAGTTCTGTCCTTTTTCTTCACAAAGATCATCGGCGCACACCAAGGTGACACACTGGGTTGAACGAATCCTTGATCAAGCAATTATTTAAGCTGTATGCTCAGCTCATTAAGCTCTGGAACAACCATTCGATAGGGTGTTTTGGATATGGGTTTTGTTCCCGATTTCAGGGAAATGGAAAAATCAATTTCTCGGACAGGAGGCAAGCCTACTAGCTCTGAAGGAAACACGTTTGCAAATTCAGAAAGTATTGGGTGCCACTTATCAGAAGACTTTCCGTCGACACTAACCATTTCTACTGCATAAACCTTACATCCCTTCCCCGTACACTTATTAACCTTTTTCGCGGATATGAGATGCAACGAAATATCCCGTTTAATTCCCTCGATTACTATGGATTCTCCCTAGTCATTTTTGAAGAGAATTGTCTTATTATAGAAATCCACTACAACTTGATGATATTCAAGCCAATCCATTCCTACAATTAGGTCATAAGTGCCCAGAGTCACGCTGTACAGGTTCATCTTGGTGTCACATCCCCCAAGGTTAACAATGCAATCCCTTACCAATGATCCCACTAATTATTGAGAGCCTGATGCCATTTCTACCATTCTAAAGTTACTTTTCTCATGAGTTATCAATCCACATCTAAGAAATGCTATAGGGGAAATAAAACTATGAGTGGCACCTGGATCAATTAACACAGATAGAGGAATATTGTTTATCATACCTGCGGACTCCACAACTGTGGCTTGGTGCTCGGCCTGGCGATGGTTAATGGTGGCATGAATTCAATGTGGGTTTTGTGGTATTCCTCCTCTTGCTTTATGTCCCTGTTGATACCTTGGACAATCTCTTTTATAATGTGGACCCCCACATTCCCAACATTCTGCTTGCCTTTAATTCTCATTTGGTCTCAATCCTTGGCCCCCAAATCCTCTACCTCTACCATTTGATCTTCCCACGCAACGCTAACCCCTACGTCCTCTTGCAGGAAATCCAAAAGTTGCACTAGCAATCTCGGAAACATTGTTTCATTTTTCTTGGAATCCATATGGGTGCCCCCCTGGTCTATTTACCCTCATCATGGGGTGCTCTTTCTCTGCTTTTTCATCCACCTCCATCTATTTTTTCATATTTATCATCCTCAGGACTTTTTTGGATAGACTAGTGGTTGTTTCCATAGTGGTGGGTTTCCACATGGCGACTTCTGCTCGAACCAAAGGGTTGAGCCCATGCAAGAACCTTTCAGCTTCACGTTTTTCATCTTCCATATAGTCCACATGATGGACCAACCTATAGAATTCAACTTCATAGTCTTCGATAGACCTACCATTCTGTCACACTGCATGGAAAGCCCCCATTTGTTGGTGTTTGTAGTCCTCCGATAGGTACCTGGTTTTGAAGGCTTCGTCAAAAATTTCCCAAGAAACTTGCAGTGGTGTGACTTTCATCTTCGTTTATTCATTTACCCACCATAATAAGGCTTCACCATTTAGTAGACTCATTGCTATTTGAGGCTTTTCCCTTGAAGCGTATTCCTTAAAGCTAAGTGCCCTCTTGACACCGACTACCCATGCTTCTGTCTTTGAACCTCCATCTTGACCTGTGAACTCTGGTAACATGGATTTTTGAACTTCTTTCATAATATCAAGGTTTGGTTGTCTAGCTTCCACATTGAACTAAGAATTTAAGTGTTGCCTGTGTTTTTGTTCCAACTCCCTTCCTTGACCTGGATCATCCCTTTGACCTTGACCTTTGCTTGTGGCCCAATCCTTAAAGATGCTTGTCATTTCCCCAAGGGAACGTAATATAGCTTGCTCAGCTGGGGTTCCAATTTCTGCAGTGGCAGGAGGTGGGGTTTCCACCTCAGGGGTGACTTGTGTTTGTCTTCGACGCTTAGGAGCCATGATCTCCCCTGTAATGATCCAGTTTACAATGTTATGCTTATTCAAATAATAGCCATATAAACACCCTGTTATAAGTTTAATTTAAACTCCTAATTTAAATAGATAAGGATTTTTTTTTTTTTTGTCTTAATTTATATATCTGAGGGAGGTTACAAACTTAGAAATCACACTTTATAATTAGTGGGATTATTATATAATGATTAATAATAATGAAAAACAAAAATAAAAATTATGAATAAAAATAAAATGCCCTTTGATTAAATAAGTTTAGTGAATATAAAATTGAAGCCAAAGCATATCTGTTATGAATTAGAGTATTTATTATAGAAAAGAAAAAGAAATTCTAAATTATTTATTTACTAACCCTTTTTATTAATCATATGTAAATTCAATACAACATCATTCTATGCTATGTAAATTCTAAAATGATCTGTTTAGATCAAATTATGGAAGCGCAATATACGAAACAAAATTGGATGACGTAGATGGTTTATGATCTGGAAGGCCGGTAAAGAAAAACAAAACTTAAGCCTCATTGTTTGATACCGAGTTAGTATTCATGTGGCTCAATTAATGTTACTAAATTTCTGTCCAATTTAATTCAGGACAACAGACGAGTAGGTAGATAGCATTATCTCCTTAAAGGTTAACGAATCCGTCACCATCACCTATTCAGTGAAGCAAATTAAAATGCACAGAGTTGTTTTGTGCTGAACTCGAGGTTAGAATCATTTCTAAGAACTCAAGTATTAACTTTCAAGAGAGCAATTCAAGGTGAAAGACGTGCAGAAAGAAACCTCACCCCACCTATTTGATAGCGAAGGAGGTGCATAAAGGCATGCAACTCCCTTGTTTTATCATCTGAAGCTTCTCATACTCGGTGTGCCTATAACACAAAAAAAATGAAAGCCTCCAGTATAATTTAGGAAAATTTGAGGAACAAAAAAATCACAAGCAATAAAATCGACACAGTGCCATAACTGTAGCAGTGGTAGGGCGTGATTGTGGAAGAAATTATTTTCGTATTCCTTTAATTTGAGATCATCATTCTGACACCGTGGATGGAAATTCATGCACAAAAAAAGTAAAAAACAATCAGACAATTAAATGATAAATCCTGGCCCCGTTGCTAGAAATAAAACAATCAATCAGACATTTATAGTGATTTAAGCCGCATAACAGAAATAGCGGGGTTCTTAACGGGTTTTAGCATAAATGCATGAAAATATCCAGTATACCGCAGCTAAATGGTTAATTCAGGATCCAAATAAGAAGATATGATGTTGTCCAATAATTAATTCGTGATCTGAATTAGGAGGTTTGATGGTGCCCAATTACAGTAATTTATACATTATATTTATTTTGAGGAAGGAGCGGCTTACCTTGAAAATTAATTCGTATGAGAAGATAGGTGTGGATCGACCCTAACCGCAGAAATTTGCAATGATTTTCCAAGGATTCGAACGAGCAATGTATTTGGGATTAGTTCTTGTGATACAAAGACGTGTACATAACCTTGCGAAAATGCCTACGATGGCACTATTCTATACATGGACGGTCGATCAAACATGGTTCCTCTGTCTATCATTTTGGCCCAATCAAGAAAGTGTGTACAATTTAAAAGCATATTTGTACATATTTGTAGTGATTGTTAGTTAGACAACACAAAGCTTCACATATCTTTCTCATAATCTTTAATTCAACCCATTGATATCAAAAATTTCGTGCTTTATATATATATATATTAAATCCACGTTTATATATATTTTTTTAAATCATGTAACTTACCTACAGATTTTGCAATCTTAGAGTTAATAACTTAAACTCGTCGATTTGCATGCATGTATTTACTTACTAATTTGGAAAATATAAATTTTCATTATCATGATTTAAATATATCATTAAAAATAGATTAATAGTTTTTTTTTCATGCAAATTTTTTTTCAAAATTTACTTATAAATTCACTCTTTTATTTAATATTTAAAATAAAGGTGCATGTAAAATTAATTAATTAATTAATTTTTTTAATTTAAAACTCTAATTTTAGATTTAAGAAAAAACATTTATATAATTAGATGCAAAAACAAAATTTCAAATTTATTTTTAATAATAAATAAAATTATTATATTAAGTCTATAATCAGTATTCAATCAAAATCACAATCAAAATTAAGTTTTAACTTTTTCCTAGAGGTCCCTAATGTCGAAACCTCGCTCTCATACCATATGTAACAACCCCAATTTTAACATGCAATTAATTATACCACATAAACAATGAATAATCAACCCAAAAACTGTTTAACTAATCATCATGGAATTTTCGGAAACATGAGCAAGACGACTTACCTGTAATGGCAAATTTCTTTACTTGAGACTCCAAGGTTGAATGCTAGCTGAATCCTGTTGACCACAACAAAATTTTGGGGACAACTCTCCACCCAGCCATAGGCTCAACTGGATGTAATCCTTCCATAGTTGGCCACCCTCGAGCCGTCAATCAATGTACTACTGCCAGGGTATCCTTTGCCTCACAATACCTTTCTCTCCATAGAACAGATGGACGAATGAATGATCCTTGAATCTTCCTCAATGTCTATTAAAGAGACCAAACAATGGAATGGAAACCACATGCACACATTCGTTGTGTCAACATGCAACTTAGGTTTTTCTTAATTTAGTGTTATCTTAGTTTAACTTACTTTTTTGTTAGTTTTACTTAATTTACTATTCTCTTAGTTTAACTTTCTTTCTATTAGTTTCTTAGTTTAACTCTTTGTTAATTTATTTACTTTTGTTAATTAATTATTTCTTTAACTTTGCTTATTGTTTATTGTTTTAGGACTCCAGTTTATTATTTACTATTTTATTTAGAACTCCAGTTATTGTTTAATGTTTTATTTATTATTTATTTATTATTCTCTTAATTATTTATTTATTTACTTATTTATTAAATTAAATTAAATTATTTATTATTTTATAATTATTATGGGACATTACAACTTCCATGGTTAAATAATCAACAAGACGTGTATCCCGATGCTCTTAAAGCTTCCCCTATCCTTAATATACCTTCCTAAACACTTGCCATCATTCCTATCCCTCAAATTCATCATTTTTCCACAAGCCCTAGCCTATTGCTACAATTTGACACTTTTTCGAGACCAGGCCTGTGTTTTTCCCTTTTGGACCCATTCCCCTCACTCAATCCTTGACATTCCACTTTCCCCTACTCTCTAACATCTATCCCTATCCCTCAAAATTTCGCTAAGAATTTAGACAGCCCCTAACCCCTTCATTCCCCTCCCTCTACAAGGCATTCCTAAAATCCCCTGTTTTTCCTACACCAAACCCTAATTTCCTCTTCCACTGAGCTAGGGTTTTCTATGGAATCAGAGACATCAAATAAGAGGAGGCACAAGGGATGTAATTTAAGAAATTATGAAGCCATATCAACTCATAAAAATCATGCCTCCATCATTTTCCAAGAAGTCATTCCAAGGGACGAATCATTTGCCACACATAGGGCCATTTTTTATTCAAAATATATTTATGACCAAACAGAGATGAAATTAACAAAAGTGAGAGAGGTTTTTGTCCCTCATTGGTTATTAAAGAAAAAAATCATGGAGATTTTACACAGGTATCACAGTTTTTGAAAAATGTTAAAAATACAGGTGCTACACGAGGTTTGCTGCATTTCTGGAGTTACCTTTGGGAAATCAAGTTTTCCAAATGACTTACTTGATGAGTCAACTGATAACTAGACAGAGAGAGATTTCCAATTAGCTATCATGAGATCAATTTGGAGTTGAGGAAGGCCTTTAAAATTTTCCCACACCAGCACTCTGCATTTCTGCACCCCCATTCAACACTTTTTGACCAGTCTTGGGCAAATAAACTTTTGATAAGGTAAATGAACTACAAACAAAAAACCAAATGTAGATTTGGAAATTCGATAGGATAAGCTTTCCAACGAGCTATCCTGGGCCCACTTTGGACACCGGGAAGGCCTCCAAAGTGGTCAATGTGTTGCAGTGGCGCTATGTGTTAAGGAATGGTGTTGCGCGTTTAGAAGATGATGCCTCCTTTTTTTACCTTAGCACTGCATGTTTACCAGTCTTGGGAGAGAAGATTTTTTACAGGGCAGACGGACACCATTTTCGAAACTGGAGGAATATTTGGAAACTAGACTCAAAGAGATTTCCAATGAGCTATCATGGAGCTCATTTGAACATCGGGAAGGCCTCCAAAATTTGTCAGGAAAACAGGTCATTTTTTTTGTCATGGTGCTATGTGTTTAACAGGAAAATGAAGTTTTCGTCAGTATCAACAAAATTTTGACATTTTAACTTTTTACTTGGGAAAATGGAGAACGTACTGATGTAAATGTTCATGGTGAATGTAAATGTCATATTTTCACTTTCATCTAAGGTAGATACATTAGGTAAGTCATCATTTGAGGTCAAATGAATCAGTTTCCTCTCTTTTAGAGGCAAGTTGTTGGGTCTTCCTAGTTTTCAGTTTCTTGTTTGGGATTAGGTGAAACCGATCCTCATCTCATGGATTCGACCCCCTGAGGCTATGGAGAGTGGTTTTGAGGTCTATATAATGTATTTTATAAGTCATTTATAGAGGTTGGACTCACTTGGAGCTTCGGGCATCTCAAGAGACATATTTTGAATCAGTTTGGCTTGGATATTAATAGAAATTTGCAGCTATTTCTTTGGGATCCATGTGGTATGCAATGTTTGACATAGTTTCTTCTTTTTTATCATTAATGTGAATGTATTTTAAGATCATAAACCATTTCATGTCTATGATATGCTTAATTTCAAGTTGAAAGTCAGAATTCATGTTTCATGCTCTATTTTGGGAAATTTAGCATAATTTGTTTACTTTTTTCAGTTTAGGGAGAATTCATCTTATATGCTCTTCTTAACTGCTCACCGGTATTTTCACTTCACGATAATAATATTTTCATGAAAAAATCTTCTATCTACCTTGCCCCTTGGAACCCCTGCAAATTTTGACCTAATTTCCTTGCCCTAGTTGTTTGACTCCTCTTGATCCAGCAAACCCTACAAAATCAAAATCAAAACACTAAACTATTATACCTAGCCTAAAATATTCTTCCTTCAGTAATTTTGACTGAAATACATATGGAGAGAACCCTCTGCTAACCTAGTAGGGCTAGATACTTGGCTAAGCGTGATTTGAGGTTACCTCGGGATTGCCTCTCTCAGCCTGAGGTTCAATCTTAGTGATAACAATAAGTACAAAGGTAATTATGAAGACTAAATATGGTTACATTCTCTAACACTCTCCCATTATCTCTCTCTTTTTCTTGTCATAGGAATATGTTGAAGGAGGAAAAAAATTCTATGATAATATTTTTGTTTTTTGGGACAAATGGTTTCCAGTTAGGCAAAAGAATTACATGTTTTTGGTATTGAACAGGCTCCCATCCAGAGTAACGAGGTATTTTTCTTGGTATAACAGGTTTCCTTTGGGATGAAATCTGGAAATAAGGAAGATTTTTTGTTTTCGTGTACTCTAAGGAAGAGCGCGGTTCTATCTAGGTGTAGGAATCTCTTGAAGAAGGTCTACAAAAATCGGCTAGGGATTTTCTAGCACAGGAAGGAAATTTGACAATCTAGAAAAACTTGTTGATTTTCTCTTGTCATGGCAATCAAATATCTCTAGAAGGTAGAAAATTTACTTGAGTCTTGGCAAGTGGGCTCCTTGCATGTATCTTCGGTTTTACCTATCACAGAACGAGCCTTGGTATTATCTCAGCAAGCTGGACCCAAAGTGGATGGTTTTTTGGAGGTTTACAATGTAGTGGAGTAGTGACTCGACACTCATCGTAAGGTTCCAAATCCTAAATAAAATCTGAATCAGAGATGTCTGAAGCAGGACCTATTCGGGTTGAGAACCAAGGAGGGTTTCAAAGTTGTGGGGATTTTATTCTTGTCTTTGGATCCAAAGGAAACCACTGATTTTGTCTTCCATTCCATCTATAGATAAGAATTCCTATACAGGCCAACAAAGACACTTCCAGTAATTCAGATCCTCCAATATAAGGATGTAGTATGGTAGAAGGATACATATTATGGTGAAGCCAACTCTATAACAGGTTCAGAATTGACCTCTTAGACATTGTAAATCCCACGAGGTATAGGAAAAATAACTCATTTAATTTTTCACTCCTTGTTCGAGTAATTAATATTGTGGACTTTTGATTTAACTTTTGGTTTATAGTTCTCATCAGTAAGGAACTTAAGTGGTTTGAATTGAATTTCATGTTCTGACTCTCGGTTTATATGATATTGAGTAGTGTATTTCCAAATAATGTTGTATTGTTTTTTATTACTCCAAATACCTTTGTTCACTGTAATCACTGAAGACATACTAGCAATTATGAATTAAAATTGAACCAATGTAATAGAAAAATAGGGGTTAATTATCAAGAAATTTTAGGGTGAATTATCATAACACTATACAGTAGTATCAGTGGTAGGGATGCATTGTTGGATTTATTGTGTTAAATTGTTGTACAAGAAGAATAATTTTTTTTTAAAACTAGGGAAAATTTACCTTAGCACATTACAAAGAGGTAAAAAATTCAAATTAAAAATATGAAACCTCGAGGCCTGCAACAAATACTAGCTTAGATTTTTTTTACACTAGTATTAATATAGACGGGGTTTCTTTGTATCAGCTTAATGTTGTTTTGCACTAGTATTAATAAAGAAGGGGTTTCTTTGTATTAGCTTAATGTAAATATATGTGTGTGTGTGTGTGTGTGTGTGTGTGTGTGTGTGTGTGTGTCATTAAAAATAGGATTGTGGTTGGATTTTTATTCGATTGTTTTATTTCTTGTTGCTCCATAAGTTTCCTAAAGTATTGATAGTTGTTTAGTTTTCCTTCTAACACTTATCAATGCTTTTTATGCAATGGAAATCATGTTTTTCAAACATAGATACTAATATGAATATCTTGTAATTTATTCAAGATATTAGAAGATGACATCTTCCTTACGAAACATTACAACAATTTACATGCCTACCTCATTGGGAAACATTTGAAAGGAGAGGAAGTTGGGTGCACTTTTTAATAATTATGGCGGCCAATTGTCTTCTCTTTCAATTTTTTCACCCATTTCGTTTAATTTATTAAGAAAAAGATGGATTTTGATATTACCCACCACAAAGAAGGTAGTTAATAGAGGAGCCCCTTATATTTGATGTTAATGTGCGGTTTTAATTTTTCGTGGAGGGTTGAATATAATCCCGCATTCAATTGCACTCTTATTGAAGTCCCATTCTAATTGTCCTGCAGGCAGGTGTGAAAAAAATTGTTGATATTTTTAGAGTCATCCTTAGACCAAAGGGAATAAATGTTGTTTTGGAGAGAAAGTATGGTTCTAATAAAATAGTAAAGAATGGAATGACAGTAGCTAATTACGTAATTTGTATGTGTGTTTTGATTTTCTTTTTAATGTTGTATTAATTTCCCCTTCCTAAATGTCTTAGATCTTGTAGGAAAAATTTGAAAAATGAAAGGTCAAAGACAATATATTTTCTACTCAATCGTCTACTTGGCCTATGGACTATTCACATGAGAGTAATGAATACATCTTTTAACAACTGAAAACAAAGAGTTGTCACTGAGATAAGTTCTATTGTAATGGACAGTCTAATGAAATGCATTTCAATGCCATGGTTTCATATTTTTGATGGGGTGAGTTAGAGGACCCAGTTGAAAATATTTGGGCTAAGTTGGTATGAAAAACTACAACAAAGACAAATAATTTATTTGGGGATGGAACTAGCATATCTGTTGTGTTTGCATAGGGTTTAATAAGTGAAGGTGTAAAGGTATTTTTTTTCCATTGGTATTAGTTTAGGGTCTATTCATTTTTGTAGGGTTTTATGGTGTTTGTTCTTTTAGTTTTTGTTTCTGATTTAATTACTTTAAGATGGTATTTCAATGAAAAAATTGTCATCGAGTATTTGAAAATTTTGATCCTTTTGTCAATTGCGATGATATTTTTAGGAAGGACCCAACAGATAAAGTTTGTATCTTAACTTTCTGAATTAGAAATTGAAATGAAGTGTTTTTGTTTAGTTCGTTGCAGCTTGTGAAAATCCTATACAAATTACTAGGGGAATTTACATGCCAACACAGGCCTTTCTTTTGAAACTCAAAAGTTTTTCAAAGGAGGTAAATTTTTATCTTTTGAGTAAATTGGTCTTATATTTTTCTGATGGTTTGGTGTTTTCTAATTGAATGAATTAGTTGCCTAAGCTATTTTTGGTTGTGAAATATTTTCATTTTTCATACAATATTTTTTTTGAGGAATACATTTGGTTGTGTGGTCTTTTTAGATATTTAATAGTTGTAGTTGTTCAGTCCTACGGTTGAGGCGCACTTGTATTATGGAAATAGTTGATGCAAAATTATCATTTATCCCTTACTCTAAGGTAGTATGTTGAGGAGTTTCTTGTGAAACATTTTTATTTTTGGAAATTTTCGTATGTGTGAATGGTTACACATTTTAGCACTTTGTAATATGTATTATTTTCTAGGTTGAAGAAAACTAATTAGTAAATTTTGCTTCAGTGAGTGTTGTGAATAACTATGAAATAGGAAAAATGGTAGTAGAGGCTATGAGCAAAGTTGGAAGGAAAGATGTTGTAACACTTGAATATGCAAAAAGTGCATAAAATAATATGTATGTTGTAGAAGGAATGCAATTTGATCATGGTCTTATTTCTCCACACTTTGTGACAGACATAGAGAAGATGTTTGTGGAGTATAATAACTGGAAGGTAATTGAAGCAAAATAAGTTTATTTATGATTCTTTGTTGTTTTTTTATTCATTTGTGTCAAACCAGGAGGTAACTCAGTAAAACTGAAGATGCATTAGATGGAGAATGTGTGTGTAATTATACATGGAGGTGAGACTGTTGGGATTCACTTCCCAATGTCTCTTGGCCTTCCTTATTTACTAAATTACAATAAAATACAATCTCACCCAATCCCTTAGGATTAGCTGTCAACATTCTGCCATTTAATTGAAGGGATGTTGGTGAGTACAAGCATCGTTCTGAACTTTTCAAATTTTTCTCTTCCAAGCGCTTTGGTGAAGATATCCGCGGTCTGATCATTTGTGGAACAATGACGTAGATGGATAGTCTTTTCCTAAACATGATGTCGAAATAGATGGTATTTTGTATTGATGTTCTTTGTTCGATCATGGAACTTTGGGTTCTTGGCCAACTTTATTGCAGAAGTGTTGTCGATCATGAGTGGTGTTGAATGCATTTGTTTCATCTGCAAATCTTCTAGGATTTTCTTGAGCCACACAATTTCCTTTGTTGCTTCAGCTACTGCCACATATTCTGCCTCGGTTTTGTAATCTGCTAGAACCGACTGTTTGTGTGATCTCTATGAGATAGCTCCTAATCCAAGACTCATGGTATAAACTGAGGTAAACACCCTAGTTTCTTTTTCCCCATCAAAGTTTGAATCAAAGTATCCGATCAATCTGAAATCGCTTACCTGTGTATATTTGACTCCAAAGTCTTGAGTCCCCTTAAAGTACTTTAGAAATCCTTTTGCAGTAGACCAATATCCTTCACAAGGTTTTTTCATAAACCTGGAGAGAATTCCAACATCAAATGAGATGTCTGGTCTGGTGGTAGTCAATTATATAAGACTTCCTACAAGTTGTCTATACTTCATTGAATCCTCGAATTCCTTCCCTTCAATGGATGTGAGCTTCGAGTTTTGTTCCATTGGAGTGGTTAAGGGATTGCATTCATCTATGCCAAACTTTTTCAAAATATCTCCAATGTATTTCTTTTGAGAAAGAAATATAGATTTAGGATGTTGAGTTACTTCAATACCCAGATAGTAATGAACATATCCCAAATCAGTCATTTCAAAACCTTTCTTCAATTCTTTCTTTATGGATGAAATATCACACTCATTTTTCCTTGTCATCAAAAGATCATCTACATACACTGCAATATATACAACTATTTTTCCAACTTTCTTAACAAACAAAGTTGCATCATCGAGATCAAAATTTCTGAAGTCATGTTTCAAAAGGTGCTCAGTTAATTTCTCATCTAGGCTCATGGTGCTTTCTTGAGTCCATACAATGATTTTATAAATTTTCATACTTTGTGTTCTTGGCCCTTCACAACAAATCCTTCTGGCTAGGACATAAAAACTTTCTCGTTTAGATCTACATTCAAAAAGGCAGTTTTTACATCCATTTGATGGACTTTCCATCACTTCTAAGCTGCTAGCACAAAGAGTGTCTGGATTGTGGCCCATTTTTTTGTGGGGGAAAAAAGTTTCTTCATAATCGACCCCTTATTTCTATGAAAAAAAAAATTCCACAAGCCTATCTTTGTGCTTGTCAAGTGGGCCAATTGGTTTGGTTCCCAAAGGAGGATCAACTAGCTTCTAAGTTCCATTATTTATCAATACATCATACTCATTTTGCATTGCCTCATTCCATTCAACATGAGAAGTGGCTTCTTTGAAGGAAGTTGGTTCATGATTTGTAGAAAAATTCAATTCACAGCTATAAGAAATATCCATATCAACAGGTGAATCAGAGTTATCTATGTCACCTTCATTTTGTCTAGTGGAACTTCTTGTTCCTATATTTCCAACCTCATTAGGATGAAAATTTTCTAGTGTCTTTGTCATCCATTTGGGGGGACCTTTATGAGATGGCCTAGGCTGCTCATTTGACTGAGTTGGAACTGAATCAAGATTCAATCTCTCAATTTTTTCAATCACATCGTTCAAGGTGTCATTTGTGGTTGGTTCTTCATGTGGGGGAGAGAGTTCTTCGGAAAATTATTCCACCGATTGATTCAGTATAGGAATCCCCCGTTCAAGATGTGGAATCAGATTATCAAATTCTTGAAAATACTTTGCATGTTTGAATCTATCCAGGCGATCAAGTTGCCGCTCAACAACACTGTCAGTCTTTGAAGAATCAAGGAATATGACATCTCTTGCTGCTACAAACTTCTTATTGACTTCATCATAGAGATGATATCCTTTGGAGGTATTGGAATACCCCAAGAAGATACATTTTCTACTTCTAGCACCAAGTTTACTCCTTTGTACCTTGGGTATCAAAGAATAACAGGTGGAACCAAAGACCCTGAAATTCTTTACCAAAGGAATGTGACCATGCCACATTTCATAAGGAGTTTTGTTTTTTATTTAACTTTAAGGACACCTATTCTTTATGTATATAGCACATAAAATTTCATTAGCCCAAAACATCAATTTTAAATTCTAAAAAAACATGATGGAGCGAACCATATTTAAAATTTTCCTGTTCCTTCTTTTAGCTACACTATTCTTTTGGAGATTATAGGGCACAGTTGTTTGATGTTTGATCCCATGTTGACGAAGATAAATTTCAAATTCGTTTGGATTGTATTCTTTTCCATTATCAGTACGCAAAGAGTCAATATGAGTTTATGCATCATTTTCAATCCATGCATGAAAATTCTTGAATGTTTGAAAAGTATCATATTTGTTCTTTAATAAGTAAACCCAACACATTCTAGTGTAATCATCAATAAATGTCATCATATATTTATTTCCATTTGTAGAAGCAACAGGCAAGGTGCTTCGTATTGGGTTAGCAGTAGTGCTTCGGGCCTTTGTTCCGTGGGAATCTTAGATTTTTCAGGCTATTGGTTATCACCTGCGTCCTCTTGGCAGGGCAAGGTTCTTTCCATGGTAGATATGCGATGGAAATTCCTAATGGTCTGAAGGCTGCGAAGCGCCGAAAACTCACGCAACCAACCTTTCCAATTCTCCAGCTCCTCATCGGAGTCGGAAAAACATTCACTGTCATTTTCCCAACAGAGCATTCCTTCATCCGTAGGGTTAACCCAATCTTCATCCTGTGCAATTATCTTATAAATGTGATCTAATTCCTCCTTTGCATAGGTTGGATCTGTATACCGCGTACCTTCCGTTGGATCTAGGGGTACTATGACACGCGTACCATTGTTTTCGAACAACATGCTGCACTTTTTTAGATTGATGACCCCCCCCATGTCTATTGCCCAGTCTAGCCCGAGGAGCGCAGGGTAGGGGTACGCGTCTTCAACTATTTCTATTACTTCAAAATCAGCTAGGACCCCGACCCCTGCAATATCAACCATGACCTTTGTTTACTTACCCAGAGGGATGATTTTCTGTTGATTTTCCATTCACAACTGGATAGTGGACCATTCCAATTTAGGCTCTCCCATTTGTTGCCATGTTTGTTTTGGTAAGACATTGGCATCCAATCCAAGATCTAAGATAACCTGATCCAATGCATAGTCTATGATCTGTGTAGTTAACCGCATTTCTCTCCCGATGCATTTATTATAGCTGTACAGTTTGTGTATATCCTTGGTGTCAGTGATCAAGGTGGGCCGAGCTGCGCAGGTATTCAGTAATGCTAGGATATTTTCTACGGCCTGCAGAATCCTTAGCAACTTCAGACATGCCTTTAAAAAGGGCTCAATTCCTTCTTCGATCTGAGGTTGTGCGAGGGCTACCAATGGTGCTTCTTCTTCGCAAGACACTCCTTTCCAAGAGGCAAGCCCTTTTTTGTTTTCTTGGGTGTCCAACCTAGTATGTGTCATGACTTTTACACTTGGATCCACCTTCCGTAGCTCATTTTTAACCATCTGCACATTCTGTGTAGGGGTAGGCTGCTTTTCCTGCATCTTGGCTATTAAAATTGGGCAGTCTTCTACCTCATGGTCCAGCTGTCTACAATATTTACACGATGGCCTGGTGGGATTAGGGCATTCTTTGGAAAAGTGCCCTATTTCTCCACAGTTATAATAGATTAGCTGACCTCGTCCTCGGCCTGCGCTTCCTCCCCGACCTCCTCTGCTTCGGGCCGATGATCCTCCAAAGTGTGTAGCCAATCTTGGCGATGCAGGGTCTGATTGTAATTGATATAAGTTCCTGCGATCCATCATTAAGTCATATTTTTGACAGTTCTGTTCATCATGTCCCATTGATCAGCAAAATCGGCACTATTGTTTCTTTAGTTCTGAGTCATACGCACCTAGCCGAGGGCAATGGTTCGTATCATGTAGGCCTGATACCCAACAATCATCACACCATAACGCAGATCTGCTTGATCCTGGTCGCAACAGGACATGTTCCCTACTTACCCCTGGGCGTATTGGACTAGGCCCTCCTGCTTGCATATAATCGGTCACCAGAGGGCATTGATCCTTTGTATGGCCAGACGTCCGACAATGTATGCACCAAAGATCATGGCAGATTTCCTTTCCTCACTCTTTTCACAGGTTCTGTATCTCCATATGCATAGCCCCAAGCTGTTCCTGGACTTTTTGTACCCCTGCTGATGTATCCTCCCAGGGTGCAACTTCTAATTTCATAGCGACTTCCACAACTTTCTCCTGTGACTCAAAGGTCTGATGAGTCATCGACGTACGCAAGTGAGGTAAAAACATGGCAACGAACCACTCCGTATGTTGTCTATCATCATACTCGAACACTCATTCCCTAATTTCCTTCTTAAATCGCTAATCGGCCTCCCATACAGACTTAGACGCACCTTGTTTGAAGTCCTTTACTTTCGCTACCAACTGGGAATAATATTTCGGCTTCTAGAATTGTTGCTTTAGAGCATCCTTGATATCTTGAATGGAGGCGGTCCCATTCTGGGCAACGTATCGCATATACCAGTCCAGAGCTCTGTCTTCGAATGCTAAAGATAGTTGAGCCCTCTTTATCATGTCACTTTCCACATTCTGCGTAGTCCAGACAGAGTCTTCCACAAACCAAAACTGGTCTTTATCCTCGTCTCCTACCCCCTTGAAGGTACGGAGTTTCAAATGTGCAGCCATATCACTGTCTAAGGGGGGTAGCGGTATAGGCGAATTTTTACCTTTGCGCATCCGAGCTGGCGATGGATCGTGCGCAGCAGGTTCCTGCAACAGATTGTAGGTGGATCTCCCCCTGTCAAGGTTGGTCCAATAGTATTTACCACTACGGGTTGCGCTCCCGTCTAGATCCGAGGTCATTCAGTCAGTATGACTACACAAAATGCTCTTTTCGCACAGTAATTTCTTGATCAACAATGGCAATGTCCTCAGGAATTTGCCTCAGAATCCTTTGAAAAATCGTCGTTCGGCTTCAGAGTATGATACAAACTGATCAATGGAAAATTCTGTCACAAATCATCCCAACACACTATCCACCGAGTGATCCACCATGTGTGTGATAGTATTATCAGTTTTCTCAAGTTGTTCAAGCAACTTCGGGGTCCACAAAGTGACCCGCTCGTCCTTCCAGCACTTCTGGAATTCCACCAGTCTGGCCAGCCACTCTTGGAGTTTTATTGCAAAATTCACAAAGAATATTTCGTAGCTTTCAGTAAGGACGTACCTATTTTTCCACCTTTTCGTTGTTAACTTCTCACTACAATTTTCTTTTACTGTGAACTCCTAGATTTTTCTTTCGAACCAGTCCTCGATCACTTTTCTTTCAAGCTTCCAATATTCTCTTGTCATTACCTGATTCCTCTCTCAAACTTCTTCCTATCCCGACAACAGAACCATTTTTTGGCTTGAGGGGTCCTAATCCAGGTTCGGTGTGCAAGGTTTGCCGAAAAACCCCTATACTACTGGCCCTTTCGGTAGTGACCTGCTTTCGCAAGTCATAGTCTCACCCGAAGTAGTATGGGTGGGTGCTCGAACCAGGTTTCCACACCCTGAGAAAGGAAGGGTAAGGCAAGCAGAGCTGCGTTTTATTTTGTAATTCCCAGATTACCTTGTTTCTTCACAGGGTTAATTATGTATCTATTTGCATCCATGCGCACTAGATCTATAATTATATGCTTTATATAACATCAACACAACATTCTATAAACAGATAAGAATAGATCTAGATCCAAGCATTTAGTATATGAACGTTCACAGCGAAAAGATAGAAAATACATAACACAACAATTATCAGCAATTCATACAACAGTACTCATAGATTCAAATCTCAAATAATCCTTCACATTCATTCATTCATCAATCTTCTCTTACAATTCCCTTCCCAACCTACGCACACAGCAGCAGGGTCCGCACACAGTTGGACTAGGATCTCCATGCACATAGCCAGCAGGAGTCCATTCCCCAAAACCCAAACAGCTATCTTAAACAAAAAATCTCATCAATAGCTCATTCATTCCTATCCCTTACAATCCAAAATGCATCTCTATTTATATTAATATAGCCTCATCATTCCTATGGTCCACAAGCCCTGGTTTTTGGACCCCTAGTTTACCCTTTGAGCCATTACAATTCGTTCGGGGCTTTGATCCGCCCCAAAACCCCTGTGATATACTAAATATAATAAAAAATAATCAAAATGGACTAGTTTTGCAGCTTGTTAGGAGACCCCGTTCCAACACCACATAAATATGAATTAATAAGATCAAGTTTTCTATGTGCTCTAGAATGTGAATCATGAAATGGTTGTTTGCTATGCTTTCCTAGAATACAACATCACATTACTTAAGTTTCCTAGGAATTGTAGGGAGTCCATTGACACCATTTTTCTTAAATAATCAAAGGCTGTCATATTTTGAGTGTCCAAATCTCGCATGCCATAAAAGACTTGATGGGAATGTACCCTCATCATGATATGAACTGAATGAAAAGTTTTGTGCATGAGCAGAGGAACCTTGCAGCTTCAAGATTCTTCCTTCTTCTATTCCCTCCATGACAAGTGAGTGATTTGATGATTTTTTGACCTCAACCTTGCCATCAAACATGTGAATGGAGTGTCCTTACTGGTGGATGTGGACCAAGGACAACAAGTTTCTCCTCAACTCATGGAAGTATAGAACCTCATGTAGAAGATGATGTGGAAGACCGAGCAACTTAAGCCTAATTTTGCCAAGCCCTGATGGCTTGAGTTTGGATTTATCTGCGAAGTATACTGCTCCATCAACTTTGTCAGTAAATTCCTCAAAAAAATATTTTCTAAATTGCATGTGACATGTTGCTCCTCAATCTAGCAACCAATCATTTCTCCAAGAAGTAAATGAAACATCAAACAAGTCTTCAGTTACTCCATTGTTACAATGTGCTACAACATAATGAGTGGATTCAGGTGCTTTACGTTTTTCTATGTCATGAGTTTTACATTTTTCTTGATTTCTTTTCTGCTCATGCTAGTATTTATTACAGCATATGCAATGAAGATCAAATTTTTCAGTTTGAGTTTGTCTGCCCCCCCTTTCTCTGAAATTTCTTCTTCCTCTTCCTCTTCGTCCACCTCTTCCTCTGGAAGAATCTTGAGCATGACTCTTGTCTCTATGTGCAAATCATAAAACATCTTTATAAGACAGATGGGATGCCATCTTTCCAAAAGCATTCTCTCTTTCTGCAAACTACTTCTTAAGGGAATCAAAGGTGATTTTCATGAGGTTTCCACTTGCTTGCAATGACTCAAGATAATGTGGGTAAGTGGGATACAATTCCTTAACATATTCTATGAGAGGTATATCAACTTCTAGACCAGTGTTCTTAATTTCATGCATGATAGATATTAATCCTGAAGCTAAAGCAAGAGGGTCATCATTTTTCAATTCAAGACTGAACAGCTTAATCATTAATTGAACAATTTCAAGTTTTGAATGTGAGTCATAGAGTTCTTTTATCTTGCTCAAGGCTTCATACGTATTTTAAAATGGTGTAATATCGTGACTCACCTCTTCATTTGTAGAAGTTTCAATCAAGGTATAGGCCTTGCAGTTCCTGTTTTCCCAAATGGCGATCTCCTTGTCTGAAGTGGGCTTTGCTAGTGGAAGGTTTCCTTCTCCTTCACAAATTCCTCTCCACATATCATTAAAAATGAGTGTGTGCTTGATTTTTCGAGACCATTCAAGATAGTTCTCCTTTCTAGAGAGAACTACTCCTACAATAGATATGAGATATTGCATTCTTTTGAAGAAAAAAAAATCTTTGTTGTCGTCGTAAAAACTCAATTCTGGTTTAAATTCTGTAATTTTTTTTTTTTTGGTAAAATTGTTTTGGGGAAAACAAAGGTATTATCTGAGGGAGGGTTTATTTTAGGTAGGTTTTTTCTGGGGGAAGATTTTTCTTTTGGTGGGAGGGGGGGAGGGGGTGTTGGGGGGTATTTAATAAGCGAGGAGTTTTCTGGGGGGCTACTTGTTGTAATAATATAAAACAATAAAAAAATAAACAGTAGGGAGGGAAGGTGGGTTGAGGGTCTGCATGAGGGGATGGTTAAGGGAGGGATCGACGGTCTGTGTGAGGGGGCGGGGGCCAAGGGTCTATGAGAGCGGTTGGGGATGGTGAGCGTGTGAGGGAAAGGAATGGAGCGGGCCGAGGGAGGGGAGGGTTGTGAGTGGGGAGGGGAGAGATGTGAATGGGGAGGGGATGGGAGGGCCGAGTTCTATGAGGGAAGGGCACTATGAGGGAAGGGAGGGGAGTGGGCCGAGGGAGGGGAGGGCTGTGAGCGGGGAGGGAAGAGAGGGACGAGATGTGAGGGAGAGCGCTGTGAGGGTGGGGAGCGAGGGGTGAGAGATGTGATGGTAAGCGTTGTGAGGGTGGGGAGCGATGTGAGGAAGGACGAATGGTGAGGGAAGGGCGCTGTGAGGGAGGGCCAAGGGGTGAGGCGGAGTGTGTGAGAGAGGTGGAGTGCATGAGTGGGGTGCGAGGATGAGCGGAGTGGACAAGAGTGCAGGTGTGAGGTTGAGAAAAAAATTATTTGCACAATAAAATTGAATGTGCAAAATTGAATGTGTAAAGAACTGTGAAAATTTTTTTCACAGTAAAAACTGAATGTGCATATATCTTGAGCTAAAACTGAATGTGCAGTTAAAAATGAGGCAGAATTTGCCAAAACAAATGCAGAATTATTCCATAATCGCAAAATGGCAGGAGCAGTAAGAAATTGAATGCCAAAAGCACTAAAAAATGAATACACAACGAGAGTCTGCAAAAAGTGCAGAACATGAGGGAGTTACACCAGAGGCTTGAATGCCAAAAATGGGACTGACTCTGATACCATGTCAGACCAGGAGGTAACTCCGCAAAAATAAAGATGCATTAGATGGAGAATGTTTGTGTACTTATACATGGAGGTGAGACTATTTATATTCACTTCCCAATGTCTCTTGGCCTTCCTTATTTACTAAATTACAATAAAATACAATCTCACCCAATCCCTGAGGATTAGGTGTCAACAATTTGTTTTCCTTGTAATGCGAGAGAGAATAATTGAAGATACTATTTTTAAATAAATCCATCAATCTTTCATACCATACACACTTGTTATAAAAGTAGGTCCAACTTTTATGTTTTGTTGGAACGTGACATAAATGTAGGTGGAACTTTGATGTTTTGCAAGGTTCTAACTAGGTAGAAACCATGTTATATCAGTGTTGCAAGAATATTTTTGGTTCTTAACCCTTGCTCTCATGAAATTGTGAAATTATTTCTTTGTCACTTCCATCTTACTAGTATGCATATCATCTTACCAGTTGATTTTGGGTTGTGTTGGTTTGTATGAATTTGTATATTTTGTGCCCTAATTTTTTTTTCGTTTGTTTATTAAATTGGGAGTGTTGATTTAATGGTTAAAAGAAAGATGAACATTTTTAAGAATAGTTTATGCTAATATCTATTTGTTCGTGTTTTATTTTCCATTCTACTTATCAAGGACTGGAATTGAATCATTATTTATTGTAAATTGCAGCTTCTATTGGTTGATAAGAAGAACAAAAATTCAACAGACATTATCACAATATTATAAGATGCCATCTGTGGGAGTATCCCATTTTGATCATTTTGGAGGACATTGAACAATACGCTTTAGCAGTTTTTGTTTTCAACAAGCTTTAGGGTGTATTGAAGGTTGGTGCCTTCAAAGCTCATGGATTTTGAGAGAGGAAAAGAAAATACTTGGATGGAATTGCCATATTGACGGTATTACTTTTTTATTTGAGCTACATTACTGAGATAACACATTATGACATTCCTTTTGTTTCATTTTTATCTTTTCTTATCAAGATACCACATTTCTTTAAAGGGTTCTAGCTCAATGGAAGAGCACCTGGCTTGCAAGCAAGAAGGAGGTGGGTGGTTCGATTCCATCATGCCCTAACATGATTTAGTCATTGAAGAAACAAAAATATCCACATTTTATATATTTTTTTTCTAAAGATAATTTTATAGTCTCTAGAGAGACAATAATTGGAATTAAAGACATATTGTCTCTATAGGGAAAATATGTCTTTAATCGTAGCTATTTCCTCTTAAGAGAAAAAATGAATTATCTCTTAAGAGATAATAATACATGTATTCCCTATTGTATTTATAAAGTCAATTTTTTAAGATGATAATTTGAGGCACTCGCTTCAAGACAATTTACAAGTTATTTTTTGTCTCAAGTTAAGACAAAATGAATTGTCCCTTAACAAACAATAATACATGTATTTTATATTTTCTTTAAAAAGACATTTTTTTAAGAAAATAATTTGAGACACCCACTTAGAGACAATATTTAAGAAAATTTACATGTTTATTTTTTTCTAAAGTTAAGACAATTTACTCAAAAAATGTCTTAGTTATTGTCTTGAAACCCCTTTATATAGTAGTGTTAGAGTCGTTCTCATTTTTTGACTACACTTATTGTTAAATCCTAGGATAGAGGCTAGAAGTTGCACCTATTGGGAACTTATTTTATATATCATTGCCTATGTTGCAGTTATTTGCGATTCCAAGTCTAATATTTGGCGTTGAAGTTGTTGTATTATGCTTGCACACCCATATGCAAGATCTTGTAGCCTTGCACTTGCTTCCGAGACTATACTGTTTATTGCAATAACTCCCTGGTTTGTGGGAAGATCATGCACCCATAGTGCAACAAATTAGAAGATGAAGTTGGAAGTAGAACAGATCTTCATTAAAAAGGCGAGATCGAAATTATTTTATAGCCCCATGTGAGAGATATAAAGAAGAGCTTATTTAAAAAATAAAAAAATAGGTCCATTTTTTCTCTCTATTTGTTCGTCATATTTTCCAGATTAAAAGAAATTGTAGTAAAATAAATGTGCACAAACTCATCAGATTTCAAACAGTATCCTTATAAGGTTTATGTTCAGGATATTTTATTTTGGAGCGGTGTTTAAAGAGCTATAATTTTTCACACCAGATATATAATGGGTTAAAACAATTCATAATTATGGAAAAATAAATATGAAGTGAATATTGTTTCATATAATAAAATGGGAAAATATGCAAACATATATTGTTGCAACTTACTTGAATCAATTTGAGAACATTACATGCGGCAAATAATTGATATAATATTGAGAACTCTTGGAGATCATTTGAGGAAAATTTTTAAAGGGTCGTGAAATTATCCAAACATTCATTTTTCTCCATGTTGCAATGATCCTGGAAAGAAGCATCTCATTGAAAATTGAGGCGTGTATTCTCCTTCGCATTTCTCATTGTCTGCATAACTCCAACGTATATTTCCACAAAGTACAATGATATATAATCCAAGAAAAAACAAAACGTTCATATAGTCATGTAATACAATGACCATTAATTTTAATTTGTTAATAAAAAAGAGAAGTGTAAAAATTGGGAAGTCAAGGAGTGTCAAAAAATTGTAAAGCGTATGTTACATGATAAAAAGTACAATACCTATAGATAGATCAACTATTAATGATCAAAAAATTGGTAACTCCATAGCCTGATCTACAAGAAATCTCTAGTTTTGGAGTTCTCCATAGATAACGGAATTGCAGTTATAGGAGAATAGAAAGTATGGTGTCATTTAAGGTGTGTCAGGAAGTGATCGTGGGATCATCATAAATTTGTGATTAATTTGCGTCATTAGGTAATTGTTAGAGCATCATCAGTGTCATAGTTGTAGATACAACTCAAAATTCAGGGAGATGCCTTCTTTCTCATCCGTGTAGACTTGGAAAGGTGGTAGAAAAGACATGCCTGGCTGCCCGAGAGATAAGGAAAAAGGAGTAAGCTAACATGTTGAAAAATTACCTTTAGATATTTGCGGCCCCATGCCGCTGGTGAGCCACTTCCGGCGAGCACGTGTCCCATTCCTCTCAACGTTAATGTTAACATCTCTGTCCCCAACGTTGTCTTTAACATCATCCATTTTTTGACTCCCCTTTCCACGTGACATGATGGCTCACCTACGCCCATAGCGACACACCAAGAGTTACTTTCATGAATTTTTTAATATAAATTTGGGTGCCCCAACATCCTCATATGGAGAAATTTCAAAACCTACGAGCTATTCTCTGGTTAATTTTCATACACGGGGCATTGCTAAAATGTTATGACCTGCCAATTTACCTTCGAAAACGCTTCAAAAACAAAGCATACATGTTTGGTAATTCGATGGAAAGAATCATTTTTTGTAACTCGACGGAGAAATTTCAAAACCTATGCAGAGCCCATGTTAGGATAATTTTCATACGCAGGCATTGCTTATATTGTAAGAATTCCTAATTTACCTTCACAAATGGTTCGGAAAGAAAGCAGACCTCTTTGGTAACTCAACAGAAAGAATCTTGTTTTCTCGACAATAATAATAAGTATATGGATTTTTTCCTTTCTTTTGTTTTTCATGGTGCTGGCCAAAACCAAATTTTTGATACCCTTCATTCTCCACATTACTAAAATAGAATTTGATGAACCAGGAATCCTCAACATTACTAGAACCCAATTTATTAAGACTATTAACTAAATCTATTTAGACTATTTTATAAAGGAAATGTTGTTCTGGGTTGTAAGAAAATAAGAGAGCATAGGTCAACTTGGTCGAAAACCATTGCGGAAACTCGATGCTCAACCATTGTGGCAACTCACTGGTTAATTGTTGCATCAAATCATTGGGTTAGAAAATGGTAAAGAAAGTCAAATGGGAAAAAATAATTTCCCTTTTGGTGCAAATCCCTAAATAAAAGCTCATATTTTCTAGAACATATTTATATTTTTCTCTTGTACAAGGAAAACACATGGACTTTTATCGGATTGCTAAAATCCCTTCAACTCAAATTGGAGAATTTATTAGAGGAGAGTAAATGAACCCAGATGCTCCATGTTCTTTCAACTAGGTATAAAATAAACGCCTATGATCAAGGCCTACTACTTCCTTGCTATATGAAGTGTAAGTTTTTTAGAGGTGCATTGTTTAGATTTTTGTATTAATAATGATCCATCATTTTTTATGCATTCATATGTATTTAATTTTCAAAAAAAAATATGTAGCTATGCTTTTTCATATGGCCCCAAGGACAGAAGAGGGAAACATGAAATGAATAAAATATACTCATTTGTGAAAAATATGGGTTGTCAATGACATTTCATTGTAAAAAAATTTGTTCAAATCCTTGATATAGAAATAATAACATATAACATGTATGAGCACATAGATAGCCAAGGATTTCCTTTTCATGGTGAACATCACACTTTGGGTCATGCTAGGGCGATGAATCAACCAAAGTTATCAAGGGACATGGTTTCATGTGTAACGATTTGTTTCTTCTTGGAAGTGCCAGTTGACTCGGTTTACAAAATGCATGTTAAAAACTATGTTGACATGGATACTGCAACTACATATAGGGATTTATTTTTTGTGCAGAAAAGATGTTGTTAACATATATAATCGTCTAGTGAAAGAAAAGTATCAATTCCATAAGAAGGATGAAATGAGTGTGAACCTTTGGTATGGGAAACACCCAATTGATTTTTTCTTTTATTAAAAGCCCAATGGTGGAGAGATCCCTTTTATAGTTGGAATTCAGACGAAGTGGATGTTGGAGACCATGGTGAAGTTATCGAATAATAACCTAATATCCTTGGATTCAACATTAAACACTAATAAGTATGGGGTGAATGTATTAAGAATGATTTATCTAGTACAATAATTTGATCAATAATTATTGATGAGCTAGAGTTTACTTCATATGTTTTTTAATATGATAGTATCAGTTGTACAGACTCATGGTGTTTGATGAGTAATAAAGTGGGGTGTTAGTTGCATGGGTGGTGGAATCACATAATGCATCACATGAAATTTCACTATGGTTGGAGCACCTCATGCATAGGTTTCATCAAGTTGATCATAGTTGGAAAGTCAACAAGTTGATCATAGTTGGAAAGTTAATGCTTTCATGGTTGATGACGCATTGGCTGAAATCGATGCTTTAAGGTAACTTCAATCTTATTATTTTATAGTATAACTTTCATTTATTACAAAAATATCATGCTTGAAATGAATTGAATTTTGCAGGAGAATCACAAGGTGAAATGTTATCTTGTGTGTTTGGCACATACGTCGAGCATGCACTACAACAAAAAAAGACATTAGTGAGGGTCATGCCTGTGACGGACCTTTAAGGTCCATCACCAATGTCACATATGGTGATGGTCCATAAAAAGTTGTTTTTGTAAGTGGATATAGTGACCGTCCTTTAAATTTTGTCACCAAAGCCATTTTCAGTGACACTTTTGGTGAGGGTTGTTAAAGGCCCATCACTAATTCTCTCTTTGGTGAAACTTCTGGTGACGATATTTTTTTGACCCTCATCAATTCTCTTTTTGGCTACTTTTGGTGACGGTCAAAAAATTTCCATCTCCATTGATCATTCCAATGATATTTTTATGACACTATGTGCATGTTACTATATTTTTTGTCAAAAGATAACGATTTAAGACCATTGTTGTGGAGTCTTTTTCATTAAGTTTCCAAGGCCATAAAGTGGTTAGGGTCAGTCATTTTGTTAAGAAGTAATTAGTGTGTATCATTTTCCTTAAGTAATGATAATATAGTTTTCCTATGAGTTAATACATCATTCATCTCTATTAGGTTTATTTTATAACAAATTCCCTTTAGATAAATTTCCACTAGTGTGTGTATAAACTATATTATTTAATACATAATCAATATTTGTCAATTCTATTAATGAGAGAGATCTATCACTCCTCAACACTTTTGAAAATCTTAACATTCTTTGGCACACGCTAACATTCCTTGGCACCTTGCATGTCTGAGAACATCTTTCTACCTAGAACATTTTTCCATGACTAGGACACCCAAGAACAATTTGGCATGCCCTATCATAGCATAAAACTCTCCTAACATGTGTTGGCATGCCTTGTAGTCCCTAGTATGCCCTGAAACACTTTGGCATGCATTAACATACATGAGAACTTGGCCCACATTGGAACTTGGCATGTATTAGAACCTATTATTAGTGTGCCTAGAATGCCCCTTTTGAAAAAGATAAAGTCCTGACTTATTAACCCTCTTATGGGTTCATTTCCTTGCATTTTATCTTGGTTCTTATTTTTTTTTCCTTTATACTCCTTGACACATATTGGCATACCCTAGAACCCTACACATCCTAGCATGCCTTAGCATATTGCATGTCTTGGCACTATTTGGCACATGTTAACACACATTGGAACTCGCTAGCACACTCTGGAACTTCTTGACATCCCCTGATATTCCATAGCATGCCTTAATAGTGCCTAAAATACCTTGTCACTCCCTCCTTGGCAAGCTATCTAGCATTCGTTGACACTCCCTGGAACACCCTCATATTCGTTCACTTCCATGCATTTTGACCTAGTGCTCCCTTGTGCTGCCCTAGTACTCCATACCATTCCTAAGCATGCATTAACACACTCTGTCACACTTTATCACTCTTCGACATGCCCTTCAAATTCATAACATTTGTATAACTCCATAACACATTGGCACTTGGCAATTATTAGAATGTATAGCATTCATTAATATGCCTTAGTATGGTTTGGCATGGTTTAATATTAAATTTATTTGAGATCAATTATTAGAAAGTAGATGAGACGTAACAGAGGACGATTTGGCACTTGTAATGCACTAACACTTGGCACTTGGCACATATTTCCACCTAATGTTGGTGTGCCTATAATGCCCCTCATGGAAAAGGTAAATTGATGACTTATTAACCCTTTTATGTGTTCATTTCCTTGTAGTTTAACTTGTTTCTCCTTTTTGTTTCCTTGATAGTCCCTAACACATATTTTCACACCCTTCCACATCTTGGAATGCTTTAGCACTTGACATATCTTAGCATATTTTACATGCCTTCAAACTATTTGGCACATGTTAGCATTTCCTAGCATGGCTTGGAACTCATGCCCTCACAACTAGGCTTACATTTTTTCACAACTTGGGAACTGAATCAAGTCCTTAGCAACTGTAGTTCATGTGACATTGTCATGCTTCAGCCACAACATCTTGACCAATTGCACCTACTACAAGTAGATTGTGCCTTGTTCACCTAAGAACTGCCTATACCTCATCTTAGGCCACTCATGTCCAATCTAGACTTGTCCCACTTAATAAATTACGAAGACAAGGATGACATATAGCCATGGCCATGAAACAACTAAGAAACAATATAGCTTACATAGGCAATATTTCACATGTATGTCTAGTTCATATAAATAGTAGAGCATTAACTAAGAGTTTGTAAGAAACAAAAGATACACAAGACACACAAGATATAAGTTAGCACAAGCCGAGTTCCCAAAAACTTATACACAACAATGTGTGATATGCAATTGGCTAAAATAGTTTAAAACAGGAGAATTTCGTCAAAATGTGTCACATTTCATATAAAACTAATAGATAAAATAAAAATAGTGTTATGCCCAACAAAAAGTTTCCCTTTCTCTAAAAAAAAATTTTCAAGCCCCTTATCGCAATCGTAGGATTTCCTCTTGCAAATCATATTATGAAATTATTCTAACACACTTCATACTTGGCACACTTGAATTCACTAACACTCCATAACACACACTCTTATTTGTTCATTTCCATTCATTTTGACCTAGTTCTCCCTTGTGATGCCTCGACAGTCCTTAACACTCCTCAAGATGGATTGACATTGTATGGCATGTGTTAACATGCCTTTTCATTCCTATGCCCCACCCCTCCCTAGATATCATTCCCTCACAACTACCCTTAATTTGCAACTTTGGAACCCAACCAAGTCCTTTCTCGACTACAAGAACTTGACCAAGTTACGCTTACTACAACTAGACTATGTTGCTGAATTGTGAATCTTGGGAGGTACTCCACAAGCATAGTGATATGGTTTTGTGTGAGTTTTTCAAAAAATAATTTTTCGAAAAAGAACCAAAGCGAGGGGGTTTTGGACCCAAGATGGGATTTAAAATCCAAAAGAAAATTAAAAAGGAAAAATAATATTTCTTAAGGTCTAAGTGGATAAATATTGTAAGTTCTAGAGGGTTCTTAAGAGGCCTAGCTAGAAAAATATATTTAAGGAGGCCTTATTATTAAGGCAAGAACATCAAGTGAGAAGTACCTCATTTTATCAAGGAGGCTAGGAGAGATGTAGTCCTAAAGTAGGTCGAGTTAGAGGGATAATTAAGGGTTTCTAACGGGAGACTGTGATCATCCACAAAGAAGAAGATCATCATGTGAGGGTTCACAAGAATGTCACATACCTTAATGGGTTTGAGATAAGGAGTATGATCGTATACTACTGGTTCTCTTATGGAAGATTGAGCTCAAGAGAGTCAACTGATGAGAATTTGGGCATGTGATCTCAATGGTTTTTCTATGTGAAGGATGTATCAAATTTTGAAATAGTAGAAAGGGTTGACACCCTATATTGTTGTGGTTAGTCGGTTTCAAGGTCTATGATAAAGAACAACACAAATGTAGGATGGACTACACTAGAATTTAGGGCCAGAACAAAATTAGTTTCATGTGTAATATTTATTGAGGTAACCATAGTTTGAGGGTCGTAGATATCTAAAGTTTAGGTCAAGATTCAATAAAAGAAATGCCCAAAATCTATGGGTCCATATGAGCTAAGCTGAGTCTCTTATGGAGGCAAGAGTTGTTATTTTTTCAATGGGTGGATAGGGTTTGTTTTAAAGAAATTAGAATAGAAGTATAATTCCCTAGTTAGGGAGGTTTCTTAGCATGTTCAGTCCATATGGTATTCCATTAATACCGTGACAAATATGCGTAGAAGAAGAGGGGTCGTGACCCTTAGAGACAAGTTTATCTATGAAATATATACCATAAATTTGAAAGATGGTTTTCAGAATTATGTGCAGAGATAGAAAACCCAAAGGAAGGTGGAACCTGAGTAGAATATTGAGTAGAATAAATGTACAATATGAGGAATGGATTGACATGAAGAGGATTTTATTTTACTAGACGGTTCATAGAGTTTTGGACATAGATCTGAAGAAACCTATAAAACATTAGTCAATGGACTGTTAGTGGATGGTTTGTGATCCTAGTTCAAGAATGTAATTTTTTTTTTAAGTATGATAAGAGGATTAGTTCATATTTGTTCATATATTGGAAAAAAACTAAAATTGGTACACAAAAATAGTGATTTTGAGTGGACTCAAATCACTATTAGGTGGAAAATTTGAAGATCCCTAGATGAGGGTAGTGTTGTGGGCTCTAGATCAGTAAAATAATTGACTATGGTTGGGAAATTTGATGACAATCCAAGTATAGTTGGAGGGTTGTTAGGTGACTGTAAAATAAGAGCCCTATGTATTATGCTTGTGAAGGAAAATAAGACTGGTAGAAGGGTAGGTGTATTAGGCCTAAGGACATGTATACTTTGAAGGAATAAAGTAGAAATCAATTGGGATATCCAACTAGCCCTAGTTCTCTATGTTGTAGAGGATTAAGTGAGTGAGAAGAAGTGAAATGTTCATAGCCCTAGATTTCTCATCTTGGAGGAGGAGTATGGAAAAAGTGGGCAGACCAAAGAACTATTCACAAACAAAGTTGTGAACAACTAATCAAAAAACCTAAGTGTTGCAGACCTTAAATGAAAAAAGATGTAGATATAGGGAAAATTTGTTTGAGTCGAGTTCAGTAACCTAAAGGAGTTGAGTTCATTGACAGAGGCAGATTGAGGAGTTTCATAACGAGAGACAAGAGGACCTGTGAGATGTGTTCAGGACATGTGAATTGAAAGGGCTATGTGTGGCCACCATAAAAAAGTGGGTCAAGTGTTTTCTTGTTCAAGGTAGATTTATTGTCAAAGGAATAACACCAAGCCCTAGGTGTATTCTTGTATCAGTGTGATTGTAAAGGGGCATAGTCCCTAGTAGGAGAGCTTTAGCCTATTCTATTATAGTTTATAATTTAACGAAGAATTGTTTGAAAAAGTTAAAAATTGTCATTTGCACTAGTTGATTCCCTGATGTATGTAGATTTCATTGTGCAAAGTAGATGTGTTTTGGAACTTGAGTGTGTTTTCATCAAATATTCTAAGACCAAACCTAGATTCTCATGGAAATTCAAGATATTCCTTTTTAACCTAAGAACTACTTGTAACTCATCTTAGGCTACTTGTGTCCAATCTCAACTCATCCAACTTAACAAGTTACCATGACAAGGCTCATCACATGCAACTGTGGTCGTAAAACAACTAAGCAACCCAGTTTACATCTTCACATGCCATAGCACCTGGCATGTATTAAATTCCTTATCACTATGTGGCATGCATTATCATCCCCTACATTCCTTGGCATGCTTTTACACTAACTAACACACCCTAGCACTTACTAACATGCCTTGGAAGTTTAGCATACCTTGGCACTGCCTAGCATATAACCATTTCACTCCCTCCTTAACATACCTAGAAATCATTTACACTCCCTATAACACACTCTTATTCATTCATTTCCATGCATTTTGATCTAGTGCTTCCTTGTGTTGCCCTCACACTCACTAGCACACATTGACACACCCTAACACCTAGCACATCTTGGCATGCCTCCCCAACACTCTAGCATTCCTTGGCACTACCTAGCATAACTTTTCACTCTCTCCTTAGCACACCTAGAGATTATTGACACTCCCCTTAACAAACTCTTGATTCATTTCCATTCACTTTTACCTACTTCTTCCTTGTTTTTGAATAACATTTCTTAACACTCCTTGGCACGTGTTGGTACACCCTAGCACCTAGGACATATTGGCAAGTCGCCTTGGCCTCTAGCATGCCTTAATACTACCTAACATACCATGTCACTCCCTCATTAGCACACCTAGAACTCACTGACACTTCCAATAAAAAAATCTTAGTTGTTCATTTCCATGTATTTTGATGTAGTTCTCCCTTATGTTTCCCTTCCACTCTCAATTAACACTTCCTTGGACATGTTGGCACATCTTGGCCGCATGTCGCCCTAACACTCTAGCATTCCTTAGCACTTCCAATAATTCCTTGTAAATCCTCCTTATAACACCTGGAACTCATTGAAACGCCTTATCACACACCCTTATTCATTCATTTCCATGCATTATGACATAATTATCCCTTCTATTTCTCTAGCACTCCTTAACACTCCTTGTCACACATTGGCACACCCGGGAACTTGGCACATCTCGGCACATCTTGGAACTTGGAAGATCTTGGCATGCTTTCCTAGCACTCTATCATGCCTTCACACTTCCTAACATACCTTTTCGCTCCCTCATTAGCACACCTAGAACTTGCTAACACTCCCTTTCACACACTCTTATTCATTCATTTCCATGCAATTGAAACTAGTCCTCCCTTCTATTTCCCTAACACTCCCTAGCATGTGTTGGCACCACACCCCAACTCCTAGCACATATTGGAATGATTAACATGCCTTGGAACTTTCTAGCATGTGTTAGCACTTCCTAGGATTCCCTGCACACCTTGGCACTCTGTAGTTGTCATCCCTCATAGTTAGCCTTACTTTGTTTTCTACTTGGGAACTCAACCAAGTCATTGAGAAAATAGTGCTATGTCTTGGCCAAAGTCTCCCATTGTCTGAAATTACTTTGTCCATCCCCTTATCACAATATTAGCCTTTCATCCTACAAGTTCTATTATGAAATTCTCCCAACACACTTCGTCCATGGGACACTTGGAATTCACCAACACTCCCAGCTGACAACCACTCTTATTCATTCGTTTCCACACACTTTGCACTAGTTCTCCCTTGTGATGCCCTAAAACTCCCACTCCTTGACATGCATTGACACTATATGGCATGTGTTAGCACACCTTTTCATTCATTGGCCTGCCCTGACACTCCATAATTATAATGTCCTCATAATTTCCCTTATTTTGTTTTTAGACTTGGGAACCCAACCAAGTCCCCTCTCAACTACAAAAACTTGAACAAATTTTAGATACGACAACTATAATATGATTTTTTCACCTAAGAATGACTTATAAATCATCTTAGGCTACTCATTTCCAATATTATCTCATCCCACTTAACAAGTTACCAAGTCAAGTCTCACGTCCAATCGTGGCCATAAAACAACTAAGAAACATAGTTTACATCTTGGCATGGCATAACACCTGGAACGTCTAACAATCCCTTGGCACTATGTGGCACATGTTAGTATCCCCTACTTTCCGTGGCATGATTTGGAACTCCCTAACACACCTTACCATTCCTGACATACCCTGCTACTCTAGCATGCCTTCGCATTTCCTAACATATAACCTTGTCACTCCCTCCTTAGCACACTTGGAACTCATTGATACTCCCTATCACACACTCTTATCTGCTCATTTCAATGAATTTTGAACTAGTTCTCCCTTTTGTTTCTGTGGAACTCCCTAACACTCCCTAGCACACATTGTCACACCTTGGCACTTGGTACATCTTGGCATGTAGCTCTAGCACTCTAGCATTCCTTGGAACTACCTAACATACCTTGTCACTCCCTCCTTAGCACACCCAAAACTCACTAAAAATCCCTGTCAAACACTCTTTTTCATTCATTTCCATGCATTTGAAACTAGTGCTCCCTTTTTTTCCCTTGGTACTCCATAACACTCCCTGACATGCATTGGCACACACTAGCACCTGACACAACTTGGCATGTTTCCCTGTCCTCTAGCAAGCCTTATAATTTCCTAGCATACCTTTTCACTCTCTCCTTAGCACATCTGGAGGTCACTAGCACTTCATGTCGCAATCTCTTATTATTTAATTTACATGCATTATTTTCACCTAGTGATACCTTGTGTGTACCTAGGGCTCCCTAGCACTTCCTAGCATGTGTTGGCACACCCTAGCACCTAACACATGCCACTCTATCACACTAACATGACTTAGTGTTGCCTAGAATACCATGTCACCCCCTCCTTAGGACACTTGGAACTCACTGACACTCTCTGCCACACACTCTTATTCATTCATTTCCATGCATTTTGACATAGTGCTCCCTTATGTTCCCCTGGAACTCGCTAACACTCAACAAACATTGGAACTTGGAAAATCTTGGTATGCTTCCCTAAAACTCCAGTGTGCCTTCGAACTATCTACCATATCTTGTCACTCCCTCCTTAGAAAACCTAGAACTACATAGCATGCCCTATAAATCCATGGCACATATTGGCTCGTGGCACTTGGTGGCACTTGAAAATTCTTGGCATGCATTTGGATGCCCTGGAATTCCTTGGAATGGTTTAATATAAAATTTATTTGAGATAAATTATCACAATTACGAGAGAAGTAATACAGGACGATTTGGAACTTAAGACACACTATCACTTGGTCCTTAACATGTATTGGAACTAGTGTTGGTATTCCTAACATGCCACTCTTGAAAAGGTAAGGTCCTTAATTATAAACCCACATATGTGTTGATTTATTTTAATTTTAACTTGGTGTTCCATTTTTTCATATTACACTCCTTGACATGTGTTCGCATACCCTAACACCTGGCACATATTGTCATGCCTTAACACATGGCATGTCTTGGCATGCCTAGCATGCATTGGCATGAATTAACACTATCTGGCACATGTTAACACACCCTGACACTTCTTGACATGCCCTAGCATTCCCTAGCATGCCTTGTCACTCCCCCCTTGGCATGCCTGACACTTGCTGACACTCCTCTACACACCCTCTTATTCATTCATGTCTATTCATTTTGACTCAATGGTTTATGTTTGATGGGGTGAATGTCTATAAAGAGCTCATTTCAGAGAATAAAAAAATTATCACACCATTACTAACATAAGTAACTGCGATATTGTACTTGAATGACATTAGGAAACTACCTAAGATATTTTCAGAATGACATTTTTTTTAATGGTGTGGGAATGGTAATAAGTGAGTGGTCAATATTGTGATTTTATTTCTCATTAAATTTCTTATCCTTATGATAGAATCATCTTGACAAAATGAAACCCTCATCATGCTTACCCTCCAACTCCTAATCTTTTCAAAACAAAGGCCAACTTCCACAGTGAGTGAAGGCATGTTGGTTAATGGTGTGTTGAGTGACAGGGTGAGATTGTTAATGTACCAGAGTGAGAGGGTCTTTACCATTTACTTTGTGTCCTCTATGGATGACATGTTGTAGGTGTGTCATGGAACCACATGGCCACTAGAAAGATTGTGTAATATATAGCCCAACATAATCAATGCCTTGAGAGAAATCTGTGGACGGGGATCAAAATAAATTATATTGGTTAGTCCACCAAAAAATATTTACTAGAGAGTGACACCATGGTGATCAATGCCACACATGGAGTCTTTTGATTTAGGCATTTTTTTTCCAAAAATTTGTTTGGAGTGTCATTGAATTGGTGGAATTCGCAAATTCATGATGTTGTAAATTATGTAGGAACTTTGTTTCATTTGTTATAGATGCTAAGGTTTTCAAGGAGAATATAGGGTTTGTAGGGTCTTACGGGAAAATAAGCATCAATTTCCATCTCTTTCATATAATACAGAGTATGGATTATATGATTAGTTGATATGGATTATATGACATTGAATCCACCTTGAGATGAAGTTTGTTATGTGTTAGAGAACTTAAGGAAATGACAGTTAAACAAATTTATCTCTTATCATGACATTATCTTTTGATGTTTTATTATTATTCTTTGTTCTTTAAATTTATATTTTCTTATCATTAAGAGTAATTCCAATGAAAAAATAGAAGAAGGCACAAGATGTAGGCATATGTCAGGGAAAAACCCCACTCTTTGGGGAAAACCCAGTCAAAATTGTTCCTACAGTAGATTTAAGATGAGATGACCAAGACCTTTAGACTATAGACTTCCTGAATCAAGTCATCCCTTCACTATGTTAGAACCGAGATCTCCATGACACCGAGATCTCCTTTTCTTGCACCTAAACTCCATCCTCATTACCATGACCGAGTTTGAGATATCAACATAGCATCGAAAATCGTTACTAAGATCACCGAGCATCATCATAGCACTGAGCATAATAACTGAGATCACCAAGAATATTCATAGCATCGAGTATCATAATATAAAACTGATTCTGTGGTAGATCAATGTTGACACCGAGGCACTTTTTTTCTGCAACATCATCATTAGGGTACTTTTGAGGTCTAAAATGGGCCTCCTAAGAAAAATGTACAACAAAAATAAAATTTACAAGAACCAATAGGATTCAAGATGATGATGTCAACCATGGGGGATGATTCAACATTTTTGGAGTAAAAAAGTACAAATATTAAAAAACAGCAAAATAATAAAAATACTTTTTCAACTTGTATTCAACTTATATCTCTAATTTTTAACTCAAATTTCGAGCGGGGGTACTCATTGGATTCAAAATTTAATTCCTCATCCAAGGAGTAACCATGTTTCATACTTTTGATGGACCCTAATACACGAAAAATGAGAAATACATGAAAAAACGTGTTTATAATCATGTTTTTCATGTGTTCCTCATTTTTCGTGTAGAAGTGTCCATTAAAAGTATGAAACATGGTTACTCCTTGGATGGAAAATCAAATTCTAAATCCGCGTGTTTCCGCTTGAAATTTGAGTAAACCCATAGGGAGATGAGATGAAAATACAAGTTTAAAAAATAGTTTTTTTCTTTTTTCCCTCTAAAATTTGATGATGTAATCAAATATTATTTAATTATTTCCACTCTTGTTTTATAATTTCCTTAGGAGGCCCATTTTAGACCTCAAAATTCCCCTAATGAGCATGTAAGTTACCTGGACCATATCATAGATGGTTACCTAAATTTTGTAATAGGTTCAAGACCTTATCCTCCAACACCGAACCTTTGATCATGATCCAAATTTTATATGTGGTCCGAAACTTCAGAGATCTCCAAAATTCTGTGGTAGAAATGAAAAAATATACCCCTGTATATATATATTTTCCCATAGTTCTTGAGCCGACATGACAGTGTGAAGTGTTGTGTCTTGATTTGAGCTGACTTGAAGACTTGTTGAGGTCAACTTAAGGAGGAAACTTTGATGACTTGTATCACTTGACTTGAGGATTGTCTTTGAAGTAGATTTCAAGGATGGCGACCTTGAAGAAGATGAATTGATGGAGGATCCTTGACAACCTAATGTTACATGATTTAAAAGCCCAAAAAATGGATCAATTTAAATCAATAACAACTAACCTAGAAGTCCACAATTGGGACCTTAACCTAAATATGAACCAAGCATGAAACCCATTCATTCATATGATAGTGTCCATCTAATAATTAATGATATGGGTCATATAATGGTCTAGCTACTGAGAAGAAAACAATGTCCATGTGATCTAGTACATGGTCCTCTTTTGTCGACAATTTGGTCCCTTTGTCTCAAGATATCTTATCTTCTTTGGAAATAGGAAATAAACAAGTTGTTCTAGATATTTAAAAATGGAGCACTCTTTACCTATGTTCCTCTCCTTTGTGCCGCATGTGATGTGAATGTCAATTGTCATTTTCTTGACTTAAACGTTCTTTTTTTGTAAAGGTGACCCTTGACTATGCCATGAAAACCCTCCAAAATTTTCTTAAATGATGGGAATTCCTATTCATGCGTGAAGCTATTGTAATGTGGAAATTTATCCAAGATACATCCAAATATTTGATTTGTGCCTTGGGGAATGTGAAAGATACCCTTAATAGAAAACATGCATAAAACTTTGAAGCCAAGTTCCCCAAATGTGAGATGTTTCCACTTGTGAAATTTTTCTTCCAAATATGTGAACTCAATAATAAAACACACCTTAAAATACATGATTGTCTATTAACGTGTGAAAGAAAAAGTAAACCCTTACCTAAATTTTCCTTTGTTGGAAATTTGGGCTTTTTTTCACAAATTATTTCCTCTTGTTTGGTAAGAGGACATAAACAAGCTTTTAGATGTTTGTAAATGGAGTACTCTTTACCTATCCTTCTCCTTTACGCCATGTGATACAAATGCCAATTTTCTTATTCTTGGCTATGGTGTTCTTATTTTATACATGTGACCCTTTAATATGCCATGAAACCCTCCAAAATATTCTTAAAGGATGGGAGCTCCTCTTCATGCATGAATCTAGTGGAATGTGACAATTTATCCAAAATTCATCCAAGTATGTGATTTGGGCCTTGAGAAATGTGAAAGGCACACTCGGTGGAGAAACATGCATAAATATTTGTGGCCAAGTGCCCTAAATGTTAGATGTTTCCACTTGTCTATTGTGCCTTGTGTTGAGGATGAAACTGACACCCTAGTTGTGCAAGGGTTAAAAGTGTCACTTTGGGTCAACTCAAGGTTATTACCATTTTCACCTTAGCAACAAATCCTCTCACTTTAGATTAATTATTGAATCCTAGGGCTATCCGAAAGCATAAATTTATGGGGTATTTTATGTCACTAGGTCACTAGCATTGAAAACCATGTTTACATTGGATGGTTAAACATCTTGATCATCCTTTTCCTATTGATCACAACTTTTGTATTCATTATTTCTTTCATCACAACACCTCCAGTAGATATTGATGGTGTTCATGAGCATATTTCTAGTTGTGATAAGGGGACTAGGTGCTCCCTTATTACAACCCATAACCCCTAATGTGTCTAATACCTTAGCCAAGGGGGCCCAAGGGTGTAGTTGTAGGGGAATTGGGACCAAATTTTGGGTTTCATAACATTAGGAAAAATGGAATGGCAAGACAAAAAAGGTTTTGGGGGGGTATATTGTGGTGTATTGAAGAGGGCAAGGGGACACAAAGGTAGTATGGATGGGTATAAGTCGAAGGTGCAATCATGGTTTACTATGATATATAATCCTAGCATTAGAGAATGATAAGGGGGTTTAAGACCTAATTTCATAGGGGCTAGAGGACCTAGAGGGGAGGTAGAGAGAGAAATCGATAGGGGAACCCTCAATATTTGTGATCAGGGGATTATGAGTCCATTTATCACAAACCATAAGCCCTTAACCCATAACCACTAAATTCCATATCCCCTTACAAATATTTTTTTGTTAAAAAAACTCAATTGTGTCAATGTAGAATACTATACTTAAGAGAAAATAAAATGATATTATCCACTTCAATGCTTGCAATAACCTCAAATTTTCCATAAGTAGTGAGCCAAAGGGTGAATGTGGGGCACTATTTAAGTTACATCATGTTTAAATTCTTTTTACATTGTGAGGTTGTTCTCCAATAGGGTTGAAGCATCACCACAAGGAAGCATGACACATTTTTTGTGGGAGCGATTAAAGTTGTAACACAATTCAAGTGATTTACACCTCCAATGTAAATGACTTCATTGTATGTTTGTGTCAGGTGGTTAGAGAGGTTATTTATAGAAAATAAATTCAATGTACTTGGAATTCATATTTTTAGGGCCTCGAATCTAACATGGATTTGTACTAGGAACACTTCATGCAAATGAAAGGGGGCATTTTTGTTTAACCACATACACACAAGAGCATCGGATGATGCCCTTCAGACCCCCCTTCGTGCATTAAAAGTGGGTTTACATTCGCGTCGAGTTGAAACTGATCATAGTGACCTTCCTCTTCTTAATAAAATCTACTAGTGTTTCCATATATACGAGATATAATTAAAGGATAAACTAATCTGTAGATGCCACCATTTATTATGAGATTCAAGGGATGCTCTATTGTCTTTATCAACATTTGGATAGGTCGTTATCTACATTACTTAAATACATGTCTAGAAATTTTTATGAAGGAGGCACATGGATTTATATCTTTATATAAGGCCTTATGTGCCCTTCCCCTTTAGAACTCTTCCAAGGGGTCACCTCCTTCCATATTTCCTTGCCTACATAGGGCAAAAATGACAAACCAAGATTTAAACTTCTTCAACTACCAAATCAGTGAGGCATTGTACCTCTTCTTGACCTCAACCTCAATGAGACTTATTTCTTTAGAGATGCTTTGAGGATTTCCCACCATATATCACAATTTGGATGTCATAGGATCTGTTACCCCATTTTCTATATGGGCTTTAGAGGATATTTTAAAATTTGTTTGTCATCTCAACCCCTATGATTCCTGTCACATTGATCATTTTCCATATAAGGTACATGGATCTATATGTAATTCATGAATGTATCATTATTTTGATGACACCTTGCCTTAGTCATCTGTGACACTAGGTGTAGGAAGAAGTTCCTTTAGCTACCACATATAGTTGGATATGTATTATCCATTTGTATATGATATTATGTCCAATGTGTATTATTTTTATTGTGTTCACTTAAACACTCCGTTCTAACTCTTGATTGTTTGGCTATAATTTTTAATCTGAGTTGTTCCATGGTGTTTCATATTTTTTCTTAGAGAAGTGTGTCATCTTGATGGTTTGGATATATTATTGGTGATTTGAGTAGGTGTTATACATTGATCTTATTGTACCCCTTATTTCCTTTAGTCTAAATTTATCCCATGTATCTCCTAACAACACATGTGAAGGCCTTCTAAGCTATGGATAGATTCTAATAGGGTATTTTTAAGCTCTAAGTGAACTTCCTAAAAAATAAGGGGCTACCTATAGCTAATTAATTTTACTGATAACATTATTGATAGATTTAAAGATATTTTTCACCTCCTTAAAGGTTGATATATATTTCCCTTATGTGTAAAGCTCATGTCCCTTTTCCCTCTTTATATGAACATTCTTACCAGCAAAATATAATTTTGATTAATACTCTAATTAGACTAACAATATTAGTTTCTCGGACTTCAATGCCATTAGGTATAACCTCTATGTCAAATGAACTCCTTTTACTCACATAAAAATAAAATTTAATGAAAACCTAAAAATACCATAGCAATTGATTGGACTACCTATTAAAATCTAATTTGGCGGTTACTCTAAAATCTAAATCAACCTGTTAAAATTTATTTTCCCGCAGCTATTCTCCTTGCCAAGTTTAGGACAGAGTTCGGTGATCCTTCTCTGCTCATAATTTTTATGAGTAGAGAAAGCAGAGCAGAGACTCCTTCCCTCTTGGAGGGGTGTCTAACATGTTGGTTAGGTTGTGCAATTGAATGATACCACCTATAGGACTGAGAGCCAAATGGAAATGCACAAGGTGAACTGTGGGTATATGACTACTAAGCGATGAGTAAATCCTTGGTTTTAAGTGATTACATTGATTACAATGCAGTGAATATGAATAGTCCACATCCCCATTCACTTCCTCGGGAAATGAAAATGGTCTCCATGGTAGAAGCTTCTCCTATTGGTGGGGAATGTTCAAAAATGACTTCTCCTAACTGGTCTCCTGCTTCCATATAGATTATGAGTCCCTTTCTCTTCCCGCCATTGAATTATGACAATGGTGGGTTATTGTATTTTTCCCCTTTCTCTCGCTTCTAGCGATCAAGGCGAGGAATTGAATTCGACACCCTATTTTGTCCACCCCTACTTCTGAAGTAGAAATACCACAATTACCAATGTCAATATTAGGGTTGAATATTTTCTGGCAATAAAATAAGATGAGGTGGATGGAGTTTTCAGTGGTTCATAGATGGTTGACATGGACAATGTAGGTTGAGGAGCCCTAAATGCTTTATAGTAGCAATGGGGAAGATAATAGGTCTTGTGTTTGAATCTAAGAGCATCGTAGCTTCCACCATTTGTGATGGTTCCACCATTGATCACGGTTGGAATCCTCCCTATTGAAGGCATGCTAAGCCTAACCTCTATGAATTTCTTCTACACTAACCTCTCAGATTTAGTTCCTAGTATTGGCCAATTTTCATATTTCAATGCAACTTCCTTTGTGAGTAATATTGAACTTTGAGAACCATATATGGGACCTTGCAATGAGATATCTGCATTAGACGAAGGCCATATCAAAGGTCCATTTTCTTCAACTTTCAAGGTAATTTTGGTCATAAGGCTTCTCATTTGGTTCGTAGCCTTTGAAATTGGTGTCGTTATTAAAGCGAGGGAACTAAAAAAAAGGAAATCATTTCAAGACAATGGAAAATGACTGAACTCTAAAGAATGATTTTTTCTTGTGACGATGTGCTTGAGGGGTCGATGCAAGGCAGCATTCTAGGAAAATAAGGAGCATAGATAATAAAATAGGGTATTAAATCCAATGGAGCAGAAGTCATGAAAAGGATTACATGTACATTCATCTAGTTGTTGATCAATTGGTCTGGAAATTTGGAAATGGTAAAAATATAACTTTGGGTTGTGATAGAGTCCTGGGTCTCGATGATGGTCAGTAGCTGGAGGATAGGATCATTCATAGGTTGTCCCACATAGGGAATTTTTACCTTTGTCAGGTGATTTTTTGCTGGCAACATGGAGCCCCGAGATGGAAGTCTGTTGCTTAGCTCGGGTTGTCAGATCCGGATGCATGATCCTAGCAGAATTATGTGGCCAGCCTTCAGGCAGGTGGTATTTTTCCTCATCAAGATGGTGACAGAATCGTTTGGGATGGGAATATGATTGGGGATGGGTTGGTTGTGAAAGAATCATACACAAATTATCTACAATAAACATGGATACCAGACTCCCTCCCCATTCAGGAAGTTTGGAAAATCTCTCATAAGATTTTATTGTTTGGATGGTTAGTATGGAAGGGTAGAATTTTGACATGGGACAATCTTATCAAACGTGGTTCTCATGGGCCTAGATAGTGTTCCTTCTGTCATGCTTATGATGAATCAACTTCCCACCAATTTTTATCTTGTTCGTTCACACACAAGATATGGTCCCTGTTCTCCCATTACCTCATTGATCCGGAGTGGAGTCCGGATAATATCATCAATACCTTCAAAGTTTGGGGAGCGACTAAAGGTAAATATAAATCCTTGCCCTTCTTTTTTTTTTTGGAGGTGTGGCTTGGATGCCATCGTCTTGTTTTTTATGGAAGGCCTACAATCATTCACCATATACATGAGGCCATTATGGCATGGATTTCTACTCAACCACCTTCTTTATCGTCTACAAAGGACATGTCTCAACACATTCGGCCACACCCTATATCCTTGTCGACGGTATTTTTGTATGGACCTCAAATGGGGGGTTTTTGTTGTTTTTGTGGTGTGTGGATTAAGCTTGAGAATTTGGAAAGATATCAGATCTTTTGGAATGGTGGGAAAGGCTCCAAAAATAAGGCAAAACTTCTTGCTTTGTTGAGAAGGCTTTGGGTGGCTTATAATTTAGGACTACAATCTATAAATATCTATGGAGATGTAAAGATTATCATAGATTAGATTAATGGGAAGTCTATCTTTCATCCAAAATGTTTACAGGGCTGGATTTGTTCAATAAAAAATCTCCTTATAAAGCTCAATGACCCACATTTGCAGCATATTTATAGAGATTTCAACACTCATTCTTATCTCCTCTCAAAGAAGGGCCTCACTGATTCTATTGGCAGTATCCATATTTCTCATTTCCAGGGTGCTCTTTTGCTTCATAATTTTGATGTTCCTTTGCCATGATCGCTACAGTTTTTTTTTTCTGGTCTTGTTTGATTGTTCTATTTCATAACCTCACAAGGAATGTTATTGGATATCAAGTATGTGGAATTCATGTTGAATTTTTGGTTTTGGTATATGTATTTTCTGTAGGCGAGCCGGTATCCTTGCAAGCGAGCTGGTCTTCCCAACAAGCGACCCTATTTTATATCATTCCTATCCAAAAAAGTTTTTATTTATTGGCATTGATATTCACTGACAGTGGTCCTGGGTCTATGCACGCAAGCCAGTGTCTTCATCAAGTGAGCCTAATTCTTATCCTTCTCCTCACATGTTTTGAGTTACGGCTCATGTGCATGATATAGCTATTCATTTTGCATGGGTGCCACGATCTCGACTGCACAGATAGTGTTGTTTTTTAATTTTTTTTATGTTCCTATATATATTTTCATTTGGAATTTGGTTGATGATATCTTTCCCTCTCCCTTTTTCTTTGGACAAAGCAACTGGGATGCTCTATGTTAATTTTCATACTTTTTATGCTCTCCTGCTTCTTTGGATAATGATGATGGAATGATATTTGTTAAGACAATGCTTAGGAGGATGAGGTTGAAACCTATGATCTGGGATGATGCGAGTTAACACATTCATAAGGATATTTATTGTTTATCTTTATAATATAAACACCAGTTTTTTTCCTTTCTAGAAAAAAAAAGGTAGATATTCTTCACATGAGTCAGAGTTTTCTGCAAAGATCCAAATATTCGGTAGAATATGTCATTTCCACATTTATAAACTATTTGGATTCTAAACATTGGGTATAATATGCCATTGCCACATTGTTAGACTATTTGGCTTCTGCTCCAATCAAGAAACAAATATACTTGTATATAAATACATGCTTAATGGAAGCTTGTAGGGGGGACTTCTGGATGCGAAAAAAGGTGGTAATCATCACCCGGATACAAGATATAAGATTGCACTAGAGGTTGCAGAGTGAAACTGCTACCTTCATCATCCTTTTTCTCCATTTATGGTTCACACGGACATAAAATCCAACAACATTCCCTGGGATTCCAATTTTGAAGGGAACATTGCAGATTTTGGCCTTGCCAAGTTTTTGTGGGATTATAGTACATCAAAATGCATGTTTACAATAGCATGTTCTTATAGCTATGTTGAACCAAGTAGTTATTTACACTATTTTCAATTCATCTTTTGTTATTTCCTTAATTACACGTTTCGGATTTCATTGTATTTTTCTACTTAATCATGTTTTATTTTTTATGATTTTCATATTTAATGTTTAAAAATAATTCTTTGGTCATCCATGATTATAAGATTAGATTGGTAGTATATCTAGCTTATTTGTAACCTAAGTTTGGGTTGTAGTATTTGCAAGTCATATCCAAAATATCCATCGATTTTATGGACCAAATCATAAGAAGAGTTCATTTAGGTTTTTATATATCAAAATCAAAGCATCCATGGGTGTAAGAAACATGCATGAAATTAGATGAGGGTGGGGTACTAGAGGGTGAGGAACTAGAATATTATTTGTGCAAACCATTTATAGTGTTTAGATAATGTTTAAATAAGAAATAGGAGTTTTAAAATTAGAAACTAGAAATTGTATATTATGTAATTTTTGTGTTGGGTATCACAATGTTTTTTAAAATGGGAAATGGTTTTTTCTCTTAAATTAGGGAACACGCAGAGGAGAAATGGAAATTTAACGGCTGCAGCGGGAGAAATCTAGTCGTTCACCTTGCACCCGGGATTTGACAGAATTTTATAAATTTGTCATAATAATCGTCGATTTTAGTTAAATGTTGTATAAGAGCGGCGATCCGCACAGGAGTTAATAGCTTGCCTAGATTGATCTAGCCAGATGTAGACAGACGCTGTCACTTCCTCAAAATTCTAGATACCACATGTTAAATCAAATTTAATTTAATATTTATGCCATGTTACCCTTCTTTGACATTCAATTCTTCTATCGACTCGACTAGATTTTTAACACGAACTTATTATATCAGATGTGGGTGTGCTCTTTTTCAAGATTTATTTAAAATATTCTTCTGCTTATTTTGGGGCTTTCACTGCAATTCAAAGTAGAAAACATGCCATCCACATATGGAGATAAAAGTGCACCCTTCGGGAACTCCGACAGGGAGAGTGTGTATGGATACGTTTGAAAGGTATTTTTCTAATCTCATTTCTATGATTTTTATTGTTAAAATTTCAAAGGATTTAAACTTGTATACCAAATTATGGAGAAGAAGGAAGGGTTATTGTTGACAACCGCTACAAAAAGTGCCTAAAATGAGTTCAAATTATTAGAACAAAAGTTTGTCTCAACTTAATTTTCTTCCTTGTTGACTTTCAAAAAAGGAATGTCATGCAATCACCGAGATTTACCGCCACTACAAAGTCTTCTCACTAATTTTTCCATCGTGGAAATTCTCTTTGCACTAGAATATGAGAAAACGAAGCATGATCAAGCTCCCCATAGCAATTCAAGAGAAATATTTTGTATTCCTACATCATATCCTCCGAGCAGAGAACATCCATTTCCTTAAAGAAAATGGAGAACATGTTTTGAAAAGGGGGGTATGTTTATCCAAGTTGCGTTGATTTTTGAGGCTTTTATTATGGTAGAGTACAGTTTTCCAATGAAAGAATGGAACAACATTATCGATATTATAATCATTGTTTTCTACGAAACGTATTCTTCTATGTTGAATAACTTGCTATCATAAAAAACAATATATAAAATCACCATTGTTCTGATGTGATTTAACTAGAACTTGCATTTAAGACATTTTTGAAAGTAATTTCCCTTAGGCTATTATAGAAAGAAATACTGGTTTTTTTATTACGAACAATGCATATAGACTCAGTTATAAAGGGTATTTTGTGATGTATGTTACTTGTTCCTTCACATTCAAAGCGATGATATTTGAAATTATGAAATATGTCAAAGTTTAACATATGATTCTGACAATTTGGTTGCAGTAAAAATATTTGTAGATTCTTGCTATGGATTCATCAAAGCCACCAAATTCAAGTGCTACAATACTAGTTTTTTATAGTTCAAGGAAGTCCCCTTATGAACCTTATATACTTTCCCAAGATTCTCGAGGTTCACTTGAAGTATTCAACCTAACAGGAACTTTTACCTCCTGTTCTACTTCTAAGGTGACAAAAAACATTAACAGGTCTCTATATGATGGATCTCCTTCTAACAAGAGAGACGAAGAAAATGAGGAGAATAATCTGAGCCTTGAATAGGGACATTTTTCACAATCTGGAATATTGAGGGGACCAAATGCTAAATGGCTGGAATTAACAAACATTGAATCTATAAACGCCATCAGAAGTGAGTCAGAAAATGATGCTTTACTGATGGAAGCGTCTCCTTTAGGTATAGGAGTACAATAAGATATCTCTTATGGAGGACCCCAACACTACCAAAATGAAGTGGGAAATAGACAAGCAGTGGTTGTGGCATCGCTCAAATAGAATGAGAATGAAAAAAAATAAAAAGCAAATGTAGAGTCTTTAGGCTATGGACTAATATTATCTAAATCTGGCATGCAAGAAAGGGCAGCAGCATGGGAACAGGTTGTTAAAATAGATGCAGGGATAGGGAAACCTCCGGGTGTAGGTGTAAGAACATAAAATGAGGAAGTACGAGGTCAAACTTAAAGGGGATCAGGAAACTCAACGAGGAAATCTGATGGATCCGATTGTGGGAGTGAAACATATGTTCAAAAACATTCAAAGGACTTAAAGGAAGCATTGTCCAAGTTACAAAAAGCATTTGTTGTAATAGATGCAACCAAACCAAATTATCCTATTGTATATGCTAGTGTTGGATTTTTTAAAATGACTAGCTACTCTCCGAAAGAAGTTATTGGAAGAAACTGGTGTGCTTTTCTTCTTGCTCCCTATTTGTATGTATATGTGTCTATGTCTTTCATTATATTTCTATGATTAGATATTCATGGGAGGATTAACGTAATATATTTAAATAAATTAACATGGGATACTTCTAGAATTTTGAAAAAAGGTTCACAAAATTCATTAAACATTATTATCATCGATGCTTACAAACGTAAAAGAAAAGTAGAAGGGATGGCCTTAATTTTCAAATGATTGTTGTAATTTGACTCACTAAGTCCTTAACATAAAGGATTATTTAATACAGATTTTATATTATGAATTTAACTAGAAATATACCCTGAGATATCACTAATAAGACAATAGACGACAATGCAAACGTGTTCTGAATTTCTTGTTTTTGTTACCATATCCCATAATTGCTTGTAGAAACTACGAGGCAACCACGAAGTCAATGTAATGTTAGTATTGAATCGATATATTTTGGCTTCATGAAGCGTTATGCATAGATTTGTGATATTTGTTTTATTTTATTGATAGGATGTTTCTTTAACACTTATCTTCTGTAAGGATCCATGTTATAATGTACAGAATCAATAATTACTACTAGTCCCATTCTCATTTATAGATTCCATATCAAGTCTCAGCTCCATGTCTCCACTTATTTTATACGTTGCAGATACATCAAGGTCACCAGGAAAACCTATTCCAACAAGGAGCGGCCATAATCATTAATCAATTCTTACACTTGTTATGCATTAGAAAAAATAGTGCAAATACATAATATCCTCTGTACAACTAGATCGTACAGAGAATGTGGGCACAAAGGGTGTTTCAACTCTCTAGGTGCACAAATCCAAAACCCTATACCAACCATACATAGATTGTGTGCCTCCAGTGGTTGAAATGCCGTCTCCACACTACACTAACCAGGGATATAGATTCACTCTCGTGGTATATTGATAATAACCCCAATATATTAAACCCCAATAGAACAAAATAAATTTTATAGATATGGTTAAATTGTAGTCTGTCATCTATCCTTCTATATATTTATGCAACATTAACAAGAATCCACTACATGATGAGCTAAATCTCCAAAGAATGTGTGGTAGGAGAAAGAGCCATCTGAAATGTGTCGAGAATCAAACCAGGATTGGTTTTGATAAACTTCTACCAATATATAATTGAATACATTATCGATTTAGGTGAAATTATTTAGGATTAATCATTAATCATGAAGAATCTTAGTAATCATAAAATCTTGAACTCAGAAATACATTATTAGTGTTACTATGGTAGTGACATCATGACATTTACCTTGTTCTCCATCGAAGTTGTGGTAGGTGAAATTAATAGAGGGCTTCTTTCCAATTATTTCCTCCTTCACTTCCCACGGGACATTGTCAAATCCTCTCAGCACTCCTTCATTCATTCAAATCACCAAAATACACATATGTTACATGAACTAGTAGTGATGTAGGCCTCCAAAAACAAACATACATATACAGAAAGAGATATATTGTATTCCTGAGTAGTGGTTATTATAGGGCTCTCATTAGCCAAATAAAACATGCATGCAAAATAGAAAAGGAAGGCATTCACCATGGAGTGTGTTTTTTCCATCATTTTTAGGAAGCTGATATGTTTTCCCATTTAGTGTGAATTCTCCATCCTGTATATGGTTGGCTACACAACCCACCAAGGCACCAAAGGAAGGTGTACTAGAGCTCATGTTATGCATTAATAAACAATCTCATATCATCACAAAACAATCCACCATATTCACTATGGTAACACATACATTTGAGATCCATTCCAATATGTGAGTAGAAACTGTAATTTTATCTTAAAATCCTAGCATATGATGGCAATACCAATTTCCAAATGGAAATGCAAATACATACCATGTATGAGGAAATCTTGTCATAGCCAAGAAGTACGTTTGCTAGATGGCCCGAATGCATAAATACCAATACTTGATGAGTTATCTCCCTCTGAGTAATTCATGATGGTGTAGCAGTTGAAGGGTAAGGTTTATGGATGATAACCTTTACCATAAGGGAGAGCGAGGGATACGAAGGTATCTCCCCAGTTGGTGATATTTATATGCAGATCATCCCTGCAAAGTTCAAAGAAACTTGGGGCATTGATCCTTCTTTATAGATGACCATAACGACCTAGCTAGCCTTTCCCATCCAAATTTATCTGATTCAATTCCCATTTCCTCCCTTGACTGCTAGCATGGCATTTGCAAAGGTGAGTGAAACTAGAATGCACCAAAAATTAAAGAGAATGAACGACACTTACACCACCATCGATTGATTGACTGATCAAGGGATGGATGGATAAGCTAAAGCACAACATTCAATGATATATATAGAGATTCTCGCATAATCAATACTATACTAGGGTGTGTATGTATGCCTCAATATAAGGTCACGGTGTAAGACATAACATGGACTATGTGAAACAAGAGACAACCCATGCACTATGGCTACCAAAAAATTTAATATTTGGAATATAAACATGTTACATTTTTGAGATTTTGTCTTAATATCCAAAATTTGTTTTTGGCCAAATCTTAATTTTGTTATTTAAAATGGAATTTTGAATGCATATATGGATTAAGCACCCTAAAAAAACCCTAGAGCAGTACATTTTTGTTGTTTGCAGATTGAAGGACCTAAACTAATTTAGCATGGTTTTTTGGATGCCATTTCTAAAGTTGGGTTGGCCAAATTCATTTATGAGTTTTTTTGGGTTGGAATATTCTATCACCTATATAGCCAATTAATTTTCTATCAGCTCTATAACCTTGTCTTTTTATAAAAAAAAAGAGGTTCCTCCACTCAAATAATTGGATTTTCCTGGCTACGGGGCGACTAGAATTTTTAAATTCTATAACCTTTTGGATGATTAAAAGATATAATTTCACCATTGCTACAAAAAGGGCTTGAACTGAGTTCAAATTTCAGTTTTAGGTGTAAATTGTTTGTCAGTTGGAACCCATTTATCAAGTGAATTGTCTGAGTAAAGCTTAGATAAAATTTAAGATGATGAGGTTGAACCTATTTCAGGTTGAGGTAAAACCACGGTAAAAAATAATCAAGCTAACAGTCAAACATAAGGTTATGCATATACATGTGGTTCAATGTCTCCTTTTCCTCACATTATTCTTTATGAATTAAGGAATGTATGTTTCCAATGGGGAACACCTGCTGGTCAAAGATCTGATACACCCAACAAGTTAATAGGAACCCCCAACATATTAATAGGATCTGATACATGCTTTAGATTGCTAGGACCTATTCTAGGAACATCCAAAAATGAGAGGTATATCCACAAACCGCTCCAAGTAAGATATGAAAAGGGCACTTGAAATGCCTTAGAAAGTACCAAAGCACTCCAATGTTTATAATGAAATATTGATGTCCAATTAAAATGCTACTTAAGGATTTCACAAATGTTATAGTGCATTTGTTCAAGGGTTCATTGTAGGTTTCCAAGGGTTTCTACAAAAAAAACTTTCACTAGATATTAACAGCCCTTATGATATTTTTTTACCACCAACATTTATGCCGCAAACTTGTTGTAAGGTGAAGATAAATGAATATTTAAATTAGTTCCTGCTTGAAGGAAAGATGACAAGTGTTCTGATTGATGGGTATGTAGAGTTTTATTGTTGGTTATAATTTTCTAAAATTACCCTAGATGTAGTCACAAAAAATTAATGAAGATTAATGTTGTTCAAAAGGCTGAAATGTGGTCTGAAATCCCTCAAATTATCCCACAACAAGCTTCCCAAAAACCCCACATCATTTTTGGAAACATTTTTTTATCGCACCTGCATTTTTCAACTTGTTTTCATGCTACCCTATCTGTCCAAACATTGGTATCAAAGCCATAATCGTGTTGCCATTAACCCTAGTTTTATTTTTTGGTGAAAATTTACCACAATTGGAGGTATCAACCATTGGAAAGACCAACACTATTGGGTTCTAGAGAACCACCAATCAAAGGATATATCTATTATTTTATCTTCTGTTTTAGGCTCTTCACATGCTTCCATTGAATCTGCTCTCATTTTCTTCTATATATCATCTTCATATTGCCTCATAATCCTACAAGAGTATGTTACAGGACCTCACATCCTCCTAGCAAAATTTGATATTATATGTTGAGTTATATTTATTCTTGGATGGTGATCTGTTTTCTTTTTTGGAGACCGTGGAAGATGACAACATGCTTCTAAAAAATATCGTATTATAATGATATGATTGTTTTCAAACTCTTCATGGAGGCTACTACCAAATACTGCAATAAGGGATACTTTCCCATGACAGTTTTGGAACCTTAAAACCATGTTAAAATTGTTTGAAACATTTTCCCTAAAACTAAAACAAATGCTATGAAAAAATCACTATAATGTGATGAAATTTATATTATAGGACTTTTGTATTGCTTCTCATACATTGTCTGAAATAATCAAGTTGATATTTAGAACCTAACTACCACTAGACTAGTATACAAAATCCAATTCCTGGCATGAGGCATAAGATGAAGACATTGACTACGTCACATGTTGGTAGTGTATTTAATGTTGATCTATTACTTTTTCTTTTGGTTAGAAACTAGTAACTTCACCACAACATCATACCAATATGTAAAATTTGAATTAATTATTGTGAGACAACTAGTATCTAGGGTATTTGTTTCTATCCCATAATTTTCCATCAACATCTAAGTTGTATTGGATGTGCATGTATTGAATGGAGTAGCCATTGTGGCATATTTATGATTGTCTGTGTCAAACATACAATTCTGACATGTCTGCTCTTTTGTGTGTAAGACATTGCTACATTGTATTTGCTAAGGATGCATGTTCACGAGGACAAGTCAAATACTTCCAAATGTTGGATGTGTTTTGTATTATTGTTCTAGAACATATTATCTTTGTCTTTGTTTTGTATTATTGTTCTAGAACATATTCCCTTTTTATTTATTTTTTATTATTATTCCAGAACATATTCTCTTTTCCTTTGTCCTTATTTCACACGTTGTTTTAGGATATTTGAGTGTTTTAGGTTATTTTAGGTTTTTGTCCCTAAAATTAGTGATTGAAATGTCAGATAATCACTTTATAAATATGGATTTGTTTTATATTTCAGTTATTTTATATAAGAAATATTCATAAGTAGATCTTAAGTAGTTCTTCTACCCTTATCTCCATTTCAAAGTGTTGTAAGAATTTCCGAGTACCTCTTCTTCTCCTTGACTCGAGGTGGTGAATTTCCAATCCTGCTGAGGCCTTTCTCTTTCATCCAGTCCTTAATTCTCCATTGAATATGATTCAAGAGATTCCCCCATTGGATATCTCTTAGGGGATTCCTGTGGTGGTAGTCAAGGTATCATTTTTTGAGACTGGTGCTGAGATATTTTGAGGGCCCCATTTCATTGACTCAAATTCTTATCCATTTCAACAGATATTTAAGTGTAAGAAATAGTGCAACATGGCTAGGTATTTTATCTTGCCTTAAAAGGTCATCTCCCTCTTATATTGATAAATTATAGGGTCAGTCATCAATAATTGTATCATGGCTTGTCCATAACTCCATCTGAATATAGAGAAAGTGACCATGCCAAAGCATAATCACCGAGCCATCTGAAACCTGACCCTTTTCCTTAGGTCCATGTAACAAAGTCACCATCCATAATCTGCTGCCATGACCAGACTGTGTCAAAAAACATCGGTTATAAAGAATCGTCATGATATACTGTCGGTGGGTTTTATGGCTTCCTATGAAGCATAGCTTGATGAACTTATTATGTGAGATACTATCCACAAGGCACTTTCAAAAGTAAACTTCAACGAATCTTTCCTCAAAACATAAATAAAAATTTATAGAATTATCATGGGTATTCTTCAACCAGAATGAAGAAATAGTTGCATTGTCCTCCTTTGCTAGATGGCATTGATCAATGCATTAACTTACCCAATCCATGATATCTAGTCATCCATATTCATAACATTTCATTTCATAGGATCTTATCCTAATGCATCAAGGAGCCCAATGACACAGTCAAGATCATGTTCCTTACAGTTCCTTTTTCTTATAGTGCTTGTCAAAGAATAGAATTTAATATGCACTTTCTTCAAGGTACCTTTGATTTTGTGCTAATAAGGGTTGATATACAAAATAGCTCCAAAAAGTGCGATGTAATTTTTCTCCAAATGGCCAAACCAAGGTAAAGGTGTTGCATAAAATTACATTGATCCTCCTGCTACATAAAGAGGTAAATGTTTTCTCCCATACACATAATTGCTCCAATTATTACTGCAATTTACTATATCAAATACTAACATAAATTTTTCAAATGAGTACTTTCATTTCTCCTTCATTCCTCCTACACTTCCCTGATTAGAAACATTTTATTGGTAGCTTAACACCTAAATTTCTTGTATTAAAGACAAATATATTGTTTTATTGATTATTCAAAGCATCTCTAAACTTAAAGTCTCTTGGTCTAGAATCATATATAGATCAAAAATACCTGAAACAACTTGCCTACTATACTTTGTTCTGTATGTATTAATGATAATTACACTTCAAGAGTCTTGCTATCACAAGGATTAGGTTGGTTTATGGTCTTAGGATCCCTTCATGTTTTCATTCAATAGAAAACTCTAGAAGATCTCTCTCCTTAGAAAAACTGAGTGATCTTTAGTACTTCCTTTACTGCAAGTGTTCTTCAGTTAGGCTCACAGGTGGACTATCATGGAAAAGTTTGGGATAGCTATCATATAAAAGGATATTATTACAATGGTGACGTGGAAAATTTATTGCTATAGGGCTATGGTGAATGTTCTCTTTCCATACTATTGTGAAAGGATGCTTGACTTGTTGTAGTAACAGAACAAATATTGAAGAATCCCTGTCAACTATAATATTGCAACTATCCTTTAAGCTGTATCAGGGATACACAAATAGACATTGTGATGAGCCTTCAATTTTTTCTTCTACCAAAAGTGCATATAGGATTCTTCAAGAATTTTTTATTCAAATTTCAAGATAATGACTTCAACAAGTCTCTTGATTTTCTGTAGGTAGATACTCACTTTCCATGCTACTTCTCAATCATAAATTATGAAATGAAAATCAATCTTGGATAATTTCTTTTAGTTGCCTCAGCCATCAATTTACTTTCAAAATTTGTTCCCTAAACACTTTCCTACCCATACAATACAGAATAATGTCATAACCACACAAGAGTGATGTCATATATAGTCTGGCGTTGACACTATAGAGGATGAGACCTAGCTTCTGTAACGACCCTGTGACTTGTGGTATATTCTCGGGTTCAAATCCACAGAGGTAAGTCACCAAATTCATTCTTCTCCTTGCATAATAGATGCCCGTGAATAAGATAATTATGTCCTGAATTAGGTGTGTAAAACATCGGTGTACTGTACTTGATGTCGTTATGTGGGTTGTGTGAGAGACTTCATTCTTCTACCTTAAAGGTGACCATAACCCAATTTTAATGCTTGAGGATGTGCCCAAAATACTTCAGTTCAGGAGAAAGAAATACATCTCAGCAAAATACAGCAAAATATACAACACCTTGATCTAGAGGAAAATAAATAACAAAAGTAAAAACTTTTTTGTGTGGTAGCACTCTTGGACCCTAAATATTTAGAGAGAATTGAGCTCTCTCACTTGGACCTTTTACTTGGTAATAATGCTCTGAAATAATTCACTTGGATTTTGGTTTGTAATAGTCCTCTCTAAAGCTCTAAGAAACCATGGATCTACAACTTCAACTGTGGTTATTTTCATACATATTCTTCAATGGAAATCAACCTATCTTCTCATGGTTTTCACCAATATTGTATATTATTTGTGACGAGTGGGGGTTCTTCCTTGAAATAGCTTACATCATTTGAGGCTTGGGGTTTATTATTTTAAAGGGAGTCATGGAAGCTCACTGTGACAAGATCTGGGCTCACTTTGTAGTTGCATTAATTCCATGGTTGCAAACAAGATAATTAATTCTTAGATCTTTGATTCCATGTAAAGTTCCCTCTTTTATTTGTGTTTGGATACTTGAGTAGACCATAGAATTCAAGAATTGGCATTTGGATTTATAATTATAACAGTGTATGCAATGTATTTCAAGCCTGTGTGTGTTTCTAGAGTTGGAGAAAAGTGCCAAACCAAACAAATTTCTATGGTTGATGCTTAATAACTAACACTTAGAGATTGTTCTTGGGAATTTGATTGTGTAGGCTTTTATACCATAAGATAATTTATCTATCAACCTCTATGTTTCACCATATTTGCTTTATGTTCTAGCATATAAAATTATAAAAGAACTCTAACCTAATTTATCATGCTATGGAATTTGGGAGTTTCACAATATTTTTGCACAATAGTGGCTTCTTGGATTGGAAGTGAAACTCTAAATATGTAAAAAGATCAATAATGTTCTAAGAACTGCATAGAAATTTTAAAATCACAATTTTTATCTTTAGTGAGCCCTGTACATGCATGTTACTAAATACTACTTGCACTTAACAAGAGACAAGGTAAATTAGTGAAATGTTTTTGGTAGACTTAGTACTCTCACAATTCACTTGAAGGTGTACATTATAATTATGGAAGTGTAGGAAGATGAATAATGTAGCACTATATTTTATGACTTCTCCATAGGTACATCTATGGGAGGTTGTGTGAAACTAGGTCAGGCCGTAACACATATTATAACCTGAGAAATGCAATTTTCCACTTAGCATGCAATTTTGACACCTTGGGTTGCATTTTAAGTATGGAATATGATGTTTCATGTCATATAGGATAGATCCTTTTCCTTATCATCCATAAGGTTTGAAATTATGTATATGGAATGCAATTTTTAATGCAAGTGAACATTTCGGCACTATGAAAATAATAGCTAGAAAGAAAAGTTGCTATTACAAAAAGCATATTTTGGCCCATGGGAATATAAATCAGGGTAGGAGATGGTGTAGGAGACTCTACCAGAGGTTATTGTTACAATACCAGTTCCACTAGGTACCAAAAACATTTTAATGGTCTGTGACATAAAGAAGAGTTGTTTAACGACGGGGTTGAAAGGGAAACCTTATGTCTTAGTTGTAAGTCATTTATTTGTGTTTCTTAGCTGTAAGTCATATGTTTGGTTTTGAGATATATCAAATCAATTATTTCACTAATCTAATATGCATGGCCTACATTTCTCACCAGTAGTCAATTACTTGACATGGTTGATATAACATTCAATTCTAGGCCACTTTTTTTTTAAGTGAGAGATTATATTGATTAAAAGAATGTTCATATTTTGATTGGTTTACTGGGAGCTTGAATTAAAAAGGTCTTGTAAATCCATGTGGATGTTATTTTTTTAGGGTGAGCTCTTTGCGCTAGTAAGGCTAGATGAGTCCTGGAACATAGGTATATATCAAGTGCATATTTTTCCTTTGTTGTGTATTTGATATTATTTATATCATTGATGGATTGTTATTGATTGATGTAAAATAGGATGGGAAGGTCATGTAAATTATCTTAACAAAAAAATCAAATGGAGTGGTATAATTTTGTTTTAAAGGGTGAGCCAGAAATCAATACTTGAAAGGTAGAACCTGAGAATGGCAAGCTCTCTGATTTGGATCTAGAGACAAGACAAACCATGGAAAAAAAATGATGGTATTGATGAGTCTTCCCTGCTAATAAGCTCTAACTACTAGACCACCACCCAAATTTTAGTTATCTGCAATGGAAATAGTGAATCTAGATGTATTTAGATGAATAACAACTCTGGCCATTGTCCTATTTTTTTCTTATGAATGATTTTGATTTTCAAGCTCCAACTAGTTTGTTGTTAAACTAATTAAAGCTTTGATGAGAAACATATAGCTTTCGAAGTTATTTTATAAATCTATTTCTTGATCAAATTTGTATTTTTACTTTAGGTACCGTAGATTGCTACTCTGTGACATATGTTATGATATAATTTCCTGGATAAATAGACAGAAGTGTTGTACAACATAGTTTTTTTCAAATTTGAAGAAACATTATTTCAAAATACAAATTATATTAATTAATAACGTATTTTAGACTTCTTAGCTAAGTTATGATTATATTTCGGTGGGGAATTTTGTGTTCGTTGATGTTGTGTTGTCTCTTTGGTTTCTATCAGGTAACAATAGTTAATAAGGAATGTGTTCTTGAGCAGCAGACACACATCTTATTCTACTATTGAGAGGGATCTCCATGGTTTTCAAGCATGAAAAAAAAAACACAGATGTTAGTGTCATCTCCAAAGTTTGTTTTGGATGAATTTGATACCAGTGATGATTCGTATTCCTTGTAAGATAAATAATGTCACAAATAAAATTTAAAAAAATAAAAGAAAATCAAGAATGAAGGTAAAGCTACTGATTTCTATCAAAGTGCAGTCATCAGAACACCTCAGAAGGATAAGGTGTTTAAGTCTATGAATATGTCCTCTCCTACAATATATATTCACAGTATTCCCATGTACCCATGTTTCTCAACTCAAAAATATGTGTTGTAAAACCCGTTTTCTCTTCAAGCTCATTAGTAGTTGGAAAAATTACTACAACAAATTATTTCTTGAATGAGAAATGGTTAGGTATTTGCAAAACACAAATAGATAATAAAACACCAACACACTTAGATAAATTGATGACCGAGGGAGATGAGGACATTCCAAAGTCTTCAAAGAAACTAAAACATCGGGTGATAAAAGAAATCCAAGGAAAAGTGATTCTCTCAATCTACTAAATTCAAATATGATATGTTCACAAGGTACCCCCAGTTCTATTAATAAAGTATTGAGTAACATGCCTAGTAGTCGTCGTGCATGTATTATTTAGCATGTTCAACCTAATCATAATAGTTTCCAACTCCAGTGAAAGAAAGCACTCCACATAGTAAAAAGAAAAATAATTCACCAAGCAAGGAGCATGTTTTGGGTAAATGGAAAAAGAAGGTTATGGGGATTAACACCCCTACAATTGGTGCAAAATATGGTCCTAAGTCCAAAGACAACACAAATGTTGGCTCATCTGAGCATTCTGGTTCATCCACACTTAAGGAGAAATTAAAATATCTACCCTAGATACTGATCCATATGCCTTTGAACTAAAAATTAAACAAACACCCCAATATACATGCAAGACAAATGAAGCAAGACTAAACAAAAAATTATATTTTTCATATTTTTCTTCTCCAGCATAATAAGAAAGGCACCATCCCCTGGATGCAAATATGCAGAGATCAAAATGAGTTAAAGGTGAGTTTTCAACTCCATCTTTAAAATTCATCAACTCCATGTTTTATGTATTTTCTAGTTCAAACTTATGAAATCTATTCATTGGGTTTTCCTGCAAAAGAGGTCGCTAAATACTATAAAATATGGATGTTTTGGCATGGAAGGTATTGATGGAGTGTGTTGTTTAAAAAATTAAATTTTACATTGTTGTTGGTCATTTTTATTTGTGATTTAGTATCAATTCTTTTTGCTTCATTATAATTATGTACAATTTGTACTGGTAGATAATTAAACATATTTGTTTTCCCAATGTTTGGCAGTCTTTAAGTGAACTAATTACTGTGTTATTTTTTGGTGTTCACTACTCAAAAGAGATACTCTTACTGTGATAAGTTTCAATTTTTTTTATTTTTTGGTTGTTGTCATGTTTTGAGTGCGGACTCATGAAATTCCAAATCACATGTCGCTTATATATATATATATATATATATATATATATATATATATATATATATATATATATTATTGTTTTTCTTTTTCCATGTGGTTCCCAGGAGATTCGTGTAACATTTGCACATAAGTTTAGATATCATTCAAATATCTAAAATTTTTAATTTTTAATTTTAATATTTACATGATAAAGGAAAGAAAAAGGTCTTAATTATAAAAATTCACCCAACAACAGCAACATTGTGATTTTTCTTTCATTCAGCTTGTAACAAATTGCATATTTGTTCATCAATGCTCTTCTTCCATATGCTATCCACTTATGACAATTCCTTTGAAATATTTGGTCAATTTGCGAGTTATTGGCCATTTGTAGCTTATAAATATCTTTAGAGTTTCAATTATAATTGAGTATTCAACTTAACATATTGAGTATCATATACTATTTTTCCCTCCACCCACTTTTCATAACTTCCATAACCATTAGGTAGGGACCTATAGCTTCGATGATGCTTTTCTTGTTTAGTAAAATATTGACGAGAATTAAATTTATTTAAATTTGTAGAATTTGAAATATATGAAGTTTCAAGATATAATTTTTAAAAGTTTAATTCTTTAAAGGGTGTTAGCTCAATGGAAGAGCACCTGCTTTACAAGAAGGAGGTTGGTGTTCCAATTCCATTGTGCCCTGATATTCATATGGAATGGCAACGATCAGTTTTTGGTGATGGAGGCCCTTTTGACCATCACAATTGATCTTATGGTGACATTTTTAGACCCTCACCAAAATATGAAATGGTGACAATCAATGAACGACACCATATATACGCATCAATAGTGACGACCATGAAAGGTATATCACCATAAATCATTGTTGTTGATATGAAATGGTGAGGGCCATTGTTTGTCATTATAGTCATTATTTGTGATGGGCCTTGAAGTCACCGATGTTCTTATCATGAAAAAAATTTACCCTCACCAAGTATGAAATGGTGACGGTCAACGAACGTTGCCATATATATGCACCAATAGTGATGACCATGAAAGGTCCATCACAATAAATCGTTGTTGTTCATATGAAATGGTGAATGTCATTATCTGTCATTATAATAAATATTCATGACGGACCTTGAATGTCACCACAACACATACTTTCGGCGACACTACCTTTGGTGACATTCAGTTTTTTGGTGACGAAGGCTATTGTTCGTCACCATTTCTCATATGAAATGGTTACGGTCACTATCTTTAATTATAAATCATTTTGGTGACGAACCTTGAATGTCACCACAACACCTATACTTTTAGCGATGCCACCTTTGGTGACGTTTAATTTTTTGTGACAAAGGCTCTTTTGACCACCACCAATGAGCTTATGGTGACATTTTTTCCCCTCGCCAATGTCCTTTTTTCTTGTAGTGATGGCTAAAAAATTTGAATCGATTTTCCAGTAGTATAGAAATAACAAAAGAATTTTTTAGTGATTTTAGTTTAATTATGAATTATTGTTCCATTGTTGAAGTGAGAAATGCAATTAATTCTTTCTTTAACAAATTTTCTCATGAGGAGAAGTTCTTAGACTATTTCTACAAGAATTGTGTTGTTGGTGACAATATTTGTAAGTTGAAAAACTCTTCTTAAATTTCTCTTTTTGGTTTTCATATGGATAAAATGTCCTCATTAACCCAAATTTTATGCAATTAGGGAGGTGGATAAAAAAATTTCGGTATTTTCCCCATGAAAATCAGGAGACAAGCAATGTTGTGGAGTCATATCACTGTTACCTAAAGACAAAATTTCTATTTTATAGAAGAAAGAAATGTTGTCGTTGGATGGATTGATTGATATATGTTCTTCTAACAAATGTTTAACCCTATTATCATTTTAAGGAAATTCTAAAAAAAGAAGGATTTTTAAATAATTCTAGGAAAGAGAAACAATTTAAATCTTCAATGAAAAAAGAAAAAATAATTCCAGATAGTGATTACAGCACTCATGAGAAAATTTCTCATTCTTTTTGGGTGAGGAGTCATCTACACCTAATAATCAATATCTTGTCACTTATCATTACACAAATTTCATAGCTTGTGATTTCCCATTTTCTATTCATGGAAACATTTGCAAGCATGCCATAAAGGTGGGTTGGTTTTCTTCCCTTTTAGTGGATTCAAAACAATTACTAAATCATAAAAGAACACATGATTCATACAATGAAACTCCCGAGACAAATATAGAGGCAATATCGTATCTTGGTGAAGATGCAAACATAGTTTCCATGGATAGTCACAATGTTGATATATATGTTGAAGGAATTGAGTTTTCCAAAGAGGAGTAATTTGGCTACATAGACCTGGTTCGAAAAAGTCCTCCTTCTACTTTGACAAAGATTTAACAACTGATTACTTTGTTTAAAAAAATGTTGGATGACGCCAACAATATTCATATTATGGATTATGAATTCACATGTGGGTTGGGTGATTTTGAGTCATCTTTGAAGAGGAAGAAGAGCTTCCTAAGCTGCCAAAAGAGAAGAAAAACAAGCAAAAAAAATGCAATATTGGAAATTGAATTGAATATCGCGGCTGATGAAGACGAACCATTTGAGTTTGAACAACTCAACAAACGAGGTCGTCCTTCCTCCAACAATGAATGGTTTTCCAAGTTTATTGTCCATGATTTTGTTTTCAATTTGATTTTAATATTTATTCGTGTATTCCATGTATTTGATGTATTATTTTTTTTTTGAGTATGTTCCTGTCTATTTGATAGGTGGTGAGGATATGTTCGTTGATTTTTCTAATTTGTCGAAAATTTCATTTAAGGCAAGTAAATAACTCCACGCATTTATACTTAGTCTTTCAATACATCGATTATTTTGTATGTTATAGAAGATATTTTAAAGTGGTTTTCCATACTTATATTATGCTTTCATATATTAGTGCCTAAACATGAATCTAATATATAAATTGGAATAAAAACAATAGAAATGTGACATAATATGTAGAAATGCTAGGAAATTGTAACTAAACATGTAAAACATAATTTTACGATTTTTAATAACTTTTCAATGATAATGGTGATATATTATTGGATAATAATATATATTACAACATCAAATATTATGCGTGTATATTTTGCAATGAAATTGTAACTAAACATGTAAAATATAATTTCGGCCAGTTTTTTATAACTTCTCAATGCTAATCATGATATATTATTGGAGAATAATATATATTACAACATCAAATATTGTGTGTTTGTTGTCTATGAGTTGTCTCACCAGTGATCTAGTGTGTTAGCAACGATGAGCCAATGTGTCAGCAACAGTGAGGGAGTGAATATGAGAAACAATGAGGGAGTGAATATCAGTAACAACATGGGTCAATTTGAATCTAAGAATGAAGGTGGATTTTCATGAATATTAATGATACAATAATCACTTTTTCCTGCTTCACCAGGACAGAGATACCCTCATGTTTCCATAATTACATTCCAACATTCAAACTCTTATTTTTCTTTATGGCATAGGAGTTTTTATATATCCTTGTTGGCATCCAAATCATTGGATAGAGAAATCGAATACTTATCTAGTTATTCCCAGACTGCTCCATGGAAATAATATAATGGCCAAGCCTTGTTAAGGCTATCTTTAAGTTTGGGTAGTTAAATGGATATTTATTTTGGATTTTCTTTCCCGAGGTATCCCACCTTTCTTTACATTCTTCTTGTGCGAAAATTTCCAATATTTGAATTTGGGCTGCGCAATATGAAATGGTTTCATGCCTCTTCCCGACAATATACTCTGCTACCTCTAAAAAATTGGCCAACTCTTTTTGTTCTTTTATCACCTGCATAGGTATTTCATATTCTCCTCTAACGCACAAAAGACTCTCGTAATTACATATATAAATTTTAAGAGCTTCCATCCAATTGCCTTGATTTCTCAAATATGATACAAAGGCTCTCAATTGGACATCCCCTGTAACAAGGTTGGGATTCCATCTTTTGTTAAGGGATACCAAAAAATTATATTGTTACAGGTCATAGATAAAGTATTTTTCTAGATTCGTGCGGTCATATATGCTTATATGAAACCATGTCTATATTCAACCTGAAAAGGCTTATTGTTTATGATAGTGTTCTTTTTAAACATAAACAATATTTTTTTCAAGTATACATTGTAATTGGTTGAAGGAGACCTGAAACTAAGCACACCTTCCTTTGCAACTCAGCCACTGTGTTTTTATGTTTTCGTAAAAGGTTTTTTTTATATATTCTTTGCATGTCTTGTAAATTTCACAAGTTAAATTTTCTTGAAAATGGAAATGTATTCGTTTCCCTTTATATGAGGGTATACACAAGACTAATTTATCCTTTGCTTCCTCATCCTCTGTTTGCACAGCAATGCCTTTGGCCAGTTTGACCACTAGTTCTTGATCCTCTGTTAGTTTCATATTTAGTTCTTGTTCCTTTATTTCTACAACTATTTCTTTTGTTAGTTTCATCCGTGATTATTTTTCCTCTATATGCATGACTGTGCTTTTGGTAAATTTCCTTTCTCTTTTCCTTTCTCATTTATGGTCCTCTGTGTTAGTAATCAGTAATTTTTACTATGTGTAGATGAATAAATATTGGTTCTAGATTTCTAAAAAAAAAATTCTCTGAATATTGTGAGTTTTAGAAATCTCATTGCCTTCATTATCCTTATGGAAAATATTTCAGTATTATACCATTTTTTCATTCCATGGTCACCTTTCCACTCCTAAAGGACTCCTTATGGACTTGTGCCACTCATATCCATCCTTTTTTCCCACTTATAACCTCATTACTCTATTTTTCCCTTGCCCAACACTCCACTTTCCATCTAAGGTTACAAATCAGCCTATTCCTTCTCATGTTCACCAGGTTCCTCAAGCATTTATGGTGTCAAAACTATCTCTGTAGGATATTTAGATAAATCAAGTACATTGGATTTTGAATCTTCAATACACCACTTTGTCAATGCTTTGTTTTTACACTTGAATGCTCCAAGCCAATTTTCAGTCAAGATCATGGTCAAAGGATCCTCCCACTAGGTCATTAGGGCTTCAAAGGTTGTAAAGTCATCATTGATGTTTTAAGCATTGCTTTTCATGTGCTAGAAGTTGGCTCAAATGTAATAGAAGATCAGCACATTGTTATCCAAGAAAGATTAGAAAATCTCCAAAGAGGACTACCTTGTCAAATTCAAGATTCTACAAAAGCTAAATGTACTTGGCACTTCTACAGGAGTGTCAAGAGGCCAATAAAAAAAAAATTTGATAAGGTAATTGGTATGTTCCTAATGGAAGACATCTTTCCACAAGGAAGACAGGAAGCACTTGTGTTTGTAGAGAATCAGGGTGTTTTGAGCCTGATTGAGCCAGCATTGTGCCGAGCAAGGATCAAAGGCAGACATAACCATGGAGGAGGTACACCAAGAAACCAAACATGAAGAGAAGTTTTTCAGAAATTATAGATGAAATAGGGAAAAATGTTAGGTGAACTGGACATAAATGAATGAACTTAAAAGGGTTATAGAGAAGTTAGAAGATAACACTGATAATTGTTTTCAAGCATTCCAGACACCTAGGGTTTTGGGAAAGTGTTCAAAGAGGTTGAAACCATGGTTTGGACTCCATGATGACATCAAATGGATTCCGAATATGTCACTATTTGTAGAGATTACAAACTTGTCCAAAGGAGTTTTTCATGCCAAAAATGATCAAAAGATAGTTTGAGCTCCATGGTATAGGTAAAGGAAGATTTAGAAGCTTCCAGTGTGTGTAAACATCCCAAATATTTCCAAAGTGACTCAAGAAAAACCTACAAAGAAGATGTGAAGAATATCAATAAGAAAGGAAAAGTCAAAGGTTTTCAATCACTTGCAAAAAAAAGATAAGTTGACTTTAGGTTGAAGATACTAGGGTGTGGAAGCATCCTAAAAATTTTCCAAGCTCAACCTGTCATGCCTCAAGATCAATGAGAAAGGGAAAATCATTGTATTTAAGTCACCTACACTTCATGGTCAAAGGGATGAAAGACATGGTGTTGAGCTCCAAGGTGGAAGAAAAAATTGATTATAAGGTTGATGCTATGTAAATTAATATGTGAAGCTTTAGGAATAAAAGGAAAGGCCACTTCAATGTTTTATGGCACTTGCAAATCAAAAGTGGCAAAAGAAGGTAAAAGGCATTATTTTGAATCCATAGTGCATGTCAAAGGAGATTTTTTAAGGTATTAATGTGTGAAATCCCCCCAGAGATGCTTAAATGAGCTTATTATGCTTCAAGGAGAAACAACAAGGTCAAAATTCACCATCTCAGTAACCTACAGAGAAAGCAGTGCAAAATGGTTAGTAGGAAAGAGTGAAAAGGATAAGTACAGTATTGTGAAGGAAAACACAGGAAAATTTGAAGACACTACTGTGTTCAACCCTCCAAAGAAGACATCAAATGAACATGTCAAAATATCAAGGAGAAAAAATAAGAGTCACTTAAAGGTTTTCATGTCACCTGCAAGCAAAGGTCAAGAAATATCAGTTAAAGAAAGTGAAAAAGATTTAAAACATTGGAAAAGTGGGTTGCAAGGGTTAAATCAAATTCCTAAGTCCATAAAGACCAATTCTACACCTCAAGCAAGTTATTGTTTCCTTGCAAAAAGCTGAGAACGTTCAGGAGAGAAGACTGTGGATTTTCTAAGAAAAATTGGACAAGTTTACTCGGCGCTATGCGTTTAGGTCGGCGCTGTGCGCATGGAATTGGGTGTTGCACCCCTACTCGTTTCTCCTGTGAAAATTTCTTCGGAGTTGTGCGCCTGTGAGGTGGCGTTGTGTGCCTTCCAACGTGCTGCATGTTTTCCCAATTGACCCGACAGGCCCGACAAACAACTTTGGCGCTGCGCGCCTGGCACATGGCACTACGCCTTTTCCCAACGCGACTCCTCATTCACCTGGGCATTGCGCACTTGGCCAGGAGGACCTTCCAAGCCATTTCAACACTCAAGTCAACTCTAAGTTTCTTCAAACTGCCTCCAAGGTATTTTTAAGCATCTTTAAGGGGTAAGTATAAGACATCACCTCCTCTCCGATTTTTTTTCATCATTTGGTTAAAGGAATGGAACCCTAAGGAAATAAGCTAAATTTCATGATTAAAAAACACTGATTAAGCATCCCTCATCTGCAAACAAGGAAATATCAGTCAAAACAAGGTTAAATTAGGGTGGTTGCAGTTGTTTGAAATTGGTCATCCATCAAATCTTAAAATATTTTTCCCTTACATTGAAAATAGATTTACCTTACATTGCCCTTTCTTCATTTCAAATTGACATAAGTACAAGGTGTCAAAGCAGAGTTTAAACAAGTAGAAAAGGGTGGTGATTGAGCTTTTCCTCTCACTTATATTCCTATATCCTTACCCTAACTCACCCATCCATATCATTCACTTGCAAAGACTACCATCCTCCATCCCTTTATCTTGTTTTTATTGTGCAGTCCTAAGGTTTTGTTCAAAACAAAATTGTTAAAATGTCAAGGGAAGGTGACAGTGGTATTGAAGGAGAAGGCCAACTTCCAAGGAGGTATCCACACAAAGGTGGGAGGATCAATAGGTTTGAGCCACTAAACACAATGGAGCTAAATGCATCTCCCTTAACTATCTCCTGCTTCCAAAATGTATGCTGCTATGAATTGTTGGAAAGTACAATAGGTGCAGAATCACCCCGAGCTGACTAGGCTCTTCATACTTAACCTACATGAGAAACAAGTCAACCTTGCAGGGGTAAAATTTGAGCTATCTTCAAATGCCATTTTTATTGCCACTGAGATACCTAGTGTGGGTGAAAAATGGTTCAAGCAGGCCAATTTAGACATGAGATACTATGATCCATACCTTAAACCCAGATACAAAGACTACAATAAATCCATATTTCCTTTCTCACATTTGCTTGAGAGGTATGCACCCATGATGAGGGTCATTATGAAATATTTCACATGTAAAGGAAGATTCTCCCGGCTTTATTCCTATCATGTCAGGTTTCTCATGCACTTTACTAGGGTTAAGATGTCGCATCTAGCTTACTACCTCTACAGGAGTATTGAAAAAATGTCTTATATTGTACAAAAGAGAGACCATCCACAGAAGATGTAGAGCCTCTTTTACCACTCTCTTATCAAAATGGTTGTGATGCATCAATTGCAGCAAAAGGGTATCCCATGGGAGGTTTTCATTGCCCATGAAGTGTTCACCAATCCACAAGCCCATCATCAGCAAAACATGCCTTCATCATCTCATCCTCCTATGATTACTCCTCCATCATCTCCTACTAAGCATGTTTCACCATCTACACATATTTCTTCACCTCAGGACAACCCTCCTTCATCACCCTCTCAAAATGCATCAGAAAATGAGGGAGAGGGAAATAATGAGTCAGACAATGAAGAAGAAGAAAGTGAGGAGGCAGATTTCAATGAGGAAAAAAATGAAGAGGAAAACAACAAGGAGTCAAGAAATTAAAAATCAGCCATTGAACAAGATGAAGGAAGTGAGACAAATGGTGATGAAGCACAAGTCAGTGGATCAGATGAGAAAAATAATGAAGAAAGCAGCAGAAATGATGATGATGATGTTGGAAGTGAAACAAATATCCATGATGACAGTGAAAATAGTGAGGCTCATAGTGGTGATAAGGCAAGTGACACAGAAAATAGTGATGTAGAAACCATTAATGATGAAGAAAGAAATGCAGATGAGGAAGATGAGGTTGATGTCAATGAGGCAAATAGTGCTGATAGGGGCTTTGAAGACAGTGAATATACAAATGAATAAAATAGTAAATATGACAGTAAGGGCAGTGAGGCTGATGATAGCAGTAAAGAGCACAGTGAAGATCACAACAATGAGGAAAACAATAGTGAAGAGGAAGGAAATGAAAAGGCCAATATTAGTGAGACAAAAGATGTCAGTACAAGGGAAAGTAGCAAAGAAAAAAGCAATGATGTCAACATAGAAGATGTAAATGAGGTAGAGAGCTTGGAAACATATGAGAACAACCATGAGAGTAGCCAAGAAAGCAAAGAAGCATATATCAGTGAAGACGAGAAAGATAAATCAGAAAGCCAAGATGCTAGTGCAAATGTAAATGAAGAAGATGCCAATAATGATGATGATGATGATGAAAACAATGGTGAAGGAACTAAAATGATAAAAGTTGAACCTTTTTCTTTTACATACCAAAGAGGAAAGAGGTATGTGTTTGCTACCTCTTAGAGGCAAGGGGCCATGCCTTCCACATCAGCTAAGCAGTTGGATAAAGGCAAAGAAAAGGTTATAGAGAAAGAAGAAGAAGATCAGCATGAGAATGAGAAAGAATTTGAACTCATCCATGTTGACAATGATGATGAAAATGAGGCAATTATCTCAAACATTTTGCTCAAGAGAAAATATGCCCAAATCAAATATTTGCAAGCCAATCTAGCTAGCGCCAGGAATTTCATCCACTATTATGAGGTTGAAAATAAGTAGTTGGAGGCACAAAAGGCCATTTATGAGGTTAGGGCAATCAGAGCCTAGAAATCGGCTGAAAGGACCAAGGTTAGGCTAGATGAGGTCTTGGGTGTTTTTTATGAAAGTGAAGATGAAGAAGGGCAATTGTCTAGGAAAAGGCCAAGAACAATGGGCTTGAGGAAGGCCTTAGCCAAGGAGAAGGAGCAAGATAGCATTGGCAGAGCAACTCACTCAAAGTGAGCTAATTTCTATGGAGATAGAGTATGATCGGGAACCTTGGTTAGAGAGGGATAATACACACTTGGAGGATCAACTGTAAAATACACAAAGAGACATTGGCCTTCATAAGAAAATGACAAATCACTATGCCTTGAGGAACAAAATTGCAAGGGCCAAGCTCAAAAGAGCCCTTACTAAAATTCAAGCCCTCAAGGAGTAAAAAATCCAAGAAAACCTTGAGATCCTAGCTAATGCTTCCCTACAGGCATCCCAAACACCATGAGGAACATAATTTCAAATTTTGGCAAGTTTTTTGAATTTTTGGTTTTTTGACTGATTTGAAGTGCCAAGGGCGCAGTGCCCCTGGCGCTGTGCTCTTTTCTGGGGAACTTTATTGAGGAGTGGTTTACATTTTTGGGTTCATATTTCCAATTACATAACACAAACAAAATTCTAGATCATTTGGACAAAATTTGGTCCTCCAAAAGGGTCAAAAACATGAAACAATTCACCATTATGCCCTATTTTCAGGGTTGGCACTACGCCCTGAGAAGTCTTGGGAGATTTGGTTTTTGGATAGGAAAATGGACACAAATTTCAAAAATAAAGGAATTTTTGGAAATTATACTCGACAATCTTTCGAACGAGCTATCACAGAGCTCATTCCGACACCAGGAAGGCCTTCAATATTCAGCTGCAAGGTGACCTATTGTTTCGGTGCAGGCACTGCGCCCTGGCCTACAAAGTCAAAAAAAGACACAAATTTATGAAAAATAGATATTTTTGGGTTTTTTGGGAAAATCACTCCAAATTTAGGTGTTAGAAGTTATTTTGCATTTATTTCATTAGATATATTCTGCCTTGGGCCTTGCATGGTCTTAATGGACAAATTTGGCATTTATTATGTATTTATGACATTTTGGAAACCCTAGTTAGGGTTTTGGTCCTCCTTTCTTGTTAAATATGGAATTGAGACCTCATTATACATGTTGGATTATTATTGAGAGTAATACATAAACATTGAGATTGAAGAGAAATTGGCTTTGGTTTTTGTGGATGGCTTGACTTGCTTGACAATGGAGAAGGCTCACTTGCAGGATTCATGAGCATAGTTAATGGTGATGTGTTCCTTATTTAGTTATTGTTTTCTTATGTTATCATTTTGTCCCACATTTCTATTGTAGTAGGATAGAAATTTTAGGCTAAGAAATGTTATTTAGAAGCACCTTAGATCTGTTTGTTCTCTACTGCTTCTATGTTTTCCTCTGCTAGGTCAGTTTAGAGAATTCTTAGTTTCTCTCTAAACCTACTTATGATTGTTATTCTTAGATATGATTTTATAAATCTAATATCAAAGTATTTTCATGGTTATCCCTGCTCTTTTCTATTCCTTAAACATTGTTTTTAAGGTCTTTTACTTTGAAGTACTGCTGATTAGGTTTAACTAAAGACGTTTATGATTTTCCATGCCATTTTGTTTAGCCTAAATGGTTGCTTTGGAGGTCTTTATAGCTTGATTGATGAAGTTATGAGTTCCCTATTATTTGATCTCTGCTATATTTTTATCTTAAATTTTTTCTTAGCTTGAAGGTGAAATCACTCGAAGATTTTCAAGTTCCTTACCTTCTGTAGTTCACTGGATTGTTGTCTTAATGCTTACTTTCTAGAGTTTGGTCAAAAAAGTTATTGGTATGCCCTGTATTTGGTTATTTCTTCATGCTTAGTAATATTAAAGGCCATTCTTGTTAAGGTATTTGTTGAAGGGTTCTTAACTGCCCTTTTGCACCTACTATGTTCACAATTTGATGTTCACTTCACTCACATAAAGCCTTTAGATCTATTTGACTTTGTTAGACTTGCCCTATAATACACCCCTGACCTATTGTCAAACTTTTCAAGACCTTTTTATAGACTCCATAGCCCAATGGCTTAAAAATCTCTCACTCTATATACTCTTCTTGACAACCTACCCAACCAAACAAACAAACAAACCCTAATCTTTATAACTAACCTAAAATAAAAACCCTAATAGCTATCAAGTTACATATTTTACACAAATATAGAGAGAGCCCTCTCTAAGTCCACGAAGGCTAGGTCCTAAGACTCCAAATACTAGTTTGACGTTACCCTTGTACATTTGGTCTTGCCAATTTGACAAATTACGAGGACCTAACACTCTGTTTGTACAAAAATTTCATAGGTCTGTTTTTTTCCAAGGGGTATATTTTGCTGGACCCCTGGAGAAGATATATCTATGAAACCAATGTGTATGGAATATGCAACTTGGTCCAAGTAATATAATCTATCAAAAGGTTTTTTTCTTTTTTTTCTTTCTTCTGAGCTCATCTCTTAGGGTTTTAACTTTGATTTGTAGTTGTTTTTTTTTCATTTGGAGAACACTATTATTCCTTAGCAGTAAAATATACAAAGGAATATTTGTTAGGGTAATTACTATTAAAATGTGCTTCTTTGTCAATTCTATGGGTGCATTTGGTTGTTCCTCCTCAGCATCCCCATAAAAAATTGAAATTAAGTAAAGGTCATATCCACCATGCCATTTGGCTACTCCTTGTATGTACTCATAGTAAAAATCATGAGGGGGAACCTTATCAACTTTTTATTTTTTGTCAGCAAGGTGGCCTAGTCCTTGTTCCATGAATCCTTGCTATATGGATCCTTGCTCCATGACTCTTTCCTCAATCAATGCATTCTGTGGATGATTTTTCTCTTTATATTTCTCTTATTCTTGTGTTATTTCTTCTGGGAGTTATTCTGTAGCAATGAGGAGGGTTTCAATAATTGGAGCAAGACGACCTTTCCTTCTCCTGTTCTCCTTGGCTTTAAGCACTACTGCCATGTGTTTCTTGTATCCTCTCAATATTCTAGTGTCAGGTTTACTCTTCAATGTTTATACTTCATCATCATCATCTTGTTCGTCTCCCTTCTATGGGGATTGAGCATCATAAACCTTAGAAACTCTCATATTTTTAATACTGGGTGGCTCAGTTTCCATATGGAAATATTCTGTGGAAATTTCTGTAGCTAGGAGGTCATGGCACAAAGTTGTAGTTGGGGGGTCATGGGGTGGAGTTGTGACTTCCATGGCATCCTATGGTGAGGTAGCAGCTTCAACATGCAATGGCCTTCCAACTAGTTCATCCCAAGTTATCCCTTCCCTTTGTAGAGCAACAACCACCAAAATTTTAATGAGGCAATGGTGGGAAATGATTTCGAGCAACCAGTTTTATTTCTACACACCTTGGGCCATTTGGTCTATGGTTTTTGCAATAAATAAAGGCTTCAACCAAACTGCCATGATGCAACTGGTCTAACAACCAGAGGTGCTGGTAATAAATAACAACATACCTTCCTTCGCCCATGAAAATTCTCTTGATAATGAATGCAACATCTTTCCAGGGTTTTGTTAATGACTTCCTGTCAAATCTTGTGCGTGTCCTGAGAAGTTGTTCACCTGCCTCAAGGAATTATTGCACAACATTAGGTTAGGGTTTTCGGGGGAAAAACCATAATTCTCCCGTTTAAGGTAACCCTGTCACTTCCATAATCGCTTCTTTTGTCACATGAACCACTTTCCCTGCTACCTTAGATCTACCCTCCCTGTAATGCATGTAAAATTCTAAGGCTATGCCATCATCATACCCTTGAAATATTTGAATATACTATATAAAGTCGGCCTGTTCAAAAAATGCTTTAATTCGTGGAAATTCATCTAGCCATTATTCGACACATTCTCTGCGTACTGTTGGGCCTTCCATCTTTACTCAGAGTTCAAAGTGGCTATGGTTGTGTTTTTTCTTTGCAACATTTTGAATGTGGGACAGCGACGCAATGGAAGAGTAGGGGTAATGAGTCGAGTAATATCACGTCACGTCAGCTACGGTGGGAACATTACACATTTACATGTTTCTGTAAGGTTTTCCACCCATTTGACACTCACAGTTCATTGTTGTTGTGGTCATGGTATATTTATGTTTCCGTTGTACAAAGTCAGGTATTGCAGCAAGGGGGTTGTCACCCATTTGGCACAGGGAATTTATTTTAGTCGTTCTCAGGGGAGATTTATGTTTCCATTTTACTTAATGAAAGATTCTCCTTGTACGTAGATAGGATTTACGCTAACTCCCTAAATTACTTGACATCAAAATTATTTGTTACAATTTATTAGTTATACATGAATGGCTATTATAATTTTGTATTATTATCGAGTTAAGTTCCTTGATTTGCATGTTGTTCATATTATATTCACTATTTGCAAGCTTAGATTTTGTTGTTGTCATGTATGTCAGAACGTGCTTCAATTAAAATCACCTAATATTGTGGCTGTAGATGTTGATAATGGAGTCAAAGAAATATTTTTTACAACCAAGATGCTCAAATCACCTGAACAAAATTCTACCCCTTAAATGAGGTTGGAGCTATGGATTGGAAAAATGTAAGATATCACAATTGCATTTTTCATTTAACCATCTATAAAGGGAAAATAATGATTGATATATAAGCTATCTTGGATGGATTGTAACCACTTAGGGTATCTTACATTAATTGTTATTGAAGGGGATTCTTTAAGAATTCGATTTCATTAGACTTTTATTAGAGACTTGTACTTGGACTCCTCTCTTTGATAATAAAAATATTTATTTTGTTGTTCAATTTGGGTTATGTTTAAAGCGATATTAATTGATAAAATATAATTTGTAAAAATAATTTGTGATTCTCCCCCTACCCTTTTCAGTATTTCCAACATATATACAAAACTGAACTATAATAATATTGATTGAAAATTACATTTTTACATACACATAACAAAAATTACCAAAAAATAAAGTTAGTGCATCCATAAAAGCAAAGCTCATATAAATACATAAAAAATGGACATAATAGTTGTTTATGTTGCTACAATCTATCACAAGAAATAAGAACTCCATTATAAGACTCCCCAAATAGAAAATAAAAGAACAATCAATTCATTAACATGCCACATATATCTATGTCTGTCAATGAAAATTGGTGGAGCACATGTTCGCTCCTCCACAGTGTTGCACATTTGCGTCCATTGGATTCTACTTCAATGAGTATATCATTAGCAACCCTTTGGACATCTGATCAATAAATGATGTTAAAACTTTGAAACTGCGCAGCAATCTTTTTTTCTTGTTGGTGGAGGGGTTTCAAGTTTTGTTTTCTGACTTGGTAAATGCCAATAATTTGATTGGTTATCAATTATAGATAGGTGTAAGTGACAATGTCACTTTCACCATAACTCTTGGCTGCTCGTAGCCCATCAACCAGGGATATATAATAGCCTTCGTTATAATAGAAAATTTTATTTTTTGACAATATTTTATGTTCCAACAAGGATTAGGGCCAATAATCGCTTTACTCCTAGGTCTTCCTTATCACCCTAAAGCTTTCAATTTTAGGAGACTTAGGTGTAGTTACTTGTTAGGTATGTTTTTACGTACTATAATTCAAGGGACATTATCGCTAGTTTTCATGATAAGTTCTTAATGTCTTGATTGTTATCAAGTGTTCATTTTCATAGGTAATTTTTCCTCTACCTTAGTATATGCCTAAACTTAATCAACACTTTTTCTTAACATGAGATTAAAAAATTCTATTGGAACTCTCCATTTAGGTGTGGTAGGAAAATAAATTCCTTGTAATGTCCACGTCAATAAATCAATGGGACATGAACATCTTTTGCCAATGCAAGGTAGACAACATAACATGTATTCTAGTCAATTGCACGATTTTTCCCACATATACCACCATATTTATTTCTCCCTATTGCCTTTGAATTGTGTGTTGCAAATATTTGTAACCCCCAAATTTGCATCATAAATATCCACTTTTTATTAGTGTTTCATACTACTCTCATAAACCTTGATCTTGTTCGGCATGTTTTTTATAGTAAATCCTTTGTTCAATTAAGCCCATTAGATTTTGTTTACAAATACAAAGAATCAAATAGACTAGTTTACAAAGAAAGGATAGTGTTTTTGTGGTTTTATAAAAGAAAGATACAAAGAATATTGGTTATATGTTTCTTTAACAATATTTTCATTATGCTTCAGTGTGGAAAAAGAAAATGCGTTTTGGCCTAAGGCCCATTATTGTTTCCATCATAGCCTAAAGGCCACTACTATTCCAATGGCCGAGTTGCTGCAACATTAACTAGTGAGTTGCTGCAACGGTAATAGTGACTTGCCGCAATGACAACCCAGTTGCAACAACTCGCTAGTCACCGTTGCGATAACTCCTTTGCCACCATTTCAACAACACCCATGAACAAAAACAGTATTTGGCGACTTTATGTAGTATATATTATGGGAGCTAGAAAACACAGATGCAAAATAACAAAACAATGAGTTTGTAAAAGAATGGTGAATTTACCATTGCAAACACTCTGGAAAGAAAGGGATAGTAAGAAAGTGCAGAGAGATCTTGTTTCTTCTTTAAATGGAGAGCTTATGTTTCCTCTTTACATCGAGAGCCCATATTTCATATTTTCATTGATAACTACTATTTCAATACTATAAACCTCATGTTTCCTCTTTGCACGAAGAGCTCTTGTTAATTTTCATACACGAGTGTTGCTGAAATTTCCTGACATGCCAATTTACAGAGAAAAAAAGTAAGAAATCATGTACAAAAAGAGTTATTGTTAATTTGCATACACGGACGTCGCTGAAATTTTCTAACCTGCCAATTTACAAAGTAGTGGAGTAAGATCATGTGTGCATGAAGAGATCTTGCTAATTTTCATACACGAGCGTCATTGAAATTGTCTGACCCGCCAATTTCTAGAGAAACAGAGTAAGCTAATGGGTGCACAAAGAGTTCCTGTTAATTTTCATACACTGCGTCGCTGAAATTGGCTAACCCACCAATTCACATTGAATCTCATCCCCGTGCTTGACTGAATGAAAGCTCGACGAAATGAAATTCAAATGAGGTTTCAGTGGTAAAGGAGTAAGGAGACCGTCCCGTGTCACACCCGCCACGCTCAGTAGATTTCTAGATCACTCGACGGATACACAAAATTTAATAGCCATCCCATCAAATTCATATTTTCAAGTTCAAATTTCAAATTGGAGCGCTCTTGTCACTTCAGTTCTCCTCTGGTTGTGTGAGTTAGGTGAGCCGCTCGTGCCTGGAAGAAGAGAGCGTCAAAAGGAGTTTGCGTCGAGATGGAGATTAACGGCCCGCAGGCTCCATTTGTGATCAAGGTAACAAAAATTTTCTCTATTTCGTTAACATTAGTGACGGAAAGACTCACTCGCTAGAAGGGCTTCGCCGAAAGCAAGGGAGTGTGAAACCGAAAGGGTATTTCTTCGACTCATTAGCCCACTCCAACACAAAAAAAAATTATAGCTCTTATTACATCATCAAACGAAACTTTCATGATGTCAATATTTACGGTTTTCAAAGCATTCCATTAATTTGGATGTTACGGCTTTCAAATAATTTCATTAATTTGGATGCTTGATTGGGCCTAATGGTTAAGAGCATGTTTTTCCTCCTAAGAGGTCACATGTTCAAAACGAGAGGGGGGTAGAGTATGTATGCCTTCGTAGACTTAGCAGTCAAATCACTGTGCGGAGGTGGGTCCCTTGTCCCACAAACAAGGTGGTCTCATACACCAATTTGGTGTATGGCTTGGTTGTGACTTAAAATTAGATAATAATAATAATAAATTATAGTATATTTATTATACTTTGGTTTCCTTTCAATTGAAAATTCATATGCAAAGTTGATCTATACAATTTAGTGGCATGAAAGATACATGACATGGAGCAGTAAATTGGACAGCACCGACGAGGAAATGAGTCCTATAATTCTGAAATGTGTTTGGAGCATAAATTTAAATTATGGTAATTTTTGAAATGTTGGTGCAACACTAAAACGTACAAAATAAATTACAAAATAAATCCTTACCATTCTAAATTTAATAAACTATTTCCAAACTTAGTAAATGTTAATCATCATCTGATGTGAAATTAAATTAATACAAACTGATTTTTTTTAACATCATTTAGAAGCACCGGTAGACTTATTCTCCATATTTTCCAAAATCTTACTTCAAGATCAAGATGACACACAATTTGTTAGTACTCACTGATATGGTATGATCCTGACGTAAACTTAGATGACGTGCAGTTGGAGACTCTTCAACCACAAGTTTAAAGTGATATTTTTATGTGTTGAAGAAACACTGATAATACTATAATAAGATAAAATTAATATTATATATATATATATATATATATATATATATATATATTTTGAATTTGGATTGAAATTATACTTATAGTAATTTATGCTTCAATATTATGATAACTTTCTATGGTACCGAATTGAAATCATTTCAATGTTTTTGGTACCAAGAGCATAAAAGGCTCACATTTGACACTCTTTATAGCCAATTTTATTTTTATGGACTTTTGTTATTGTAAAAAACATTTATGAATTAAAGATATTAAATTATTTTTTTCTATCTAATTATGTATTTAAATACCAATTATTTATTTGCATTTTAATACTAATTATTTATTTTATTTATTTTTAGGGCATTATTATTATAAGAAATTAGAGATATAGGAAGCTAGATTTGTTATTGTATCAAAACTTCACCAAAATCTAGATTTGTCATTTGGTGATATAAGAGTCAAGATTTTTCATTTGATTAAATTTTTAATTAATTTTTTGATGATTTAGTTAGTGAATTTTTTTTTTAATTTATTCATTTTTAGGGCATTATTATTATAATAAATCAGAGATATAGGAAGCTAGATTTGTTATTGGATCAAAACTTCACCAAAATCTAGATTTGTCATTTGGTGATATAGGAGTCAAGATTTTTCATTCGATTAAATTTTTAATTAATTTTTTGATGATTTAGTTAGTGAATTTTGTTTTAGAGATATATCTTTAATATGTATGGAACTTGGATCATAGTAGCACATTTCTTATCCCTAAAATTTATATTAGAGTGAAATTATAAAGATGTGTTACACTTTTGGGTTAGATGTGGGGATGGAATTTCAATTTTTTCGTCTTTTATGGAAGAGCTCTCAAAATTCATATGGAGCTGTAACCCTAAAAATTCATATAAGCATTGTGAATTTTGAATTGAATTGATAATATTTGGAGAATTATATTGTTTTCCTAATGATATTTTTTGCAAAAAAAATTAATATTGTATAATCTCTCCTATTTCCATTAAATCCAATACTTGTTTTTGTGAATTGGTTACAACTTTTAGCACATCTTAATAAGTATGTGAGTTTTCATATACCATAAGGTAGTCTAAAATGTGTAATTTTAAAAATATATATGTGTGAGAATGGAGAGCACTAAGCTTTTCGTATTAAAAATTTATTTTTTTATGCAAAATCATATTTTTTTTTTATTTTTAGAAGCTGACGAAGTAATATTTCAACTACATTTTGAAGACAAGTGTTTGCTTAAGATTTTTTTAAACCTTTTAAATAAATTGAAAAACAAAGAGTAATCTTTTGAAGAGGACTCGTAAACAAAGATAGTGATATTTTTTTAAATTTTGTTGTGTATATTTTATGTTATTGATTTTCTTAGCCCCTTTGAAGCTCTCAAAAGAAATTTCAAGCCTTATGTTTAAAATAAATTAGATGAAAGATATCATATGAGTTTGAAATTTTCAAATTCATATGTCATTGGATAGATGATTCTCTCATAAATACAAATTCATATGTAATTGGATAGATGATTCTTTCATAAATACAACATGATCAACTCTGCCAGTTAGGGACAAATTCTACCCTAAATTAGCTAGTATACAAAATGGGGTTGTAGAGAAATTTGGAGAAGGATTTTGGAAAATCTAAATTTTGAAACCTACGAACTCCATTGAGCACTTCAAACACTCTATGGGTTAAATTCACTCTATGGGTTAAATTAAAAATTTAAATTGCTCGATCAAGCCATTAAAAACATAACCACTACCAACAACCTACAAATGTTTATTAATGTTATTTATGAAAAATGTTATTGCTCAATATTGAAGGTAATGGAGAATCCTATATTAGTGTGAGTTGGTTCACGAGACCTTAGGATAGGAATTAGTGTCTATTTCTTAGGGTATGGTTATAACTTCCCTAAAACCATGTATGCTATATAATTCTTGAAGTGTATTGAGAATGCAGAGCGTTCTGCAGAGCCTGACTCTCCTGGATCAAACTCTCCTTCGTAGAGCTCACTAGTGGGTTTTCTATTTATTAAATTCGAACATCACTTTTTATCATGGTATCAGAGCTCTAGGGTTGAATCATAAACAGAGTGTTGTGATCCCTACGAGTATCCATGTTGCAGAGGAGAAGCCCCTGATGACTGATAAAAAAAAAATTCTCAAGCTTTAAGTGGATCAACGTAGTTTTTTTTGTAACATTCGCGTCGATCGTCATGTATATTAGAGTAGCATTCACGCCGATGGCACAGAAATAAGCACGACAAAGGCGTTGATCAGAAGAAGACTTACTAATTTTCGCTTTTGGCGTGGTCGTTGCGGAAATTGGCTCAGTAAGTGGGTCGAAGAGATATGAATTAGATCTGAGCCAGTGGACACCACTAATGAAGGAAGAAATCCAGTGAAAGGTCGTCGATGAATGGATATGGTGAAATTTCACCAATGAAGAAGGAGATTTGAATTAGATCTTGAGGTGTAGAGGATTCGAAAGCCTGTGCAAAACAACCTATTGAGTTTATCGCAGATCAGGTAGATATGTATCGTAACGCTCCTTTTTGTAAGGATCTGGGTAGATATATCATTTTTTTTCATTTCAATTATTTTTTGAATCGTCAAGATGAATAATCAAATAATTGAAGCAGACATGAATGACAGTAACAAACTCGATGGCTCCAATTACTCAAATTGGAGATTCAAAATTCATACTGTGCTAGAAGCGTAGAATGCTTGGACAATTGTAAATGGGGATGAGTCAAAGCCAACAGTGGGAGAAGCATCAGTCCCAGACTGGGGGAAGAGTGAGGGAAAATAAAATACGTTGCTAAAGATGCCAGTGAAAGGCTACATCATACCGCATATCAGAGAATGCAAATCAGCAAGCGAAATCTGGAAAATATTGAATGATTTGTATGAGATCAAGAATACAAATTGTCTTCTATTTTTGAAGAGAAATATTCTATCCATAAATATGGAGGAGAATGAAATAATTGCTTCTTTCATATCGCGAATCAAGGATCTGAAGAAAAAATTTGCAGATATCAGTGAGATTGTAGCAGACGTAGATTTGGTCACAATTACCATGAATGGTATGACTGATGATTACTAAATGTTTATCACTGGGATAAGTGCAAGAGAGAAATCCTGAAATTTGAAGAAATGATAGGAATATTAATGCAAGAAGAATAAATAATATTGACTCTAAAACCCCATAGTGCATATCTTGTGTTAATGGCGAAGAAGAAATTATTCAAAGCAAAAGGAAACCCTCACAGCAAAACGGAGGAAATCCAAAGAAAATACCAAATCAAGCTCAAGGTATGTATCCAAATAGAAGCAACTCTATAATAAAAAAAATTATTATGGAAAACTCGGTCACATGGCTAAAGAGTGCAGGAAGAAGAAGTTTCATGCAGAACAACAGAAACACAAAAGACATGCAAGTCATTTCACAGATGATGACCATGTTCAGAACTTCAGATTTTTCATGGCAGACTTTGATGAAAATGTCGAAGCAGACATTTGGTACGTTGATTCAGGAGCATCCACACATATGACGGGAAAAAGAAAATGGTTTGAAGATTTTAAAGAAATCAACAATGGAGCACAAATCTACCTTGGTGATGATAGAATTCATCAGATCAAGGGTGTGGGAAAATTTCTATTATTTTACCTGATAGTAATGTCATATATATTCATAATGTAATTTATGTGCCCAGAGTAACAAAGAATTTGATTTTTGTATTCATGATTACAAATCAGGATCTCAAGGTATAATTTTTTAAATCTAACTGTTATATTAAATATTTGTTGGATGGAAAGAAGACTGTTGCTTCAGGAATTCTAACTACAGGTCGATACAAATTGGATGTCAGGATAGTACCAAATCGAGCTTTGACAGCATCAAGTTTGACTACATAAGAGGTCTGGCACCAAATACTTTTTCATATCAACTACAACGATTTATTGTTACTTCAGAAAAAGGAAATGGCAAGAGATCTTCCTACATTAAAACAAGTGCATAATGATTGTGATGCTTGTGCATTAGGAAAGATGCATAGATATGAATTCCCTGTTCGAGTAGAAAAGAAAAAGAGAGACATACTTGAATTAGTGCACATTGACCTATCTGAACCCATGCTAGCAAAATAATTAGGAGGTGTACTGTATTTTCTACCTTTTGTTGATGAATACACAAAGTTTTCTTGGGTATATTTTATGAGTAAGAAAATTTATACATTTGAATACTTTAAGCAGTTTAGATATATGATAGAAAAACAAAAAGGGAAGCACATAAAAATTCTCTGCTCCGATCAAGGGGGAGAATACCATAAGGAGGATCTTACCAAGTATTGTAAAAACCATGGAATATTACAACAATTCATAGTACCCCATACTCCTCAGCAAAACAGAGTAGCAGAAAGAAAGAACATAACATTGGTGGACTGTGCTAGGTGCATGTTGAATGGTAAGGATCTTTCGAATGGTTTTTGGGCTAGAGCATTGAATATTGCAGTTTATTTGAAAAATATGAGTCCTACAAGAAGTCTCGAGTTTAAAACTCCTTTTGAAGAATTATATCGATTTAATCCTACAGTGAAACATTTAAGAGTGTTTGGGTCGAAATAATTTTCCCACGTTCCAAAGGAAGACAGAAGAAAACTAGATTCAAAAGCCATCATATGTACCTTTGTAGGGTATTTTTCACAATTTAAAGCTTATAGATTATTTAATCCCTCTACTCACAAGATCTTTTCTAGTAGAGATGTCATGTTCCATGAGCAAGTTTCTGATGAATCTGATAAAAGCAATGAGGATTGGGATATTCTATTCTTGGTGGAAGGAAGTGAAGAAACAAGTAACAGTCATGAGGAGCAGAAAAGGGTAGAAGAAAAAATTTTGTATATAGCAATCAAGTCAAGTCCTTCAAAAGAAATCCATAATGTGTTGGAAGCTACACCAATGCTCAGAAGATCAGGTAGGCAGATTCAATTGCCTACTATATATAAGGAGAATTCCTTTATAGCTATTATGATGAATTTTTTTTAACCTTCTATTTATAGAGAATAAAATCAATGTAGTGAATGGAAAAAACAGCTATCGAACAGGAATATGAATCTATTCTCAAAAATAACACTTGGGAGCTGGTTGAACTACCTGAAGGGAAACAAACCATAGGATGTAAATGGTTGTATAAGCCCAAGATTAATGCAGATGGAACCATAGATAAATTAAAAGCTAGATTGGTAGTAAAGGGGTATTCACAAAAAGTAGGTATTGACTATGAGGAAACCTTCGCCACTGTAGCTAAACTAAACACTATCAGAATGATTATTGCTTTAGCTACTAAGAAACATTGGATGATTCACCAACTAAATGTAAAATATGTATGCTTAAATGGGGAATTTAAAGAAGAGGTTTATTTACAGCAACCTAAAGGGTTTGTCCAGAAATGGAAAGAACATTTAGTCTGTAGATTAAAGAAATATCTATATGGAATAAAACAAGCACCTAAGTCATGGTATGAAAATATTGATTCATTGTTTTTGCAACATGGTTATAACAGAAGTAAAAATGACCCTAATCTGTATACTGTGAAAGATGAAAAGGGGCACATAGTGTTCATTTCTTTTTATGTAGATGATCTAATTATTACAGGTGATGTTATTGATCTGATCAAATAAATCAAGCAGCAAATGTCAAAAATATTCGAAATGAAAGACCTTGGTGAACTAAGATATTGTTTGGGTCTTGGGATCTAGAGAGATTCAAGAAAAAAAAATTTGTCCTAGGGTAAGTATGTCAAAGGTCTACTGTAAAGATTCAAAGTGGATCAATGAAAGGCTGCAGTAGTACCATTATAGCAGAACATTAAACTTCAGAGTGAGGATGGCTCTAAAGAGGCAGATGCGACATTTCATCAATGGTTGGTTGGGAGTCTAATCTACCTAACCAATACTAGACTAGATTTGGCTTATGCAGTTAGTGTGATAAGTCAATACATTTCCAAGCCACTTGAGAGTCATTGGAATATAGTGAAAGGTGTTTTAAGGTGTCTACAAGGAACTGTAGATTATGGTATTATTTATACTGATTCTTTTGATGGTAGATTGACAGGATTTACAGATTTTGACTGGGATGGAAATGTAGACGACCGAAGATCCATAACAGGTTATGCATTCAACATTGGATCTGGGGTGATTACATGGAGTAGTAAGAAATAGAACATAGTTTCCTTGTCTTCAGCGGAAGCAAAGTATCAAGCTATGTGCGCAACAACATGCGAGGCAGTTTGTTTGCAGAGACTTCTCCAGGATGTCAGGGAAGAACAGAAAGATGCAACAACAATCAAATGTGACAAACAGAGCTCAGAAAAACTTGTTAATAATCTTGTGTTTCACAAAAACACTAAACATATTGATAAACAGTTCCACTTTGTTAGGGAGAAAGTTCAATCTAAATAAATCCATCTTATATATTGTAAAAAATTTGATAATTTTGCAGACATTTTCACTAAGCCTCTTGGAAAAATTAAGTTTCAAATGTTTAGGGAGATTTTAGGCATATTTGAGAACCCCTTCTCCATTAAGTGGGAGTGTTGAAGGTAATGGAGAATCCTATATTAGTGTGAGTTGGTTCACGAGACCTTAGGATAGGATTTAGTTTCTATTTCTTAGGGTATGGTTCTAACTTCCCTAAAACCGTGTATGATATATAATGCTTGAAGTGTATTGAGAATGCAGAGCGTTCTGCAAAGCCAGAATCTCCTGGTTCAGACTCTCTTTCGTAGAGCTAACTAGTGGGTTTTCTATTTATTAAATTCAAACATCACTTTTTATCACTCAAGGGATCGATTGAGCCTACGCTAAAAAAAATATATATTAGTCTCTAAATTAGAATGTAGAAAAAATAAATAAAACATTTATTCATAGAGAAATATTAAAGCTTGAAAATTACATAAGGATTTACAGAAAACATGGGAAATTGAATATTTGGATATAGAAAAGGAAATAAATAGTCATCCGAAAAGGAAATATGAGAAAAAAATATAAAAAAGAATGAGAAAAATATGTGAGACATTAATAGAATAAGAAGATAATGCAATTCAAGATATTAATGAAAATAAAAGTAATTCAAATTGTATTCCTTCTCATATTACTTGTATTACTTGCTCCATATTGTATGCTGGGAAATATGGATGGTCACTCTCGTCTAGGTTGAGAACTTGTTATTTTTGGAGTTTTCCTCTCTACCCAGACTAGTTTGTTTTTAGTAAATTTGTTTGCTTACTGAGAAAACTTGGTATAGTAAGTTTTGTTTGCATCCTCTTCACAACTATGCAAAAGGCATGTAGGGAGTGGAACTCACGAGCCGTGGATTTCTTTTATATTCTTTTGAGGAGTTGTTACCTTTTGGGCATCAGTGGAGTTGGGAGATCTTTTACTTTTGGTATTTTGGGGTTATATTTTTGGCTACGGTCCGTATACCACATCAACATGCATGCGATCATCGTGAAGCTAAGGGATGTGGCTAATGAAGGAGGGGATGTGGCTAGGAAATTTAGTTATTTCTTGAGATGCAAACATAGGAGGCTGGGAGACTATGATTGCATACCATTCTGAAACTTCCCTTAGTACATATGCAATGGTTCAATGCCTAAAGAGATGTTTTTTGAGATAGAAAAACCTATTATTCAATTATTCAATAGCGAAAGAGACATGTTTTTCAAGATAGAAAAACCTATTCATATTTAGAACACTTAGAAGTGGTGGCAGACTGGATTCCTAACCCTGGCCATACCACACGAAAAAGAAAACAGTACATGTATACTATTATTCTCCACTAATAGATAAGAATAAAAAAATACATGTATATTATTATTCTCCATTGGTAGCCAATGACTCTGCTTGCGAGATTATTAAAGAAGAAATAGAAATACAAGAATGAAATCATTTGTTTTTTTAATGGCATTCATCAAAACCAATAAAAAATGTGTATAGATTGGAAACCATGTTAACTCACATGGAAAAACATGTTCAAGGTGAATTCAAACTTCTAGTGCGTCCTCTTATGTGAGAGTAACCTGGTCATGAAATCTTCAAACTCATAAGATGGTTATCTCTTTCAGTTATTTATTTTATGATTCATGGTTATATGGTCACTAATCTACTGTTGTTACTTTTACTTTTAGTATTTTGTAGAAACTTAGTGTGATCATATACTGCATACTGACCAAAAAATGTTGTTTACAATATCACAGACTGAGATTTGTATAATTTTAATAAATAATTATCATAACATAATTTTATTAAGAAAATATAATTAACTTAAAAAACAATAAATATATTTTATATTATTTTTTTACCAATTTAGACTATAAGAAATAAACTATCAATTATAAATATAAATTACTTTTTTTTATAAATCTAAAACTTTTAAACCATAAATAAATTTTACAAATTTTACTAGTCGAGAAAAATACTTTTTAATACTTCGGAAATTCATAAATCTACTTTGATATAAAGCTATAAACCTCAATGGAAGAATCCTCACACTCGGTTCATTTAGGTAATGTTATCCATTTGGATATCAGATATTGGATTATCTCATCTTAATGAGACACCAACTAATTTTAGCGTTTATTTCTTTAAACAAAGACACTAAAGAAATAACAATTCTTCTCAATCAATTTGGTATCCATTTTCTGAAATTGCACTGTATTCAATCCACTGGATTTGAATTGAATTAGTCCTCATCTTCATCATCATCATTTCTTAGAGTCATGCTCATTATGGGATTACACTTATTGTTGAATCCAATTGGGATAGAGGCTAGAAGTTGCACCTACTCGGAACGTATTTTTTGAATCATTGCCTCTGTTGAAATTATTTGCGATTCCAGGTCAGATATTTTGAGTTAAAGTTGTTGTATTATGGTTGCACACCCAAATGAAGGATCCTGTAGCTTTTCAATTTCTTCCGAGACCATACTATTTATTGAAACAAATTCCTTATCCATGGGAAGATCCTATGCCCACAGTGCAATGGATTATAAGATGAAATTGTAAGCAGAGCAGATCTTTGTTACAAAAGCGGAATTGAAATGATTTTATAGACCCACGTAGAAGATGTAAATAAGGGTTTATGTATAAAAGAAAAACATAGATCCATTTCATCTTTGTATTTGTTTGTCCATTTTTCCAGATTAACAGAAATTGTAGTAAAATAAGTCAACATCAACCCATCATATTTCAAACACAATGCTTCTAGGGTTTATGTTCAAGATTTTTGGAGATAACCCCAATTGAAAACTTGAGAAGCAGTATAGAAAACTTCATTTTCGATTTGAAACCGAAGGACAGAAGCAACTGAAAACTTGTTTTATTTTTTCACTCCACAGTGCATTCAATTATGTGTTTAATCCCCTGCAAAATCATTTTTTTCTTTGAAAGGTCGTAGCCCTTTCTGATTCACAGAATCGTGGTTTGAACACGTTACCTCTATGCCTTTACTCCTATCCACCAACCATTATAAAATTCACGCCATTTGATTTGAATTTAAACAGTCCATGCCTTTCTGTGGACCCCACAGCTCCACATCACTCTGTCCCCAGCCAATCACGCACTTGTCGCAATCCTTGAATCCTACGTCATCCTCCTTCAACCCACGCGACAACAAGAACCCACCATACCACGTAGACCACCCGTCAACCAATCAGGAGTGTATCGCATGATCCCATGCTTACGTCAGTAGCCCTCCCAAACTGCACGATAAGGTATGTCCCACCAACGCCAACTGATCAAGTGCTTGACCAATGATGCTCTATCGCACAACTTGAATGCACAGTCATCAAGCGAGTTAATCAATGCGATAACTTATCACATGAAGTATTGAAATGTTTTGCGAAAATATTTTATAAGGTTTGAACTTTGGTTTAATATTTTATTTGGTTGTATGCGCCACGACACTATCTTATTTTTAAAGTGAGGATAATTTTTAATATATGTATTGTAAACATGTAACTTTACAATACATATATAGACAAAAGTGTTATATATATATATATATATATATATATATGGTAAGTGAAAAGTCTGTGTGAGACAGCAGTGTAAAGTAGAGTAAGAGAGGAGCTGTGTGTGTAGCAGCCAAGTAAAAGAAAAATTTTGTAAAACCAGAACTAAAGATTCTGAAGACTTTATCAAGCATTTTTTTTTTGTTAATGAAAGAATGTAAAGTTTGTTTTCTTTATGCTTCACATGATTTCAATTTTGTGAAATCTCTATGTTGACAAAGGACATTTTGTTTCTCACTGTGTGTTAAGGAATCATCAGAAATTCCAACATGGTATCGAAGCTAGTCTAGGCTCTCAGCAGTTGCTAAAGAAGTTGTAGGAAAACAAGAAGAATATTGTTGAAGCTTTTGACCAACAGAGTGAAGGTTCAGCAAGTCAGGTATTTATCAAAAAAATAGTTTTATTGTTTGTTTTAAGAATACAGTCCAAATTACTATAAAAGAGAAGTCTTAATAGTTTTAGAGACAAAGGATATATTTCCAATAGTGAGAATTTTTGTTTAAAATACACAGTCAACTTTTAGCATAGTTCTGCAAGGGTAGTAATGGCATGAGCCAACACAAGCACAAGTATAGGAAATACTCAACTCCCACAGTTCAATGGGAAGAAATATTACTATTGGGAAATCACAATGAGAGCCATGTTTTCATCTCAAGATTTATGGGAGCTAGTTGAATATGGTTTAGAAGAACCAGCAGATGAACAAGAATTTAATGCCTTAACAAAGACAAAGAAATATTTTCTGAAGAGTAATAGGAAGAAGGACTCAAAAGCCCTCTTCTATCCCTATCAATCAGTGCATGAAAGAATATTTCCAAGAATTTCAGCAGCAAAGAAGTCCAAGGATGCATGGGATACCCTCCAGACAACCTATCAAGGAATTGAGAAGGTAAAGACATAAAATATTCAATTAATGAGAAGATATTTTGAAGTCATTTGCATGAAATATTTTGATACAATAGACTCATTCTTCACACAGTTGATTGGGTTGGTTACCCAAATGAGATCTCATGGAGAGACAATAGAATAAATCAGAATAGTGGAGAAAGTATTGAGGATCTTACCCTCAAGATTTGATGTAATAGTAACAACCATTGAAGAGACAAATGATCTCTCAATGTTTACTATTGATGAGCTTCATGCATAATTGATGACACATGAACAAATATTGATAAGAACAACAAAATCATCTTTCTAGCATGCCTTCAAGACCCAAATTTCCTTTGGAAGAGGAAGAGGTTAAGGCAGATCAAACTACAGAGGTAAAGGAAGAGGTAGGAACCAGAACAGAGGAAGAAACAGCCCTACAAATACAAGTGGAAGGGGAAGCAATGAAATTCAAAATCAAAGCCAAGGTAGCAGCCAACAAGGTGGAAAAAATCAAGCACATGGACAAAGGTATGATAAATCTCAATTCCAATGTCATTACTATAATAATTATGGACATTATGCCAGTGAATGTAGGAAGAAACAGAGTGACATGGGTAATAGACCCAGTGCTAGCTTTACTAAAGTAACTTTGAACCAAGAGAATTTATTTCTAGCATGTAATATGACTGAAAAGAAGAATGAAGATATATGGTTTCTAGATTTAGGATGTAGCAACCATATGACTAGAAACATTTCTATGTTTTCCATATTGGATGAGAATGTGAAGTCTCAAGTAACATTGGGGACAGATAGTAAAGTATCTTTCATGGGAAAAGGTAGAGTAAGTGTTTTGACAAAGAAATGAGAAAAGAATACCATATCAGATGTATACTATGTACCTGGTATTAAGTGTAACCTTTGAGCATTGGAGAGCTCATTCAGAAAGGCTATAATGTATTCTTTGAGGATGATGTATGTACCATCATGGACATACCACCAAGAAAATAGAGGATCGCACAAGTGAAGATGACAAGAAACAGAATGTTTCCTCTCAAGATGAGAGCATATTTGTAGAAAGGAGATGAAATGGAAACAGTGACACAAGAGACTTACCAATGAGAAGAAAAATATGAACATTGAAAACTCGTTATGGCATTTGAGATTTGGACATCTCAACTTTGGAGATCTGAATTTGTTGCATAGAAAGGGTATGGTAAAGGGATTACCATTGATTGAAAAGCCAAACAGCTTATGTGAAGGTTGCATCTTGGGCAAAAAACACAGAGAAAGATTTCCATCAGGAAAAATCATAAGGGCAAAAGCACCCTTAGAAATAGTCCATTACAATTTGTGTGGACCAATGCAAACACCATCATTAACATGCAACCACTATATGTTGACCTTTATTGATGATTACACAAGAAAAACATGGGTATACTTCTTGAAGTTGAAAGTGAAGTGTTTGAGAAGTTTTGCCACTTTAAAGCTCTTGTTGAGAATCAAAGTGGGAAGCACATAAAATTCATAAGGACTAACAGAGGAGGAGAATGTATCTCCAAGTATTTTATACGTTTTTGTAGAGAAAACAGAATTCATAAGAATTTTACAACAAGGTATACACCACAACAAAATGGAGTTGCTGAAAGGAAAAATAGAACCATCATGGATATGGTAAGAAGCATCTTGAAGGAAAAACATTTTCCAAATGAATATTGGGTTGAAGTTGTACATTGTGTAGCATATGTCTTGAATAGATTCCCAAAAAAAGTGTGTTATGAATAGAGTTCTGGAAGAAGCATGGAGTGGCATAAAACAGTTTGTCACCCACATCAGAGTATTTGGTTGTGTGGCTTATGCACACATTCCAGTTCAGCTAAGGAAGAATTTGGATAATAAGTAGGAGAATTGCATATTTGTTGGTTATAGTGAAGAATCAAATGCATACAGACTGTATAACCCATCCACCAATAAGTTCATGATAAGCAGAGATGTGCAGTTTATTGAAGAAGAATCTTGGGATGGAAGAATTGAGGAAAACAATGAATGTAAAACCCTATTTTTCTTATGATGAAGATGAGGAAGAAATGACTCAAAGAAATCCCTCATTAAGTGCACCACCTCCACCAACACAAGGACAACAAGGGACATCAAAAACTGGTATGAGAAAATCCTATAGAAGTGATGATAGTGCTCCTCCAAGCACATCACAAGAAGCATATTTGAGTGCTTCTAGAAGCACAAGTTCAACAAGTGAAAGAGGAACTAGATTTAGAAGTCTGAATGAAATTTATGAGCTAGAAGAAAATAATGAAGGTATGAACTCTTTATTTGCATTATATTTTCACGTAGAGGATCCTATTCATTTTGAAGAAGCAGTAAAAGATAAGAAATGGATAAATGCTATGGATGAAGAAATTAGTGCAATAGAGAAGAAAAAAACGTGGGAACTAGTTGATCTCCCAAAAGGTAAGGAAGTGATTGGAGTAAAATGGGTTTATAAAACCAAAATTAATGTTGAAGGTAAGATTTAAAGGCACAATGCTAGACTTGTTGTCAAAGGCTACAAGTAGCAACAAGGAAGATATTTTGAGGAAAATTTTGCACCAGTTGCAAGAATGGAAACAGTAAGAGCAGTGTTGTCCATAGTAGCACAACATAAGTGGAAATTTTACCAAATGGGTGTCAAATCAGCATTCCTAAATGGAGTATTGATGGAAGAGGTTTATGTTGAACAACCTCTAGGCTATGGGAAATAAGGCCAAGAGCACAAAGTATGAAAATTAAAGAAATCTCTGTATGGCCTGAAACAAGCACCAAGAGCATGGTACAGTAGGATAGATGCCTATCTACTAGAAAATGGGTTTGAGAAATGTGAAGGAGTAAACACATTATACATCAACGAAAAGGATGGTAAGATGCTCATTTTTGTTTTATATGTTGATGATGTGATATTCACAGGTAATGATACTTACCTCATTGAAAGTTTTAAGATAGTCCTGAAAGAAGAATTTGAGATGACTTATATGAGATTGTTGAGATACTTCTTAGGAATAGAAGTAGAGAAAAATGAAAATAAGATTATTATTTCTCAAGTAAAATATGTGAAGGAAGCTTTAGAAAGATTTAACATGCAGGATTGAAAAGCAACAATTACTCCTACAATGATGGGATTGAAACTGAGAAAAGAAGACAGTAGCAAGGATTTTGATCCAATTTTATATAAGAGCATAGTTGGAAGCCTTATGTATTTGACTGCAACTAGGCCAGATATTATGCATGTTGTGAGTTTAATTTCAAAATTTATGGAAAGGCCAAAGGAGGCATATTGGCAAGTAGAAAAAATAATTCTAAGGTATGTGAAAAGAACAAAGACGAATAATATTTTATACACCTCTTCAGTAAATTTTGAATCAATTGGATATACTGATAGTGATTGGGCTCAAATTATAGATGACACGAAAAGCACCTCTGGATATTTTTTTCATATGGGATCAGGAGCCATTTCATGGGCTTCTAATAAACAACCAATTGTGGCTTTATCAACAACATAGGCAGAGTATGTGGTAGATACAACAGCAGCATGTCAAGCAGTATGGATGAGGAGAATGTTAAGAGATTTGTGTCATGAACAGGTAAAAGGCACAACAGTCTATTGTGATAATAGCTCTCCAATAGCTTTATCCAAGAATTCAGTGTTTCATAAAAGAAAAAAACTCATTGATGCAAAGTATCACTACATCAGAGAATTAGTGAACAATGGAGAAATTGTTATAAAGAATTACATAACACAAGAATAGTTTTTTGATATTTTAACAAAACCATTGGGGCAAAAAAGTTTTAATTATCTCAGAAAATATCTAAGAATGCAAGAAAGAAACAATTTTGATTAAGGGGGAGTGTTGGAGATAACCCTAACTCCAAACCTGAGAAGCAGTACAAAAAACTTCATTTTTTATTTCAAACCGAAGGACAAGAGCAGCTGAAAACTTGTTTTAGGTTTGCACTCCACAGTGCATTCAATTCTATGTTTAATCCCCTGAAAAATCATTTTTTTCTTTGACAGGTCGTAGCCCTTTCTGATTCACAGAATTGTGGTTTGACCACGTTACCTCCGTGCCTTTACTCCTATCCACCAACCATTATAAAATCCATGCCATTTGATTTTAATTTAAAGAGTCCACGCCTTTCTGTGGACCCCACAGCGCCACATCACTCCGTACTCAGCCAATGACGTACTCGTCACAAGCCTTGAAGCCTACGTCATCCTCCTTCAACCCACACGACAACAAGACCCCACCATACCATGTAGACCACCCGTCGACTAATCATGAGCATATCGCACGATCCTGTGCTTACGTTGGTAGCCCTCCCAAACTGCACGATAAGGTATGTCCCACCATCGCCAACTCATCAAGCACTCGACCAATGATGCTCTATCACACAACTTGAATGCACAGTCAACAGGCAGGTTAATCGATGCGATAACCCATCGCATGAAGTATATATAAATGTCTTGCGAAAATATTTTATAAGGTTTAAACTTAGGTTTAATGTTTTATTTGGTTGTATGCGCTGCGACAATAGTTTATTTTTAAACTTAGGATATGTTTTAATATATGTATTGTAAACATATATGTTTACAATACATATATAGATAGAAGTGTGTGTTATATATATTTGGTAAGAAAAAAGACTATGTGAGACAACAGTGTAAATCCGAGTAAGAGAAGAGATGTGTGTGTAGCAGCCAAGTAAAAGAAAAATTTTGTAAAACCAGAACTGAAGATTCTTTTTTTTTTTGTTAATGAAAGAGAGTAAATTTTGTTTTCTTTATGCTTCATCTGCAATTTTTTTTGTGAAATCTCTGTGTTGATAGAGGACATTTTGTTCGTCACTGTGTGTTAAGGAATCATCAGAAATTTCAACAAAGTTCTTTTCCTTTGACATGGTTTCTACAGAGTTATAAGTTTGCGCATGATATATATCAAGGGTTATAACAATTCAGAATTATGGAAAGGGAAATATGAAATGAAGATGGTTTCATATAATAAAATGGGAAAATATTCTAAAATATATAGTTACAACGTACTTGAATCAATTTGATAATGTTACATGCTCCAAACACTTGATGTAATATTGAGAACTTGTGGAGATCATTTGAGGAAAAATGGTAAAGGATCGTGCAATTATCCAAACATTATTTTTTATCCATGTTGCAATGATCGTGGAAAGGATCGGATGGAGGTGGGGTGGGTGGCTTCTCTTCAGCATTGCTCATCGTCTGCATAACTCCAACGAAGATTGCCACAAAGTAGAATCAAAGATAAGCTGCCTAGAAAAACGCACACACAACATTCCTCCAGTCATGTAAGACAACGGCCATTAATTTTAATTTGTTAACGAGAAAAATATGTGTACAGATGCGTAAGAAAAAAATATAAAGCGTATGTTACATGATCAAATGTATGCTGCCGATAGATAGATAATCTATTGATGATCACAAAATTGGTAACTTCACAGCCAGATGTGCCAGGAATGTCTGGTTTTGGAGTTCTCCAGAGATAAAATAATTATAGTTATAGGTGGGTAGAAAGGATGGTGTCATTTAGGCCGCGTCAGCAAGTCATTGTGGGAGCATCATCAATTTGTGATTAGGTTGCGTCATCAAGTAATCGTCACAACATCATCAGTGTCGTTGTTGTAGACATAACTAAAAGTTGAGGGACATGCCTTCTTGCCTGTCTATGCAGACTCGGAAAGGCGAAAGAAGAGGCATGCTTGGTTTCCCCGAGAGATATGGTGGAAAATGTGTAGTCGTAACTCCCTCATAAAACACAACTTTCATAATGTTGATCTTTACGGTTTTCAAATCATCTCATAGCTGTATAATATTTATAAATTATAATTTATAGTTATTGTACTTTGATATAATTAGGCCGATAAGCCTTTTCTTTTGACTCAAACCTCTTCCATTTTTGTCAACCATTTTATACTTCCAAAGACATACGTGCGAACTTAGCAACTACCTAGCACGATAATCTAGGTCACATGGAAGCTGCCCAACAAGACAATCTTAGTCATAGTTTCTTCTAATTTTTCCAAACCCGTGACATTTGCCCAATAAATTAGTTTTACATGCGCAACATCTATGTATACTACCAAAGTTTATGTGGTTACCATTACCGTGTCCACAATCCAAGATTACATATGTCTACACTCCAAGACCTTACACAGTTACCGTTTCCAGGTCCATAATCCAAGAGTACATATGTCTACACTCTAAGAGTTTAAGCAGTTACAGTTTCCAGTTCCACAATCCAAGAGTTTAGACAGTGACACATGGCAGATGGCATAATGGACAATAGCTACAGCAGCCATAAAAAACTCAAATTCCACATTCGCTTCTAAGCGCAGGCAACTACAACCCGATCAATGAGGAGGAGGATTCAAAGATTCGTTCTCATACTTTTTTTTTATTCTAAGTAATGTTTCCAGGTGCAGGAAGGTGTTCCTTTCATTATTGGTTTCCAAAGGAGCTATCTAAGACATCATCGATAAGGATAAAGAGGAATGCAGAGTAAACGCCAATGGAAAAAAATGGTGGGATCGATATGGTCAAGCCTTTTTTTACAAAGTATAGGGGTGGGACTGTCCCCATCCTCTACAGAATGTAATGCATTTCTCCATGATAATTTGCATCCCTTATTTGAGTTGATGTGATTTCCACAATATTTCTATCTCTCTACTAATTTTAAGAGGCTGTAAATGCAGGGTCCTCTGTGTGAGGAAGGGAGGAAGTTGTTTCACCATCAATGGCCACTCATAATTCAACCTCATGCTCATCCCAAACGTTGGAGAAGTTGGAGATGCGTATGCCATTTCGATAAAATGGTAATGGACTGGTTGGTAGCCCATGTCAAGCAATTGGGGATAAAACTAGAAAATTTATTCCTACCTTAAGGGAGATAGCCTTTCATTGCAGGCACAAGTAAAATTTTTTCATATAATGTTGTTCCTTCAAACTGGGAATTTTTCCAAATTTTGGAAGGATGCCAATTGAAGGAAATTTTTCCAGACTTTCGAAAGATGCCAAATCTAAGGATAGTCAGAGTCCATTTCAAACTCTATATAGTCATCAATCAATTAATAAGTCATTTGGGATGATATGGTGACTCAGACTATAGACACTCTCTCCTGCTTATTAGCATAATTAGGTGATTCTTGAATTGTAATCTATTTCGATCGATTTTTTATTAATGAGAACTTGTATGCTAGAGTCTTAGATTACTCCCAATATAACATTATTGTAATAACTTAACATCACTATATTAATGGATTACTTTAAAGAATTATATTGTTTGTTGCAATTTTGATTAAGTTCTGGTCTTCTATATGTCATTTTAAGTTTTACAAAGGTTTGGATGGTTAAGATATTTGGAAGTATACTCAATTTACAAAGTTATTTCTATATTACTGTATTAATATATTACTTTAAAAGATGGTTAATATATATGGAAGTTTAAAAAGTTATTTCTACATTACAGTATTAATGGATTACTTTAAAGAATTATATTGTATTGTATTAATGGATTACTTTAAAGAATTATATTGTTTGTTGCAAGTAACATTACTTTAAAGAATTATATTGTTTGTTGTAATTTGATGGTATATATTGTCATGATCAAATTGACTTATTGTAATTGAGGTATATTCGATTTATAAAGTTATTTTTTAGATTATAATGACAATTAATAAATTTCATAATTTGTTCTCGGTATGTGAGAGTTGGGTCTGGTTGTTAATTTGTTCTTAATTTTAATGTGAGTTGGGTTTGGTTTTGACAATAAGTCAATTTGATCATGTTGAGTGAATTGGGTTTGGTTTCTGTTCTCATTTTTTTTTTATCTAAGTTGGGTTGGGTTTAACTTTTTTTCAAAAAGGTAAGGTATATTTTAATTAAAAGTTATTCTTAGATTATTCTTAGATTGTAATATAATGACACTCTTGGTTTGGTTTTAGCTTCTTCTTCTTTTTTAGATTTAAATTTCATAATTTAATTTCTAAATTTCATAACTTATTTTTTTAGAAGTATATTTGACTTCCAAGTTATTTTCTAGATTATAATATAATGAAAATGTGGGTTTGGTTTTGGTTTTGGTTTTGGATTTAAATTTCAAAATTTAATTTCTAAATTTTGTAACTTTATTTCTTAGAAGTATATTTAACTTCCAAGTTATTTCTTAGATTATAATATAATGACAATTTTTGTTTGGTTTTGGATTTTCTTTTTATTTGGACCTAAATTTCATAAGTTAATTTCCTAGACTATAATATTTGGTTTAATGACAATCTTGGTTTCGTTTTTTTTTTCTTTTTATTTCGATTTAAATTTCATAATTTAATTTATAAATTTCATAAGTTAATTTCTTAGATTATATTAATTGGTAATTTCATAAGTTAATTTCTTAGATTATTACATTTGGTTTTGGCTTTTCTTTTTATTTTGATTCAAATTTCATAAGTTCATTTCTTATATTATGATGATGATAATGGTGGTGGTTAACGTCCACTAAGACCAATTTTTGGTCTATCGAACCTAAAGAAAAGAGTTATTTAGTTTGATTTAAGATTTTATTCCTATGCTCAAAAGACTTGGAGAGAAGCCTCCCGTGCTCACTATAATTTTGACATCTTAAAAGGCTAGGAAGGTCAGTATTGCAATAAAGATTATGAAATTGAGCTCTAATGTGGTTGTACGTGGGGCACTCTAAGAGGAACTTATTTTCATCCTCGATGTTCATATTCTCACAGAGATGGCAGATCCTTTCCATCCATGGTGTTTTAGGAATTTTCCAACGACCTGTTTCACTATGGAGCTCATGAGAGTTCGTTCTAATATTGGCTATATTAATTTTCTTCTTTGAGCTAGCTAAAACAGATAGATACTTTTGATCTTCTAGGGTGGGGTTGATGACCTCCTTATAATATCTTAATTTTCTTTTAGCTCCTAGATCTTTCTCACACCACATTTTTTCTTTGAAATTAGAAGTAACAATTTTTTTAATGTTATTAATGTTTTGCAATGCAACATTCTCATCGATAGCGTTATAATATAATGACAATTTGGGTTTCGTTTTAGCTCTTCCTTTTAATTTAAATTTCTTCTTTCCATTTGGATTTAAATTTCATAAAAGTTTGGATTTAAATTTCATAAATGTTGATTGGGATAGCTGGAAATATATTTGACTTATATGTTATAATTTCAATCAATAAATTTGAGATCTCTTTGTAATCTCCAACTCAGTACCTTATATTTTAATAGATAAGATAATAACAGTTCAATTGAAATCAATAAGCAGTAATTTAATAATTTAGAAGATAATAACACTTTAAACTAAATAAATTAATAAGTAGCAATTTAATAGTTTAAAAGATAATAACACTTCAATTGAAATCAATAAATTTGGATTTAAATTTCATGAAGGTTGATTGTGATACTTGGAAATATATTTGACTTATAAGTTATAATGCCAATCAATAAATTTTTGATCTCGTTGTGATCTCGAGTTTAGTACCTTATAGTTTAATAGATAAGAACACTTCAATCATCATAGTTTAGTACCAATTTTATAGTTTAAAAGATAATAACACTTGAATCGAAATCAATAAGTAGTAATTTTATAATTTAAAATATAATAACATTTTCATGGAAATAAATTAATAAGTAGCAATTTTATAGTTTCAAAGAGAATAACACTTCAATCTAAATCAATAAATTTGTGATATTGAATTAAGTAACAATTTTATGTTTTAAAAGGTAATAAGAATTTACTTGAAACAACAATGTGGATGGTTGGGACACTCGACTTTCAAGATATATTTAACTAACCAATTATTTTATTTTTAAGTTTTAAAGATAATAATAGTAATCAATAAATTTGATCCTAAACCTCAATGACACATTTAATTCTATGAATTTAATTTAATTTAAGAGTGATGGCCACTTTTGAGTGTTGCGCATGTAAAGGAACACATGAATGTACAGGTGAATGTACCCAATGGCTCGTTGTTTCCATAAGTGTAACACATGGTCTACGACACTACCATGACCATGGAAAGAGAGTTTGCTTGTAACGATGGGTGGTATTGATGTGGACAATATTTGTGTCGGTAGGACTTGTAAGGAGGATTTGAGCATACTTCAAGTATCTTTCTCTTAAGGTAGACTCAAGGTAGACTTACTTGTCCTATAGATATTTTATCGATAAGGATAAGAGGAATGTAGAGTAAAGGCCAAAGGGAAGCAAGTATTAGTGAAAGTTTCAAAAAAAATTGAGAGTGTATTGTGTGTGAGTTTCTGTTTATATAACTAAAATATTTTTTTTAGTAGGTGATAGTATTGTTAATGTTGACTAAAATATTTTTTTAGTAGGTAATAGTATTGTTAATGTTGCTTTAACTAAGAATTTAAATTCATCTACACTATTTACCATTCCAAAAGAAAAAGTTGTGAAGTTTACATACAATATGGTGCACTTGCTAAAATTAAGATAGGGTGATGTTGTTATAGCCGTTATCACTAGTGGGCTATCACCATTTGGACGAAAAAACCAAATCCTAATGTCATGCTCTGGGTTGACCTTGTTGCAAAGAATCATTGTTTAATGCTTGGAGTTTGCCTTGTTGCAATAAATTGTTCTGAATTAGGTCTAGAGTTAGAGTTACATGTTTATATAGTGTGGTGATGTTGAATTATATTTGAAAGGATCTTCTATTTTATATTGTTTCTACTTGAAATATAGTGTGGTGATGTTGAAGTATGTTTGAAAGGATTTTCTATTTTCTATTGTTTCTAGTTGAAATATGGCATTTGGGGGACTTCAATTTATAGTTTAGGCAGAAATTGTTGAAGAAATTTGGTAACTCTTCTATTTCTATTTTTGAAATTTTCATTTGCCACACTTTTTCACTTAAATCGACGGATTAAGAAATTGTTGAAGAAATTTGGTAACTCTTCTATTTATATTTTTGAAGTTTTCATTTGCCACACTTTTTCACTTAAATCCATGGATGAAGACCAGTCTTTCTCCACTATGTGGAGTTCCCTATGATCTGGAGTTGTTACTAAATACTTGAAATACACTCAACAACCTAAATTTATCAACCTAAGATTATTATTACATTTATTATTTTAAACCAAAATACAATTATTTCAATTTAACACTCCTATCAGCCTTTCCTTGCACCTTCTGGGGAAATTTATATTTTTCAAGGGTAAACCCACAAACCTGGGCTACACTTTTGTGAGAATCGGGGGCAGAAAACTCATTTTCCCAACAGTTCGTCCGAACTGTTATACAGTTTGGCCAAAATTTCGAAATTAGTTCGACCAAAATCATTCTATTGTGCACATTGATGGCATACTGATGGTGTGGGCAAACAGATTTTTGGCCGGAGATAGGAAAAAACGCAACATGAGTTCGGCCGAACTCTTAAAATAGTCTGGTCAAACTTTAGTTTATAAATACACCATCCCAGAAACGTGAATGGGTTTTGGGCTTATTAGCATATGCTATGTCTATTGCATTTCTATTTTAGGCTTATTAGCATTTGCGTCTGTTGCGTTTGTGTTATGTTTGCATATTCTTGGTGTTGCGCAAGGGCGATGAGGTAATTTTTGAGTCTTGGTGTTGCGTAGAGTCTTGGTGTTTTTTTTCTTTGTGAATTAATTGTATTGTTGTTTTTCTGTTTTAATTTTATTGTTGTTTTTTTGTTTGCAGGTAATTTTCATCCATGACTTCCTCATTGATTTCGGCCTTGTTGATCTTCGAATTGTGGCCTCCTCTCCGAATTGCGGCCTCATTGATCTCTGACTTGCGAGCTCATCTCCAAATTGTGGCTTCATCTCCGAATTGTGGCTTTTCTTCTCATTGCGGCTTTGTCTCTGAATTTCCAGGTTGGTACAACACCCTAGTATAAATTTTGATTAATATGCAGCGAACTATAACTTTTCAATAATATTCTCTTTTATCACCTGTAATTAACTTCCACCTTATATTTTTTCTCATAAAATTTGAAATTTACAAATATATTTTCATTTTCAACTAATTATCACTTTATGGATTTCAAAGATGCAGATTCTATATTTCAACTTCTTACTTATGAAACCTTTTGCCTTCATTTTAATTTAATGGGAAATAATAAATCAAGAAAAATGTAGCAATTTATGTCTCTGTTTTTATTTTGAAATTTTTGTCTTTTTATTTAAACTGGTATTAAGTCAGAGCTAAATCCTGAAAGGAAGACATTGAAAGAATAAAATAATATTTTCCAAAGGGAAAATCAAATTTTAAATTTTAAATTTTATTTTTAACTTCTTGTCATGGTATAAAATCTAACTAAAATGCCCCACATTTAGATGGTTTTTTCTACGGGACTTTTTTTCCATCATTTTTTTTTTCTGTTGGAATTCAACCCCGCAATTTAAGCACAAAAATATTTTAATTTCTTCCATTCCAAGGTATGACTATGAGAATTTTCAGGTCTGCAAGTTAACCAAGAATATAAAAATTGCAATCTCTCAAATTGCATGTTTTTATTGGACATATTCCGAGGATGAAGTCCAATCCTCCTTTCGTCGGGGAGTCAATGGAGCATCCCTTAAAAAGAAGAAATCAAAGGATCTGAGTTTCCTTTAGCTTTCCTTCCGTCTTTCCTAATTCCCTTCCCTTTTATGTCTTTTTACCTATATCCATTTGTTGGTTATCAAACTGGAAAAGATACTGGGTTTAGATGCCAACGGGGAATCCGCTACGGGATATGGAGAAATTTGAGTTTATGATAGCTCTCAAAATGAAACAGATCCCAGGTGAGCTACTACTTACCCCACTACTTGCTTTGATGTTCCTGGATTTTTTTGCTGAGTTTTATTTGGTGAGTGGTATCTATGAAGAGGCATCAACATCATTATCATATGTTCTTCATAAATTTCTTAAAACAAGGCCCGATGAAGTTTATGTTGTAAATGATGAACCCACATAGGAGAATTACATCAATGAGTTGGATAACATCATGGAGGCTGCAGGCATAGTGTTTTTCCAAGCTAACAAGCATATACACTCTTCCATGTGATATCTTATATGACCTAAAGACACTCTTTGGTTTCGTTTCCTTCATGCCATGTTATGTTGTTTTCACTTGGTATGTGTGGAGCTATATGAAGGAGAGTATCAAATTACTTAGGAAGCCTTTGAAGGGTTCTTTAAAGGATGGTTTTTTTTCCAAGATGTGTCTTGGTATATTCCTTCATAGGAAGATTGACAAAAGGCCCTTTAGAGCATAGCTCAAAATTCCCATTTATATATGAAAAAATACTTGTAGATCATTGGAACTCTAAGTTGTTAATATTGGAGAGATTTTGGCAAGGATAAGGCATTTTATCTAGCATGTAAATGAAACCCCTTTAGAGACTACTTTCATGTTTCCAATACTTTGGACCCTTGGGTACCTATTTCTTATGGCTTCCAATGATATATTTCTAATAAAGGGATAGATAAGAAGATGTTTAGATGCTTTTCTAGCTCAAAATAAAATAAAATAAGGATAATCTCAACTTAGAAGCTTGATCCACAATTTATAGGAAATATTTCGTATAGGCTTAAATTGACAGACAACTAATTCAAAGTTTCCACAGGGGAATCCATGTAATTGAATAAACAAACCTTGACTCCACGACCTCCAACCAAACCCAGCTTGTGTGATAAAAAAAAAATGATAAACACTCATAGGTCAAATGAGTAGGACTCAATAGCTTTAAGTGAATCCATAACTCAATGGTGTAATCTTGGATGTGTCCCACGTTCATACTAAGTCTCAATAACGGATTGTCTTACTATTTTCATTTTCAGCCTTCCTCGCTTTAGTTTTCTCTATTTAAAAATGACATGATTGAATTCAAATAAAAAAGCCTTCAGAATTGATTCGAAATGTCTAGCCCTTCAAGAATACCAAGTAAAACCAACAAACAACTCCACATATTGAAAACCGTGCCACTTAGAAAATCCATTCTTTCAGTACAATGAAATATATAGGGAAATGAAGATAATAGAATTTCAGGTAGGGAAGATAAATATGTCATAACAGAACTCTTATATATAAGCACAGTCTTCAATTCCATTGTTTTTTAGGTAAAGTATTATCTTCACATTAAATCATTGTATAAGGTTACTCTACAAAACATCATCTACGTTTTACTGAAGCATATTTTTTTAAAGAAAAATAACAAACATAGGCTAATATTTGAATCACATAGGAAATTCAAAGAACCTCAAAAAAAGAGATTGAAACACTTATTTATTCCTTCACAACCAAGTACATTTCATAAAAAAATTATATAATATGTTGATTTTCTTTCCTCTATAGTTTTTTTCCAGGTTGATTTTCTTTCCTCTATAGTGTTTTTCCAGGTTATCCAGTATGTTAGAAATAAAAAGTGGGTTTCAGAAGTAGATAACAGATCCAAACAATGAGAGTTGGAGTTTAGAAACACCCTTGTACATGTCATTTCTCCCACAAACTCATAAAGGTGTGAATTTTGACATAACTTCATCAACCACTGCCACTAGTTGTTTTAGTAAGTGCATAAAATATATTTGAAAACCATGTACATGTTATTTATCCCAAAAACTCATCAAGGTGTGACCTTTGACATAACTTCATCAACAACTACCACTAGTTGTTTTAGTAAGTGCATAAAATAATTTTGGAAACCATGTACATGTCATTTCTCCCACAAACTCATCAACATAACTTCATCAACAACTACCACTAGTTGTTTTAGTGAATTGATAAAATAATTTTGCAAACAATGTACATGTCATTTCTCCCACAAACCCATCAAGGTGTGACTTTTGACATAACTTAATAAATCACTACCAAATTTTGACATAACTTCATCAACCACTACCACTAGTTGTTTTAGTAAGTGCATAAAATAAATTTTCAAACCATGTACATGTCATTTCTTCCACAAACTCATCAAGGTGTGACTTTTGACATAACTTAATCAACCACTACTAGTAGTTGTTTAAGTGCATGAAAACCACTATCACTTTAAGGAAAATTGTGTACATGTGTCGTTTCTCCCATAAATGTGTCATTTCTCCCATAAAGATTTAGGAAAAATTGAAGGCATGTGTCAATTTTATGTCATTTCTCTATCATTTCTCCCATGAAATATAAGGAAATTTCATTTACCCCATATATACTATAAGGAAAACTTTAAGGAAAACCATGTACATGTTATTTCTCTCCTTAAATCTAGGCAAAGAAAAATTTAAGGTGCATGTCATTTCTAGATGGGATTTATCCCATAAATTTAAGGAAAACCATGCACATGCCATTTCTCCCACAAACTAAAGGCTTTCTCCCATTAATTAAAGGAAAATTTTAAGGCCTAAAAACTGAACCTAAAGTGGCTAAACTTCCATAGGATTTTAGTCTGTCTGTTGAGTGTTAACTTCTACAAGTTCTAAAGGGAGAGTTTTTAAAGGGCCAAGTAGCCTCTAGATCTCATCTTTTATGAAAGGTGACATATCCAGTAAATTCCCCTACAGTCAATCTCCGGAACAAGTCTAAATAAAATTTCTTCATTTTAATATCCATAAACCAAAACCACTTTAAGGAAAATTGTGTACACGTGTCATTTCTCCCATAAACTCTGAAGGAAAACTTGAAATCATGTGTCATTGGCTTTTTCCCATTAAATTTAAAGCATGTGTCATTTCTGAAAGCTTTCTCCCATTAATTCAAGGCAAACTTTAAGGCCTAAAAAATGAAAGTAGTTGAACTTCCATAGGATAAGATCCCCCAAACTCAAGTGGAGTAAAATGTAAAATGTTAAAAGTGGAGTGTTTTATGATGTAATGGATCTTAATAATCTAGATTGACATGATTTTATTTTATTAATGTACCTAAGTTTACACCTTCCATGTTGCTTTATTCTTATAAAATGTTAAAAATGGAGTGTTTTATGATGTAATGGATATAAGTAATATAGATTGTGTTTTATGATGAAATGGATCTTAATAATCTAGATTGACATGGCTATAATTTATTAATGTACCTAAATTTACACCTTCCATGTTGCTTTATTTTTGTAAAATGTTAGAAGTTGAGTGTTTTATGATGTAATGGATATAAATAATCTAGATTGACATGGCTATAGTGATATGATGATAGTGTAGGTTGATGTTGAAGTTGTAAAATTCTTGTACATATCAAGGATAAATGGAGTTTGACGTGTATTTTTTAATGACCATGTTTTTTTTTCAATTTTTTACCAAGTGTACTCCCACCATGTTTTAAATTATATACCATGGGTTCTCTCGCCATGTAAAGCGCAATTTGGTGAACTTAACATTTTTATAATTTTTTTGCTTAAATTGAGTTTCACACATCAATTAGTGCTTTGAAAGTTGTGTTTTACATAATTTGTGTACACTAAATTACATTAATTTTTTGAAATTTATTTTGAATTTATTTTAAATAGTAATTTAAAAAAAAATGTAAATTTCCACTGTAGATATACATATCATGGAGGATGAACAACAAATATCAACATAATCCCATATCTCTACGAGAGAGGGGGATCAGGGATCGAGGGATTTTCATGGTATTTAAATATAATTTTAAATCTCCATACATATACATACATGTGTGTACATATGGAATTGATTTTTTATCAATTTTGTGAGTTAAATAAGTTGTTAGTAAGTTTCTTTCTTTATTTTTAGGAGTTAGGACAAGGGTGTCTACTCCATCAATGGAGCATGTCCATGGTTCACGCAATCATGGTATGGTTCATGCAATTTAATCAATGAATATGTACATGTATTTATATGTATGAATGAATTTTTGAATTGATTATAAATTCATATTTTTTTATGAAGCTTCCCTCTCGTCTCGTGATGGTGGTGGTGGTACACATTTCCTTAGAGGGCCATTAATAAATGCTGGTGAATTGCGTGAAGGCAGTGATATGTATTACCCCAGAGGCCAAACAATAGATGGTCGTGTTGGTTCTCAACCAATTGGTGGTCATTATGGTTCTCAGCAGAGTCATTCTGGTTCTCATTCAATTTGAATTAATTTTTCATTCAATTTGTACAAATTTGTTTACATGTTTTTTTTTAATATACAAAATTTTTATATTGATGCAGAGGTTGAAAATGTTGCTCAAAAAAGACGTAGGGTAGAACGCATCATTTAAGAAGAAGGTTTTACACCAACCATGACATATCCATCCGACATTTCTGATATACCTTAGGAAACAAACATGTAGTAATGCACCTTACAAAGGTGTCAGCATCTTCATGCAAAATTGAAGAGAGATCTTATGGCTTTGACTCTCCCTGCTGAGAGTCGACAAAGCTTGGAAATATTTATACACTCTTTAAGGGAACTCATAGATGTGTTCTTAAATCTTGGGCCAACCACTGATACTTTGTAAAAGTGATGAGAAAAAGAAAGGAAACATTGATGGGTCCCGATACATGCAAGGTTGTTAAACAAAGATTTACAATAGAAATGGCCAAGCCTATCCTTAATTTCAAAGAAGGCTGAAAAGAAAGATGTTTAAAGTGCAATATTTCAAGCACCCTCATATAGCTTGCTATTTGTATGATAGACACATTGTGGCCTATGGAAGACTACCATGGAATGACGAGGTTCCGATTTATTTTGCAAAATTATTTTATGCATAATTTTTTTTGAAAATTAAACTCAATTACCATGACCTTCACTCTGATTTTTTTTTGTCCTGGAAAAAGTTGATTATGTGACCGTAGGGGAGCTAGGCGTGATGTTGAATTGCCTCTTTTTGAGCCACCATTTCTTAGTTGACCTTTTTGTGTCAAAAATTTGCGGTCAGAGATGGATGTCACTTCTCAAATTAGTCGAGAAGCAAGGGATGCCATAATTGACAATGTTCAAAGTGGATTGGGTGGATTCGATGTTTGTATGAATCGACAAAGAGCACATGACAATGCACGTGATAATTTTGTATTGTACAGATGAAGAGATTAAAAACATGAGTGTTGAAGATCTCAAAACATATGCAAAGAATTGTCACAACAGTTGGCAAGACGTAATTGTTCATGAACAAGAGGGCATGGGAACAGTATGTGTTAATGGTTAGGGTGACTATTTTAACACATGTACAATTTGTAATAAATACATATATACATGCATTTATGTGTATACATTAATTTAACAAAAATTTGTCATTATATGTTAACACCATTTGCAGTTGTCACGCTTGATGAATGAAGAAAATTTTATTATCACGGTCGGAGCCTCCGGTTCAAACAATCAAGATGGGTCTCACCATCAATTATACAATCAATATGGTTCTCACCATCAATACATGTTGTAAAATGTTAGTGTTTTTCAAGTGAACACATGATGATGTACAATTATTTTTTATCTATTATTATATATATCGAAACATGATGAGATATTTTTAAAATAAATAATTGTGCACACACACACACACACATATATATATATATAATAAAATGTTTTAACAGATTCTGATTTTGTCCGATGTTTTTGGGGTGGTGGTACCTTCTTCTTCCTTGTGAGATGTGCCAAATCCACCATCACAAGTATGCATAATTTTTCACTTTTAAATATGTTTTTAAGTTATATATTCCACCTCAAAAAGTTCCATTAAAAAATGAGATATATCTAGATCTTGAGTTATTTTAAATTTTTTGAATTGTAGGGTTTTTGAGATTTTCTTTTCTAGCCACTCTTACGAGATGTGCCAAATCCACCAGCACAAGTATTCAAATTTTCACTTAAATATAGAGATCTTGAGTTATTTTAATTTTTTTTAATTTTAGGTTTTTGGAGATTTTATTTTGGAGCCTCTCCTAGGAGATGTTCCAAATCCACCAACACAAGTATTCAATTTTTCACTTAAATATATGCTTTTGATTTATAACTTCAAAAGTTTTATTATAAATTGAGATCTAGATCTTGAGTTATTTTATACTTTTAAATTTTTTGAATTTTAGGTTCCTATAGAGGATTTCTTTTCTCCATGAACTCTAGCGATGGAGTGTATGATAGAGATAGGAACTTCCACACCATTTCAACCATTTGAACAAGTTGTCTACCATTTTTTTTAATATTATTGAAAATAAGCTTATATATGCATTTTCATTTGAAAATTTTTAATATATATATATATATATATATATATATATATATATATATATACTTGTACATGTGTATATTATACAGTTTACTGTTGAAGATGTTTCAATGGGCGAAGTTTTAGTCAACGAGCAACAAATGGAGAGGGAACCTAATGAGGTATTGCATGATTTTTTTTACATTTTTTTTTACATGAAATTATATATATTCTCATTCAATTTTAAAAAATTAAATTTTAATGTTTGTAAAAATTGTGTAGAGGCTCCCCATGCTTCCGCTTTGTAGGATAGCTCGAGGATCATGACTTTGCTAGGAGATACACTACATCCATCTATAATTGATGGATGATGCACATGCACGTGCAACATTATATTTTCAATAGATTTAGTCTTAAGTTTACTTTTTAATATATAGTGTTATCTAGATGCAGTGATATATAACTTGATACTTTATACTTTATACTTGTGAGATACAAATTTTGGACATATTTTATGTGAACGACATTTGGTACATGTGAATGTGATATAATGTTTTATTTTTATTGGATAGTTGAACTACATTTGGCACATGAAATAATGGTGTGATCTATAATGTTTTGTTTTTAAAACTCAAGTTTTGGCTGCTTGAACTAAATTTGCCATGTGAGGTAATGTTGTGTTATAATTTTTTTTGTTTTTAAAACTAAAGTTTTGGATGGTTGAACTACATTTGGCATGTGAGGTAATGTTGTGTTATAATTTTTTTTGTTTGTAAAACTCAAGTTTTGGATGGTTGAACTACATTAGAATGTGATTGCACAATATAATGTTTTGTTTTTATTGGATAGTCGAACTACATTTGGCATGATATAATGTTTTGTTTTGTTTTTAATACTTAAGTTTTCGATGGTTGAACTACATTTGGCATGTGATTGTGATATTTAATGTTTTGTTTTTATTGGATAGTTGAACTACATTTGGCATGTTTAGTAATGTTGTGATATAATGTTCTATTTTTAAAAATCAAGTTTTGGATTGTTGAACTACATTTGGCATGTGAAGTAATGTTGTGATATAATGTTTTTCTTTTAAACTCAAGTTTTGGATGGTTGAACTACATTTGGCATTATATAATGTTTTTTTTTTTTTTTATAGTTGAACTACATTTGGCATGTGAAGTAATGTTGTGCTAAATGTTTTGTTTAAAAATCATGTTTTGGATGGTTGAAATACATTTGGCATGTGAAGTAATGTTGTGTTATAATTTTTTTTGTTTTTAAACTTCGAGTTTTGGATGGATTTAAACTCTGATTGGAATGTGATTGCGATATAATGTTTTGTTTTTATTGGATGGTTGAACTACATTTGGCATTATATAATGTTTTTTTTTTTTTTTATAGTTGAACTACATTTGGCATGTGAAGTAATGTTGTGATATAATTTGCTATGTTTTTAAAACTCAAGTTCTGGATGGTTGAACTACATTTGGCATGTGATTTTGACATTTAATGTTTTGCTTTTATTGGATAGTTGAACAACATTTGGCATGTTTAGTAATGTTATGATATAATGTTTTGTTTTTAAAACTCTAGTTTTGGATGGTTGAACTAAATTTGACATGTGAAGTAATGTTGTGATATAATTTTTTGTTTTTAAAACTCAATTTTTGGATGGTTGAACTACATTTGGCATGTGATTATGATATAATGTTTTGTTTTTAAAATTCAAGTTGTCATTTTCCAAACATAAAAAAGTTCACATGAATATATATGTACATGTAGAAATGATTTAATTACATGTTTTTATATATATGTTAAAACGATTGAAGTACAAAACATATCGACATATATATATATATATATATATATATATATATATATATAAACAATCATAAGATTCTAGGTCTTGTTAGATGTGTCAAACAATCATAAAATTTTAAAATTGCATTCTATAATGTATATATATCCAATACGTGCAACATTTTTCATAAATGCATATATAGAAAAGCTAATTTTAGTTAATTGCATTCTAGTACATGTATATATCCATTACGTGCAACATTTTTCATCAATGCATGTATAGAAAAGCTACTTTCAGTTAATTGCATTCTAGATCATATATATCCAGTACGTGAAACATTTTTCATTAATGCATATAGAAAAGATACTTTCAATTATTTTCATTGTAGAACATGTATATTGTTAGAAAATTATATATTACAGAGCAATGGAACAAATAAAATATATGCGGAAACACAAACACAAGAAACACATAAAACCAGAGAGACACAGATATACGTGGTTCACCGAGTTTGGGATACGTCCACCCCGAACAACTAGTCCTTCATTTCTATTATCCAGCAAAATGAAGAGACAAAACCTACAGCAGATTCGCTATAATATCCTCTGTTCTCTCTCTCAATCTCCCTATATGTTTCTCGCTTTGAGAATACACATATAATACACAGCCGCAATACAATACCCTCATACAAGGGGTTTCCTTCTAGGGAAAAAAACCCTAAACTAAAAATAACTTCTACCATCAGATCATCCGCCTAATGAACGGCCCATATTGACTAGAAAGTACTATACTTTTACAAGGCAATTTTACATCAGTTTTTAGCTTCGGGGGCGCTACTTCCAAAACCCCTCGCTAGGGGGGGGCTTCATAAACCGCACTTGCCCCCCCTGGACCCCCCAGGAAGCGTACAATTACGGGTGGTGTTGCCGCCCCATTAAGGTACAGGGGTCCAATGCTGTGATACAAAATAAATAAGATAATCAGGCTCCACACACAACATATATCCAGTACATGCAACATTTTTCATCAATGCACATAGAAAAGCTACTTTCAGTTGATACTAGTGTCCATGTACCAAAACAATGTGAATGTGAAAACGCTTGCAAAAATAACATAACAAGGCAGTTCAAGTTTTAGTTGAGTTCTGAAAGTTCTCAAACATGAATCCAAAGAGAAGAAATTGTTGGGCATTTCAATCAAAAAAATTCCAATGGAATGCCATCTTCAATGATCCGTTCATGATCGAATTTTGACATTTTCCATTTCTTAATTTTTGTTTTTTCTTTAATTGAACCTCTATCAACTTTATGTGTGTTGCACAGACCAAGTGACTATATTGAAAACTTATGACATTAGGTTCATAGTCTTCAAAGTAAAAAATCCCCACTTTGATTATTTTTTCTAAAAAAATAACCTTTTAGTATAATAGACCCTCTGTCATATTGAAACCCGTGATCATTATAGTTCTCTAATAATTTCATCTTTTGTTCAGTTCAATGCATCAAATAATACTTCATATTTTCATCATTGATAGTACGTGAAATTACAACAAAAACATCTTCTGCATAATAAAACAAACTTATATGTATTTAAATTTAGATCATAGTTAACATGAAAAATTAACTTTAAAATAATTTTAGTATATATTTCTAGATCTCTATCATTTTAAAGAAATTCAAATGTTACCTTCTCTAACAAGATCAGAAACTCGATCACCATCAGATGATATTGTAGTCTCCTCTGATTTCATTTCTTCAAAAATTGCAACGTACGTTTTCCCCTTTGTATTTAACTCTGTATGTTTCAAATATTTTACATACATTTTGTTTTCAGAAACATCATTGGATGTTGTGTTTTCTATGAAAACATGACAAAAATAAGAATATTTTCTTTTATCCAATGCAAACACATTTGTGTACAACTTTGTTTTAATTGAATGCAATTTTCGAGTCTCTTTTATTGTTTCAACGTCATTTTCAATCGATCTATCTACATCTTCGACCCCAATATGCCAAAAAAAAACTATATGGAAAATTCAAAGAAGAATTTAAATATGATATCAAAATACCATCAAAGATAATCATTATGATAAATGTACTCTGTTTAAAATTGTATATTTAATAAAAATTAAATCGAATGTACCTTCGCACTTCCCTTGATCGGTTAGTCTCATGGCTTAGTTCAGCGATGCACCATTGAACAACTTCTTTAGCGTCCACAGGTCAGTTTGCAGAGGGTTCCATTTGATATCTTCGAAGTTCTCATTTTATGCATGCCCCTACATCGTCATGTTCTCCTTTTCCATGACTAGTCTCAAAAAGATTCCAACAATGTTTAATGCAGGTTTTCATATGAAGACAACACAACCAAACGAGTGATCGTTGAATTGACTTGCACATCCATCTGACCATATCCAATGTTCATTGAATTTTATTCCATGACTTTTCAAGGAGTCATAAATCTTTCCAAAACAACGTTGTGCAAAATATGTATCATGTGTACAATCGTTACTTATATAAAAGTGATATTCTTTAATAACATGCCGATTTTCACTGGTGATTTCTATATGATCAATGTTTTTTTCAGCATGTCTATATAGAATATGGATGAGCATGGAGACTTGGTCAGAATTATATTATTCACTCTGAATTTATTTTTGTGGAACAAATGTGTAATTTTCTGCAAAATCAATTACTGACAAATTGGTCCCTAGTGGAAAAAATTTATGGGATTTTTTGAATTGCAAGTCCTGCCATTGAGCTCTATGGGAATGCTTGGTGTATTTATAAATTTCTGCTTCAAACTTTCTCAAAAAATCTATCACAAAAATTTATTCTTCTTGTAATTCAATTCTTTTAGCACTATTTGAACCTTGAATCAATGTATGGATATATTCATATCTCTTGCATTTCACTTTCATGTTGGACAATGATTGATCATTTATATCAATACGATATTTGTTTTGAAATTTAGTCAAATTTCCATAATCATTGCATTTTTTACTACCAACACATTTCTTTTCGTAAAAGAATTCGTCGCTTTTTGTTCCACATAGAATTTGAGATATGAAATCATGGATAGTGGAAGGAGGAGGTGAATATTTCCAAAAAAATTTACCAAAATTAAATAATGTGTCATAATATAATTGAAATTCCACATCATAACGACAACAACAAGTGTCGTGTACAGTGATAGGTTTTACATACCATGGTTTTTGTTGCACAAAAGCACTGATTGAGACATCAATTTCATGATTCTCTTCTTTGAACTTGTTGAAAAACTCTATCTGAGTGGTGTCCAAGAAATATTTTGGATGTGTTTCGTACTTATTTTGTGTTATTCTTCTTCGCATCACATCCCTTACATTTGGAAAAACACGTGAATTTTTCTTCCAATATTCATATATATATATATATATATATATATATATATATATATATAGATATTAACATTTTCTCCAAGTCTATCTTTGTATGGTCGCCTACAAATAGCTCTTCAACAAGCGAGTTCATCATTTACATATATTTGTAACTGAAATTTCTGATCTTTGTGCAAAATTTTTCATGAGGTTCCTAATGCTCGTACCATATATTTTACCAAGTGGTTCTCTTTCGTACTTGATAAAACCACTGCCATATGTATTTCTCTACATGCAACTAAAAAAAAATTATGTCTAGATCTTCTAGTTGAATTTTTAACACTATTTATATTTTGTATCACACTTTCCTTCATTTTTTTATCTTTTGTTGATTTTGAATACTCAATAAAGTCGTAGCTTCTTTTAATTTCCTAAATGGTAGTAAACTTTTCAACATTTGGGCTTGAACTGCCACATTTTCCTTTATGAAGTATGTATCAAAAATGTGATTAAAAAGATATCGTATAACATGGTCAGCTATTTTATATCCATATGTGTGAGTGTCAACATTTTCTAACATCTCATCATCGACATTGATTCCATCTATACATATTCGAAATAATAGTACGTAATAATTTTGCATATTCAATAAATAACTAAATTAATAAATATGTATAATTTCAATAATACATGCATGTGTTCAACATATATATAGATATACATACCTTTTGATTCAATTTATTCACTTTAATTTCAACATTTTCACTATGTTCGATCATTGGTTCAATATCTCTTTCACTTTCTATTTCAAAATTTTGTATCTCACTCATCAATGTTTTGAGGAATATCTCTCTCTTTTTACATTGCAAAACATTTTTCAAAATAGTTCATCAAATAAAAATTAAGCTTCATATTTTACACTGGGAAAAAATTAAATATCAAATTCATAATATTTACATTTACATACCTACTTTAACTTCTAGTTGAGGTTGATTTTCCCTTTCAATATTTGACAGTACTTCTCCCTTTATTTTGCGAGATTCTCTCCCTTGTTCTCTACATTCCTCAGGGTCTCTTATTCGATCATATTTTCTGCAATTCCTTCGATTCCCATGATAATAAAATATGAAGTTCAAAAAATTCCTTCAAAAATTCAGACAAAAACTTAATTAAAAAAAACATCACAAAATATTTAATTTTAAAAAAAAAAAAAAAAAACTCATTTTAAATTTTTTGCAAAAAATACATAATCCAATCCAAAACACTTACTTTAAAAAATTCGAGAAAAAAAATTCTTATAAAAATGAAATGAAGCTCAAAATATTTCTTTCTAAGTCCTGCAAAAAAATTTCATTTAAAAAGTTAGAAAAAAACTCATTTTAAAAAATCATTATAAAAGATTTATTTCAATCCAAAACACGTACTTTAAAAAAATGTCACTTTAAAAAATACCTCCAAAAAATGTCCATTGAAAATTAAACCCAACTTCTTAAAAATGACACTTTAAAAAATACCTCCAAAAAGCCTCTAAAAAAATATCACTTTAAAAAATCCCTTCAAAAAATGTTCTTTGAATATTATGCCTAAAAAGAGTCTTTACAAAATTAAGTCCAAAAAATGTTTTTTTGGAAATTAGGCCCAAAAAATTCTAAAAACAAAATACATCCAAAAAAATGTCCTTTGAAAATTAAGCCCAAAACCTCTAAAAAAAATGAAAATTAAGCCCAAAACTTCTAAAGACAAAATACCTTTAAAAAAAACAATGAAAATTAAGCCCAAAACCTCTAAAAACAAAATAAGTTCAAAAAAAATGAAGCCCAAAAAATGTATCATATCCTTCTCCAAGAAATTTCCTTTGAATGATATGCCAAAAAGAGTCCTTAAACCCAAAAAAATCTTTTGAAAAATCAGACCTTTGCAAAATCAGACCAAATGAAGAAATATGCGAAATTATGCGAAAATAATGAATGCATTTATGTCAATTTTTATTGCCACGAAATGTTATTTGGGAGGGGCTTCGTTGAATTTTTTGCCCAATGGAAAATCAATTAAAAATTCGGTCGAACTTTTGTGTCGTTAGACTTGACGGGTTGTCGAGGCAAAAAACAATTCGGCCAAACTAACACATCTGCAATTACGTAGAGTCGAGCTCTAAACGCATTTCTTCAACTTTGGACTAATTAAACTCCATGAAACTTTCTGAATTAACTATCGGAACCAAGACAAGCATTTGCAGAATTCAGTCTACTTTCAGAAAATATAACTTTTATGGAATTTCATAAATATTTACTAATTTTAATTAATTTTGTAATAAAGCGAGTGCAAACAATTTCTGAAAGTCATCATGATTCAGTGAAATCAATATTTTGTTTCTTCCAAAATACACTATAAAAAAAATTGAAAAAATTATGGTGCATTACATTGGTTTGTCGTCTATAATGGGTAGTTTTTAGATTTTTAGTTTATAACTTATATGTTGAGAAATTTCGTGTGTCCCAAAACATATTCAAAATATGTAGTTTTGGCTTGGAGAAAGTTGAATCATCTGGGTCACATATATAGAAAACTGCAAAGCATGCATCAAGTAGATATGCTAAGAAGCATGCATCAAGTAGATATGCTAAGTTCTAGTATTAAAAACCCGACACAGATCGAGTCTTCTGATAATTGAGTTCCTTACTTTTTTGTTTTTTTGACATGCATATTTAAAGTAGCATTTACTTTTGTAACCTGCTTTGCTTTTCACTTTTTCATTAATGGAAAATAGAAAAGTTTGCTAAACTTACCCAATAAATATATATATATATATATATATATATATATATATATATATAATCCAAATTGATGTTTAAATTACCGAACATGGATGATTAATTTTAGCTGGAGTCAATAGTTTGTTTCGTAATTATTTGCCTATCATAATAGAGTTAAAAAATTTAGTGGCCATCAACGGTTCATGTTAAAATAATGCTAACTGATATTAAAATTACCAAACCTTCAAATTTTATGGATGCTTAATTTTAGCTGCACTGAATAGTTTGTTTAGCGATAAAATAATTCAATCTCATAATAAAATTAAAAAGAAGTTATTATTCTAATAATTAATAATTTTATGTAAATATAAAGTAAACTTTTTAACTGTAACATTTGAAACAAACTTTACTTTTAAATGTGTACATTTAATCTCCAGTCTCTTCTAAAGAATCTACAGAATAATTTGGAAATAATGAAAAATTTTATAAAATTATGACAAAATTTTACAGAAATTTTTGAAAATCTAAGTTATAGTATAATTTTTTTTTTTTTAATTGTGATGAATCTATTTTCACCATACAAAACACTCTATTCAAACACTTTAGCATTCTAATATTTTGAATAATTTTTATTAGATTCCAACAATAAATTTTCTGTCTTGGCTAATTTGTAGCGCAAAATGTGACTTCAAGATCACGATGTCACACAAATTGTCAGTACTCACTACTATGGCCTGATCCACTACATGAGCTTTTTTGAATGACGTAAACTTAGATGACGTGCAGTTGGAGACTCTTCAACCACAAGTTTACACTCATATTTTTATGTGCGGAAGAAACACTGTTAATCCTACATATTGCATTATTCTGAAGCGTGGTTACATTGACTATTCATTAATAGCCATCTCTATGGTCTCTCATTTTTAGAAGAGGGAGCTGTAGACACATTCTTCGCACTTTATGTTATATATTACATCAACGGCCTCTCTTTTGTGGCAACGGCCCACGCAGAATCATTTTATTTTTGGTTTCGTAGCAAGTGCAGTGATTGAGCACATTTAGTGTCTTCCTCTTAAAATCTAAATGAATTGGAAAGATATGTCAGGCTTTTCTGCTAATAAATTAAATAAAACAGAGGAATATTGTCGACCCTGAAATTTTTATTTTTATTTTTAAACATGGAAGCATAATGAACTTTCTTATCTTTGTCGTAGACACCGGGATGTTTACTTATGTGTTAATTTTATCTTTCAAAAAACTTATTTTTATTCCAAGATTGAATTATTATTATCATTTAATTTGAAATCAAATTAATTTCAATGATTTCTAAATTTAAGTTTATGGAGTATGTAAAAGGATGAAACTTAATGATAATCTAATTTGTGGTAAATTTTTATAGATTTGGGTCATTATAGCAATTTATTTATTGTTTATATATTTGAAAATTAATTATTTAATTGTATGAGAATACAAATTATTTATTTATGGGAATATTATTATTATAAAAATTTAATAATATAAGAAGGTAAATTTGTCGTTGGATCAAAATTTTGATTTATATTTTGATGATATAAGCTCACTATTAATATAAGAATTTGCTGATATAAGAAGCTAGATTTATCATTGGATTACAATTTTGATTAATGTTTTTAGATGACTTATTAGGAAAAACCTCTAAATACATCACTCTACCATGTGTGACACTTGGATCATAGAAACACAGTGATTATTCTTAAAATTTATACTAGAAATTGCTCCAGATGTTGCAAAGAAAACAACTTAAGGCATACAAACATTTAGAAAGATGACTAACAAATATAAAGAAAAATAGGTACGAATTATCCAAATAAAAATAAAAAGTTTCTACTTATTCAACCAATAATAATACAATTTACATCCAAAAACAATATACTAAAAGTGTATATATTTTATAGATTAATGATGAAAATTATTTAAAATTAAGACACATCCCTATAAGTTGTTGTCGGAACAAAATGAACTCATATTTTTAGAGTTATATAGAACTCTAGTCCTTCAACTCATATTTACCATTTTAAATAATCAAATTGTTTTGAAAAAAAATTAGTATAGGGAAAAAAAATAGATTTTTATGTGGTGAGGTTGTTTCCTCCAGGCTTGCAACATGAGGTGTTTTAGTGTCCAAAATAACTTGGGCAGATGGTGGCACAATGTTATTTGAAATGGGACCTATTGTTTCCATAAGAACTTAACGTTGAGAGCTTTTGGAGAACTGTATATAGAGAAATATACACAGTTCTCCAGAAGCTCTCAATATTATGTTTATGACTGTGGAAATGTCCATTCTCTAATCCATAAGAACTATTGATGGAGAAACAGAGTAGAGGAAAGCATGGTTCAACCCTTCAACACTTTGATAAGCAACCCCAACACTCAGAGGCTATTCCATGTTTCTTGAAGAGGCAATTGACCCATACATTCATATAATTGAAGAAGAATGCTTGGACATCACCTCAGAAGTTGGTAATGTTCTAATGCTTGTTGTGAAACCAGCTCCAAAAATAGAATAAAAGAGATATCAACACCTTAGAAATAAGCCACCTCAAGCGGGAAACCTCCAATACATTACATGAATGAACAATTATTGGATAATACAAATAACAAACCCTCATTTCTATATATAGGATTCCATTGGGCCATAATGTAATCCTAGTGGGGCCACAATGTAATCCTAGCCGACCTAACAATAATAATGTAAGGGCACAATAATAACAATATGGGGGTTACAGGTGTACAACAATAAAAATAAGGGGGGTTACAATAACATAATAAGGGACTACACTATTAATATAGGGACTTAACATGCCCCTCTCCTTCAAGCAAGTGTTGTCCTCAACGCTTGATTATTTCTTGATGCTTTTGTATAAAATTCTCATCCTCCCATGTGGAATCTTCTACAGGAAAGTTCCTCCACTTGCTGAGATACTCTGAAATTGATCATACTTATCGAGTTCTTTTTTCTGTGATTTCTTCAGAACTTCTTTCGATGTGATGTTGATCTTCCTGTTGTTTCATTTCATTTTGCACCAAAGTTAGGTTATCCTTTGAGAGTTGGAGAACTTGTTTTTGATGCTCGATGTGATCTTCCACTAATTATTTATCATCCATATTAGCTATTATTTGATCCTTCAAACCATCCAACTTAGCCTCCATTTCTGCTTTTAAACCATCTATGTCATCTTCTGTTGCTCTTTGTAAGATCGAAATTTGTTGCACTTGGTACCGTAATTTTGATATCTCATACTGCAATTCTTCCTCTTCATGCATCATAGTATAGCTTTTTGAGGGATTAATGGGTATCAAGTTATTTTTTGGAGGCATTATAGAACCCAATGCTGATAAAAATTCTAAAATATTCCCTTGGAATCACTTCAAACTGCTTTTTAAAACAAACGTTATGCAATTTTAAAAACCAAACATACACCTTTTTCTTGCTTTTGAGGAGCTAGATATTGAAACTGAATTATCTCTATGATTTCGCATCTTCAATATCTGAAATTTGGCACTGAGAGAGCCCTCTGAATTCTCTTTCGAATGCCACAGGGATGACCTAATTGGAGCAGCGAAACCCTAGAATCCAGAGCTCTGATATCAAATGTTGTGAAACCAGCTCCAAAAATAGAATAAAAGAGATATCAACACCTTATAACTAATTCACTTTGAGGGGGAAACCTCCAATACATTACATGAATGAACAATTCTTGGATGATACAAATGAAAAAACCTCTTTTCTATATATAAGAGTCCATGGGGCCACAATGTAATCCTAGCCAACCTAACAATAATAATGTAAGGGCACATTAATAACAATATGGGGGTTATAGGGGTACAACAATAACAATAAGGGGGGCTACAATAACATAATAATGGACTACACTATTAATATAGGTACTTAACAGTGTTGTAAAATCACATTGTACAGCATTCGAGAAGGCCTTCAACCTGCCCTAGAAGAATACTTGCAACCTTCTGCAAATAGTATAAGTGGTGTTGGTTCAACTGTCAAGAATTTTTTGTGTTATTCTTTTCATTACTAAGCAGTGTTGTTGTTGGTAATTAATCTCAGGGGTTCACTTCTTACTTCCCATCCTGGAAATATGTAAATAGATCTCTCATGGTTTATTCCTACAAAATTTGTAGTTATATAAAAAAAAAATCTCTTTAATAATCGTTGTCTTACAAAACCTCTAGAAGCACCAGTGAGTTCATGAATAAAATAAAATAACCATTTTCCCAACTTTGTTGATCGCAAAAACTGAACCATATCTCCATTATGGACAAACAACCTTTTAAACATACAAAATGCCTCTAGAAATAGTGGCTCACTTGAAAACCCTGGTCACCTGCAAGTTTATTATTTTTTCCCTTAGCTTTGGCCACTGGTTCGAGTTGGTGTTGTTGTTGGCGCTAGACTTCCAGTTTAAATTAAGAGTCTCATAATCTACATCCCCAGTTAGCATCGATCAGGTGAGGTGATGAAGAGAATGAAGCTCATATGTTACCTCACTTACGGTTGTTGAATAAGGATGAATGAATCCCTTCGAGAGAAACCCTCTTCTTTAAAACCTAGAGGGGGGTAATCATGTTAAGCCATCAAAAAATTATTAAATAAGAAGAAGTTTTTTATTACATTTTGAACTTTTCCATTAGGCGTCCTATCAATTATTTTTATATTAACTGTTAACTATTAATCCAATGGCCTAAAAATCTTCAGTCATCTAACATTCAATCCAATGGTGTAAAATGGTATAGAGTGGGAGCTGGGGGAGTTGTTTTCAAAGGGGAATGCCTTACGGTGTAAAAATTTTAAATTTACACCTCGTGTGATCGTGATCGAAGCTAACCTTGGCGATGTTTATACAAACTTGGTACCTTGAGATTGGCTTATCATAGTTTTCGCTCTAATACCATGTTAATTTTTGTGCCTAGTTCCCAACAATTACTTCATAGAAAATTATTATTGATCTTCTAAATAAGAGCACCACTATGTTCTTAACACAATTTTTAATGGAATAAAAAATATTAAGCAATCCCAATCACATGTGACAAATACAATTTTTTTCCCAATTAATAGTCATTAATTAACTTAATAATATTAATTTAATTGGCCCCTTGTCTTAAGATAATGGCCCAACTAAGAAAAATAAATTATAAGACATACATTGGATTAGATCCATCTCATCAAGTTGTAGATTTGTCCTAGATTTGTTTAGCTGATATGCATCTCCTATATTGTATCGTTACACATTTCTCAAATCAAAGACACTTGAGTATCTTAGTCTTCATTTGAGAAAAACCCTCTCTAAGTGGATTATGTCATTGCATGGTTTGTCTTTCTCTTTTCCTTTCTTTCATGATTTTTGTTGAGCTAAATCCCTAACCCTAATCTCCAAACTGATGGATGACCAATATTAGATCCTATCTCACTTGAGAGTAATAATTGAGATAAAAATATAATCACTAAAGTAAATACTTATTTTTTCAAAGTTTATTTAGCATAATATGCAACATAGTTAATTAGATGTTTTTCCTAAGTTATACTTAGGCTAAGTTACAATAAAAATGTATTCAATACTTGAGAAAACATCTTAAGGATACAGGCTAAGTTATAATAAAAAACATATTCAATACTTGAGAAAGCATCTTAAGGATACTTTAGGCAACTTCTACACACCTAGATACTTAAGCATGTATAAAAGTACCTGCTCTAGCTACAACATCAACATTTACTTGGTTAAGTTTTATTTTATTAGGTGATTCCCTTAGTCAAATTTCTTTTTGGTTGAGTTATTTGTGCATGCACACTTAGTGGTAAGTTTTTGTATCATTATGGTGCATGTGATTCATTAATTTTATTCTATTTTCAAAAAATAAGGAAAAATGTTCTATCAGTATCTACAATTTGGGCCAAAATCCTATACTTTGGATGGTAAAAAATTATGGTTTTGAACTTTGTGGGTCTTCATTGCTTGTGTAGAAACTATCTAGTACACTACTCAAGTATACTAATTTTATTTATGTCCCTCCCTCTACTATGTTTAGGTTCATTGGTTCATGCACCAAAACTCTATTAGATTAGATATTTTATGATTTCCTTCCTATTTTTGCCCTTTGGATTGATTGGAGCACCTATTTCCATCCACCATCCACATCTTAGAAGTCTCTACATGTGGTCTTCATATCTCTTATTCATTAACTTGGATCTTCCTTTATTTGATTAATTGGCTACATCACTTCATTTTTTTGTTATTTCCCTAGTTTTAGGTTTATTGATCTTCATTCACACCTCAAACATAGTTTGAACATAGTCTTTTGAGTGAGGAGGTAACCTTCTTCTTCACTAAGGGAATTTAGGTCACTCATGCTTTCACATAATTGATAATTTTAGAAATGATCTGATCTATGTAGCTTGCTTACTCATTTCAATGTGTTGGGTATATATTATCCCTACTTATTCTTTTAGGGGGAATATTTCCATTTCAAAGTATTTGATAATCCATCTTGACTCATGATCTAGCAAGATTCGAGAGGAATGAAAATTTTCAAGATGCAAACTTCTATTTTAGTGAAAAACTTTAGGTTTTCACCTCAAGTGATTTGATTTCACTTTGTTCTTCGTAGATCTGGAATTAAAATGGATTCTAGAGTTAAGAATGATCTATCCTCATTTTGAACAACATGCTAAATAAAATGTTTTAACGACATTTTTTGTTATTAATTGTTTTTAAAAAATTTCAAATATTTTTTAAATTGTTTTATTTTTCGATATATAAAGCTGATATAAAATTATGTTATTATAAATTATAATGATTTTTTTATTATTAATATATTTTTGTTTTAAATGTTATATGCTAATTAAACATGGAATGAATTAAAACATAAAGGAATGGAAAGGATGGTGACATTTAGGGTTGGTCACCAAGTGATGGTGGGAGCATCATTTGTGATTAAGTTGCGTCATCAAGTAATCGTCACAGCATCATCAGTGTCATTGTTGTATAGAAATTTATCGCAACGGCCCACGCAGAATCACTTTCTTTTGGGTTTCGTAGCAAGTGCAGTGATTGAACACATTTAGTGTCTTCCTCTTAAAATCTAAATGAATTTGAAAGATATGTCAGCCTTTTTTTGCTAATAAATTAAATAAAACATAGAGGAATATAGTGGACCCTGACGTTTTTATTTTTATTTTAAAACGTGGAAGCATAATGGACTTTCTTATCGTTGTCGTAGATACCGCGATGTTCACTTATGTGTTAATTTTATCTTTAAAAAAAGTTATTTTTATTTCAAAATTGAGTTATTATTATCATTTAATTTGAAATCAAATTAATTTCAATGATTTCTAAACTAAAGTTTATGTAGTATGTAAAAGGATGAAACTTAAAATATAAAATTAATATCTAGATCCAGATTCGAAACGTAGACTAAAAATGACAATTGTGGTTATTTCGAGTCTTAGACCTGAGAAAATTAATATGTTATAATTTTAAAAAATATATATATATATTTAAAGGTTAAATAATTATTTTTAATAATGTGATAACATTCATGTGACAGGGAATGGTATAGCACTTCCGTGCTTTTGATGCAAAGAAAGCACTTTCACGTCTAATGAAATGAAAGAGCTTTGATATCTAATAGGGTTATGATTTATTAATGATAGTTTAATTTGTGGGAAATTTTTATAGATTTGGATTATTAAAAAGTTAGGAAGGTAGTAATTTGTTTATTATTTATATATTTGAAAATTAATTAATTATTTGTATGGAAATACAAGTTATTTATTTATTGGAATATTATTAATATAAAAATTTAATAATATAGGAAGTCAAATTAGTTTTGATTTATATTTTGATGATATAAGCTCATTATTTATATAAGAATTTAGTGATATAGGAAGTTGTATTTATCATTGGATTACAATTTGATTAATTTTTTTATAATGTTATTAGGAAAACCTTTAAATACACCACTCCACCATATGTGACACTTGGATCATAGCAACACAATGATTATTCTTAGAAGTTATACTAGTAGTTGCACAACGTTGCAAAGGAAACACCTTAACAAAAACATTTAGAAAGATGACCAACAACTAGAAAGAAAAATAAGTATGAATTATCTTGATGTGCAAATAATAATAAAAAAATTATACCTAGTCAACCAACAATAATACAATTCACATCCAAAAACAATATACTAAAAAAATAATTTTTTTATAGATTAATGATGAAAATTGTTTAAAATTAAGACACGTATGTATAATTTGTTGTTGGGACAAAATGAATTCATATTTTCAGATTTATATATATCTCTCATCCTTCTCATCTTTACCATTTTAAATAATCAAATTTTTTTGAAAAAAAATGAGTATAGGGAAAAAAATTGATGTTTATGTGGTGAGGTTGTTGCCTCCAGGCTTGCAACATCAAGTGTTCTAGTGTCCAAAATAACTTGGGCAGATGATGGCACAATGTTATTTTAAATGGGGCCTATTGTTTCCATAAGAACTATTCATGGAGACATAGACTAGAGGAAAGCATGGTTAAAACCTTCAGCACTTTGAGAAGCAAGCCCAACACTCAGAGATGATTCCCTCTTTCCTGAAGAGGCAATTGAGCCATACATCCATATAACTGAAGAAGAGTGTTTGGACATCACCTGGGAAGTTTTTGATGTTCTAGTGCTACAGAATCACATTGTACAGCATGTGGGAAGGCATTCAACCCAACCTAGAAGAATACTCGCAACCGTCTGCAAATAGTATGAGTGGTGTTGGTTCAACTGTCAAGATTTTTTGTGTTATTATTTCCATTAATAATAAGTGTTGTTGTTGGTAATTAATCTCAGGGGTTAACCTTTTACTGCCCATCCTAGAAATATGTAAATAGATCTTTCATGGTTTATTCCTACAAAAATTGTAATTATACTCAAAACAAAGCCCTTTAATAATCAGTGTCTTACAAAACCTCTAGACGGACCAGTGAGTTCAAGAATAGAATAAAATCAATAATTTAATAACTCTGTTCATCGCAAAAAAATGACCAATATATCCATTATGGGAAAACAACCTTTAAAAAATAAAAAATACCTCTAGAAATAGTCGCTCACCACCAAACCCTAGTCACCTGCAAGTTTAGTTTGTTTCCCTTAGCTTTGGCCACTTGTTTGAGTTGTTGTTGTTGTTGGCGCTAGAGTTATGGTTGAAATTAGGAGTCACATAGTCTACACCTCCAGTTAGCATCCATCACACAGGGCGATGAAGAGAATGAAGCTCATATGTTACCTCACTTACGGTTGTTGAACAAGGATGGGAAAATCCCTACGAGAGAAACCCTCTTCTGCAAAACCTAGAGGGGAATAATCTTGTTAAGCCATCAAGAAATTGTTCAATAAGAAGAATTGTTTATTACATTTTGAGCTTTCCCACTAGCCATCCTAACTATTAATTTTATCTTAACTATTAACTATTAATCCAATGGCCTAAAAATATTCAATCGTCTAACATTCCATCCCATGGTGTAGACTGGTATAGAGTGGCAGCTCGGGGAGTTGTTTTCAAAGGGGAATGCCTTATGGTGTAAAAGTTTTAAATTTACACCTCATGTGATCATGATCGAACCTAAGCTTTGCGATGCTTATACAAACTTGGTACCTTGAGATTGGCTTATCATGGTTTTCGCTCTAATACCATGTTAAGTTTTGTACCTAGCATCCAAAAATTAGTTCATAGAAAATTATTACTGATCTTCTAAATAAGAGCACCACTATGTTCTTAACACAATTTTTTAATGGAATAAAAATATTAAGCAATCTCAATCAAATGTGACAAATACAAATTTTTTCCCAATTAACAGTCCTTCATTAAGTTAATAATATCAATCTACTTGGTCCCTTGACTTAGGCTAATTCCCCAACCAAGCAAAATACAATATAAGACATACATTGAATTTGATCCAACTGATCAAGTCATGGATTTTTCCTTGATTTATTTAGCTGATCTACATCTCCTACATTTTATCGTTGCACATTTCACAAATCAGACACACTCGAGTATCTTAGTCTTCATTTGAGAAAATCCATCTCTCAATGGCTTGTGTCATTGCATGGTTTTCCTTTCTCTTTTCCTTTCTTTTATGAATTTTTGTTGAGCTATATCTCGGTGAAAATGTGAAGTTGGGAAACATTTTTTTCCCTTTTTGTACGTTGAAAATTGTAATTTTCTATGTTTTTCAACTTCAACTCCACTAAACTCATATTTTTATTGCAAATTATGCTTTGACATAAAAACAAGAATTGTAGAGAATTGTCTTACCTCCATACCCATATTTTTAAAAAATATATATATTGACATATAGAGGGGTAAATTTCTTGTTTACTAACTGCATATACTTGAAATTTTCAGGCAAACATAAATAGTCACTTTACGATCCATAACTTTTTTTAGGGAAGGTTATTCATTTTTGGGAGAAAAACCATAGCGTCATAATCTGCATATATTGCACTAGTGCACAGACTATTTTTCGGTAATTTTTATATTAAATCACTATTTTTTATTATTTTTTGAAATGGATGAAGAAAAAAAAGCAGTGATGTCTCAGTACAGAAAAGCAGTGATGTTTCAGAAAAATGAGAGTACCCTTTTGAAGTAGACAGGGAGAGGAAATGGAATATGATTTTTCTGAATTTTTTGGTTTCGTCATTTGAAAGTTATTGAATTTTCATTCAGTGCAATTTTTCGAACAATGAAATTCCACAGTGACATAGTTTAGTAAAAAATTAATAAAAAATTGAATTTTTTAATGAAACTCCACAAATCTCATATCATCAGAAACTAGATTCAGAGATGAATCTAATGGTACTTGGTCCGACATATAACATTTTGTTTTTGTAGGTGTTCCGTCCCTCCAAAGTTACAGGTTCCTGAAAACTGCAGAATTTTCTGGGTTTTTCGTCGACCAGAAACTCTCAGCTGAGAAATTTATAAAACTCTCGACCGAGAGTTTAACCCACCTAAAGTTACATTTAACCACGCGGCCAAACTCTCAGCCGAAAGTTTAAAAAACTCTCGGATGAGAGTTTGCGCTCGAGAGTTTACCTGATGAAACTCTCGGTCGAGAGTTTAGAAAACTCTAGGCCGAGAGTTTAGAAAACTCTAGGCCGAGAGTTTAGAAAACTCTTGGCTGAGAGTTTTATTAAATGTTTTAATCAAAAATTTTAAGGGTTTTTATGTTTAGGGCTTAGGGGTTTATATGTTAGGGGTTTTATATGTTTAGGGTTTAGGGGTTTATATGTTTAGGGTTTAAGGGGTCAAATGGGTTAGGGGTTTTGGGGTTTAGGGGCTTAAATGGGTTAGGGGTTAACAGGTTAGGGGTAGGGGTTAAGGGTTTAGAGGTTTAGGGTTAAATAATAGGGGTTAGGAATTAGGTTTAAGCGCGTCAAGGGTTAAGGGGTTAGAGGTTTAGGTGTTTAAGGGGTTGAATGGGTTATGGGTTGGGAGTAGGGTTTAAGGGGTTATAGGTTTAGGGTTTAGGGGTTAAATGAGTTAGTTTTGGTTTAGAGGTTTAGGGGTTAGGGGGATTTAGCGAGTTAAGGATTTTAGGGGTTAGAAGTTAGGGGTTAATGGGGTTAAATGGGTTAGGTTTTTAGGGGTTTAGGGTGTTGAATTGGTTAGGGGTTGGAAATTAGGGTTTAAGGGGTTAGGGGTTAAGGGTTTAGAGGTTTAGGGTTTAGGGGGTTAAATGGGTTACAGGTTTAGAGGTTTAGGGGGTTAGGGGATTTAGCAGTGAAGGATTTTAGGGGTTAGGGGTTAGGGTTTTTGGGGTTAAATGGAATCCACACTTAAATGGGTTAGGTTTTTAGGGGTTTACGTTGTTGAATTGGTTAGGGGTTGGGAATTAAGGGCTTAAATGTGTTAGGGGTAGGGGTTAAGGGTTTAGAGGTTTAGGGTTTAAGGGTTAAATGGGTTAGGGGTTTAGAGGTTTGAGGGTTAGGGGATTTGCTTGTTGAAGGATTTTGGGGTTAGGGGTTAGGGTTTTGGGGGTTAAATGGAATCCGCACTTAAATGGGTTAGGTTTTTTGGGGGGTTTAGGGTGTTGAATTGGTTAGGGGTTGGGAGTAGGGTTTAAGGGGTTGGGATGGGGTTTAGAGGTTAGGAATTAGGGTTTAAGGGTGAGGGTTATGGGTTGGGAATTAGGGTTTAAGGGGTTAGGGGTTTTGGGGTTTAGGGGCTTAAATGGGTTAAGGGTTAACGGGTTAGGGGTAGGGGTTAAGGGTTTAGAGGTTTAGGGTTTAGGGGTTAAATGGGTTAGGGGTTTAGAGGTTTAGTAGGGGTAAATGGGTTAGGGGTTAAGGGTTTAGAGGTTTAAGGTTTAGGAGGTTAAGGGTTTAGGGGTTAAGAATTAGGGTTTAAGGGGTCAAGGGTTATGGGTTGGGAATTATGGTTTAAGGGGTTAGGGGTTAAGGGTTTAGAGGTTTAGGGTTTAGGGAGTTAAATGGGTTATAGGTATAGAGGTTTAGGGGGTTAGGGGATTTAGCAGTGAAGGATTTTAGGGGTTAGGGGTTATGGTTTTGGGGGTTAAATGGAATCCACACTTAAATGGGTTAGGTTTTTAGGGGTTTAGGGTGTTGAATTGGTTAGGGGTTTTGGGGTTTAGGGGCTTAAATGGGTTACAGGTTTAGAGGTTTAGGGGGTTAGGGGATTTAGCATTGAAGGATTTTAGGGGTTAGGGGTTAGGGTTTTGGGGGTTAAATGGAATCCACACTTAAATGGGTTAGGTTTTTAGGGGTTTAGGGTGTTGAATTGGTTAGGGATTTTAGGGTTTTGGGGCTTAAATGGGTTAGGGGTTAACAGGATAGGGCTAGGGGTTAAGGGTTTAGAGGTTTAGGGTTTAGGGGTTAAATGGGTTAGGCGTTTAGAGGTTTAGTGGGGGTAAATGGGTTAGGGGTTAAGGGTTTAGAGTTTTAGGGTTTACGGGGTTAAGGGTTTAGGAGTTAGGAATTAGGGTTTAAGGGGTCAAGGGTTATGGGTTGGGAATTATGGTTTAAGGGGTTAGGGGTTAAGGGTTTAGAGGTTTATGGTTTAGGGGGTTATATGGGTTACAGGTTTAGAGGTTTAGGGGGTTAGGGGATTTAACAGTGAAGGATTTTAGGGGTTGGGAGTTAGGGTTTTGGGGGTTAAATGGAATCCACACTTAAATGTGTTAGGTTTTTAGGGGTTTAGGGTGTTGAATTGGTTAGGGGTTGGGAATTAGGGTTTAAAGGGTTAGGGGTTAATGGTTTAGAGTTTTAGGGTTTAGGGGGTTAAATGGGTTACAGGTTTAGAGGTTTAAGGGGTTATGGGATTTGTGGTTTTGTGGTGAAGGATTTTAGGGGTTAGGGGTTGGGTTTTGGGGTTAATGGAATCCCATCGCTTAAATGGAGTTAGGTTTTTTTAGGGGTTTACGGGGTGTTTAGTTGGTTGGGGTTGGTCAGGGTTTAAGGGTTAGGGGTTAAGGGTTTAGAGGTTTAGGGTTTAGGGGGTTAAGGGTTTAGGGGTTAGGAATTTGGGTTTAAAGTGTCAAGGGTTATGGGTCAAGGGTTAAGGGGTCAAGGGTTAATTTTCTGCAATAACATAATTCTCCAATCCCATACACTTCTTCTTGGAATGTCACACTTAGCATTCCTTTCCTTTTCGGATAATATTCTTTATCCCCTTGCATTCATACCTAGGAAAATAAACTTCATTTCAATTTAATCTTGTGAAACTAAAGTGGAAGATAAGAGGACCCAGTCCAAGAAGGGCATCTCACTCAATGTTCAAATAATATTGTTTATCCCCTTGCATCCATACCTAGGAAAATAGACTTCCTTTCAAGTTAATCGTGTGAAACTGAAGTGGAAGATAAAGTGACCCATTCCAAGAAGCTCATCTCACTTCAAAAGGTTCTCGAGATTTCCAAGAATTTATAACGATATTAAGGTGCTATGCATTGCTTCCTTTATCACCTCATTGCATTTAGTCAATTGTTTTTTAAATTTAAATTTATTCATTAATTTCAAAAAAAATATTATATATATATATATATATATATATTTGTTTTTATTTTGATTTATGTTTTAGAATTTTATTTTATTTATATTAATATATCAACTAATTTTATACAAAATATTTTTAGTTTTTTTATATAATATTGATATTACAAAATATTGTAACAAATTTTATTTAATTAAATCTTCATGTATTTTTTATCATTAATAATAATAAAATAATTTAAAATAAAATTATAATTTTATTATTTTTTATCATTTTTTACTTTTAATAAAGTACTATTAAAATTATATAAAGTACCAATTCTAAAGTACCGAGAGTTTTATATAAAATAAAGTACCAATTCTAACAACCTAATAATTTTGGCATTTTATTATAGGAATAAAACTCTCGGACGAGAGTTGAAAAAAATCTAGGATGAGAGTTTTTAAAACTCTCATCCGAGAGTTTTTAAAACTCTCATACGAGAGTTTTAAAACTCTCATCCGAGAGTTTTTAAAACTCTCATCCGAGAGTTTTTAAAACTCTCATCCGAGAGTTTTTTTAAATCTCATCCGAAAGTCTTCCCGAGAGTTTCTGTCAATAAAACTCTCAGACGAGAAAATGCATAACTCTAGTCTGAGAGATTTTTAACTCCGGTTAAACCCAATAAAACTCTCGGACGAGATTTTTTAAAACTCTCGGTCGAGAAATAGAGTTGACTATTTTCTCGGACGAGAAATTAAAAATTTCTCCCAAATTCTAGCCGTCCGCCAAAAAGTGTTTCCCAACTTCACGATTTCACCCATCCCTAACCCTAATCTCCATAGTGATGGATGACCAAGATTAGATCGTATCTCACTTGAGAGTAATAGTTGTATAATCACTAAAGTAAATACTTTATTTTTTCTAAATTTATTTAGTATAATATGCAAAAAAATTAATTAGATATTTTTCCTAGGTTATACTTAGGCTAAATTACAGTA
>CM076581.1:329165051-329295010 GCA_034641835.2 Pinus albicaulis | reverse complement strand
AGAGATACAATAAACAATGTGAGAGCATAAAACATAAAATATATGTACACATATATTTTTTCCTGAATATGAAATTAGGACTACTATTTGAGATTTTTCATTATATTCCTTTTAGTGTTACAACACATATATATACATGTCGAAGCATTCTTAAACCCCAATCCATTAACCTTGGATTATAACATAATCATAGTTCCCTTGATCGGATCTACAAAATACCAGGGGCCGAAAACCATCATGCCCCAAAACCATGTGCAAACGCATGCACAAAACCATAGGTGAGTCCAAAGAAAAAAAATTCCCAGGCGTTGCACCCGATTATGCAAGCCCACAGACAATGGAAGCGCCGCCCCCCTTGTGACCCGCCCCCCTTTGCGCCTCAACGCAACGAATAGGAAGGAGTTGTCGCCTCGCTGCACGTGCAACTTCTTCATGGAAAAAATATAACACACCCAAAATTTTCCCACTTGCATTGTTTCTTTCCGCATGGGGCCACGGGAGAGCTTAGTCATTAGTCCGGCCACCCAGCACCACATTGTTCTCTCATGAAGAACTTCCACAGTGCTCACCAGGACTTTGTCGATACATCTACAACATTCTTCCGAAATGTCCACCTTTACCAATTACATCTAATCAAAATTTTCAAAATTTTGTTTTGATAAGGTCACCATAGGTTTCATGTTGTGTTATGTTGGGTCATGCATTTGATGAAGAATTTATAAAATCATGTTTATCCTAAGCTCAAAACCCACATATATAACCTTTCGGGGCTTGTTACTTTATAAACCCATTTATTATAAAGTTTCGGACTTTATGTTATAAGCTCCACCACCCATCGAAGAGCCGTGCTATATAAACTTACCATTATATATATTGCATATCACATATATAACTAAAGGCCGCTTAAACCATTGGTAGGACCCCTTTTTCCTTATCGCATATCGCCATCGCAAAGTTTTGTTACAACAATCAAATGCTAAACTTATAAATCACCGATGCGATATGAAGTGGAACCCATTATCCACCACGCTTCCTTTCCATTTCATTTTCCATCGAAATATATGTTAACTTACCATTTTTCCACCTTTCCACTTTACCCTTCCACCTTTACCATTTGATCACTTTTCATTCCCCAATCGCAATCAAAGTGGGTCCCTCATCGCATTTCACAGACTTTACGTATTTGGCATTGGAACTAAACTATAAATAATGCGATCGCCGATTTGCGATAACGCATCGCATTTATTTTACCTTTTGAGTGCCCGTAATCTATTTTATTTAGTTTGTGATGTGGTAAGTCGGCCCCACCTCAGAAGCTCCGCCCCCATTGCATAGTCGTCACAATACATTGATATACCATATAAACTTTGTAACACTTACCTCTTTAACCTTCGTCGATTCATAAAACTTTGCCACATAGCTGGTGGGTCCCTCTTCCCTGCACTTCTCAAATTTTAAGAGTTAACCCTGCAGCTTATAACTAAAACTTAAGAATTGTGATGTGCACCTGCGAGCCGGTCCCACTTGTTCCCTGCCATGTCACCTACCCTCCACGTCACCTACCCTCCACATCACCTCCACTTCGCATTGCATTTCCAATTGTATTATTTATAAACTAAATTGTAAAGGTTGCGAAGTGCGTGGATGCGATGCCAATTCAGAAATAAAGTTTAAAAGGTTTCAAGTCTGGGTATATTGGTTTTCAAGCTATTTTATTCACAAAATTATTTTTAACATGGCAAAAGGATTTTGGGAAAAAACAAGACAGAAAGCTTGAGTCGGGCAGTAGAAAGTGTTCAATTCATACATCAGATCTGCTCGCACAACTCTCGGCTCATCTACCAGCATATCAGCGAATTGAGGTCCACGTCCTAAACTGCCCCACTATATCAGCACATTAGCAACAACACAACACAGGAAAAAAGGGTCGATTCAGCTCAACAATCAACAAATGCCATGTCATCATTTCATTTAAAATAGGATGAATATTTTTGTATTTCAATAAGGGCATTTATTATTTTGATGATGGATAGTGCCATTCGAGCAAACTAACTACTTTTGATGTAATTATCAACTCCTTTAGTTAGCAGTTGTAATAAATATAACTAGAGTCCTATTAGGGGATTAACTCTTAATGGATAGGTGTCTTTTTTATAAATGTGTCAGTTATGATTAGCTATCAGTTTTAAGGTTCAATGATTTAGAATCCTATGTAATGTAAAAAAATTCTATTTATAGAGAGAAAATTGAATATCAAAGGGTTTAGAGATGGTTACTTGACACTACCACCATTGTAATCTTTGTCTATCAGTAATATATAGTTGCAACAACCTATTTTAGACCTGAGATTCTTCTCTGTATTCTTATGTATGTTTCTTCTATCAGTCTTTTATTTCCTCTCCAGTGTTCTAGTTGTTTAATCACTTGGAATTCATGATTACATGTTCCAACTTCCTTTATACACCTAGTCTGCTATTTTGTCATGTTTTATTAGTTTTCTTATGTATAATCACTTGGAATTCATGTTAACATGCTCCAACTTCCTGTATACATATTGCTTGTTTTTTTGTCCTTCATGTGAGGTTTAATAAGACTAAAATTGCCTCAACTTCCATGAGATAAGTTGACTTGTGACTTAGTTTTCATATTGACTCCATAAGCCCAATGGTAGTAAACCCTTTACATCTTTCACCTACACTAAAACAAAAACATTCAATCCAATTCAGAGTTAGCCATATGCTTTCAAGTTATTCATTGAATATCATTTATCCTTTTGAGAGAGCCCTCTCAGACTGGAAAGACTAATTTCTAGTTACAATTTGGTTTGAAATAGTTACTCCAAGTTGACCATTGAAGCAGCCCAATAGGAACTCAATTTGGTGATAACACTAGCAACACATTTTTATCCTCAAACATATCTCTCACAAAGTGATATTGAACATAAATGTGCTTTTTCTTTGAATGATAAGCAGGGTTTTTAGCCAAGAAATTTTCACTTTGGCTATCACAATCTATCCTTATAACTCGTTGCACCAACCCCATACTTGAACACAATCTCTGCAACCAAATTGCTTCCTTGCTTGCATGAGTGGCTGCCATGTATTCTGCCTCTATAGTTGAAAGAGCCCCTACATAATTTCTTTTACTCATCCAACTGACTGCACCTCCAAATAGGCTAAACACATACCCACTTGTAGATCTTCTTTGGTCCAGATCTCTAGCCCAATCTGCATCAACAAAACCACGGACGTCCAAAACTTTGTCCAATCCTGGTAGCACAAACCATAATCACTAGTGCCACACAAATATCTAAAAACCCACTTCACTGTTGTCCATTGATCCTTCCCTAGTTTTGACATAAACTTGCTCAATTCTCCCACTGCATGTGCAATGTATGGTCTAGTACAGACCATTGCATACATCAGGCTACCTACTGCACTTGAATATGGAACATGAGACATATCCTCCTCTTCTTCTTGTTTCTTGGGACACTATTCAATGGATAGATTTACACCTACAGGAATAGGATCCTTCACTAGTTTACTATCCTACATATTCAACCTCTTCAATATTGTCTCGACATACTTCCTCTCGTTTAACCAGAGCTTCCTCTTTTCCTGATCTCTCTTAATTTCCATGCCCAAAATATATTTTGCAGCACCAAGATCCTTCATGTCGAATTTGGAGAATAATTGGATCTTCAAATCTTGGATAATTTCTTTTTCATTTGCAACCAACAACATATCATCCACATACAAGGCCAAAGAAATAACATAGTCACCAATTAATTTAAAATACACATAGTGATCCTCTTTGCTTCTGGTGAAGCCAAGTCCTCGTATATATGTATTAAATTTCTGATACCACATCCTTGGTGACTATTTTAACCCATACATAGACCTTTTTAACTTGCATACCAGTTCTTTCTTACCCTTCACTGTAAAGCCTTCAGGTTGCTTCATTTAGATCTCCTCTTCCAGATCCCCATCAATAAATGTTGTCTTCACATCCATCTATTCTACCTCAAAATAAAATGCATCAAAAACAGATAAAAGTAATCTAATAGAAGTAACATTGGCAATAGGAGAAAAAATATCACCAAAATCAATTCCCGACACCTGTGAATAATGTTTTGCTACCAACCGAGCTTTGTATTTCTCCACCTTTCCTTCTACATTCATCTTCTTATTAAACACCCATTTTCTCCCGATGGGCTTCCTTCTAGCTAAAAAATCCACCAGATCCCATGCCTCATTTTTGTGCAAGGATGTCATTTCTTCAACCATGGCCTCCTTCCAGAGTTTTCCATCCTCTGAATCCACTGCCTCCCTAATAGTTATGGGATCATCATCAATGATAGTTAAAGAAAAATTCGAACAGAAAGAAGATGGACTATACCTTTTTCGTTTCCTTCTTTCCCGAACTGATCTTCTCACAGCTGGAGTTTGTGGCTCTTCCTCTTCTGAATCTTGTTATGTTGTAGATTCTAATTCATCCTCCTTTAGCTCAAACTCTATCTTCTCAGGTTACTTTTGTAGGACTTCATGTTTAACAACATCTTTCACCTCTCTAAACACCACATCTCGACTGTACACAACCTTCCTTATTTATGGGTTCCAAAGCTTGTAACCCTTTAAACCATCCTTATACCCAATAAAGATGCACCTTTCAGATTTATTATCCAACTTGGTCCTTTTCTCATTTGGAACATGTACATATGCATCACATCCAAATACGCTCATATGTGAAAGAGAGGGTTTCTTACCAATCCATACCTCATGTGGATTCTTATCCTCCAATGCTGAAGAAGGTGATCTGTTAACCAGGTAACATGCAGTCTCCACTACCTCTACCCAGAAATCTTGTCCTAACCCGGTACCACTGAGCATGCTTCTTGCCTTTTCGATTAATGTTCTGTTCATTCTTTCTACAACTCCATTTCGCTAAGGTGTGTATGGATTAGTCTTATGTTGTGCTATATCACACTTCTTACAGAACTCTTCAAATTCCTTCTTGTAGAACTCTCCACCATTATCTGTCCTCAACACCTTTATCTTCTTCTCTATCTAGTTTTCCACTAGAGCCTTAAATTCTTTAAATATGTCAAAGAATTCATATTTATTCTTCAAGAAATATATGCATGTATTCCTTGAGAAGTCATCTATGAATGAAACATAGTACACAAACTTTCCCAGTGATGGAACCGACACAGGTCCAAACACATCACTGTGCATGAGCTCTAATATCTTGTTCACCCTCTTAGTACCATAAGGAAAACTTGCTCGACTATGCTTCCCATATACACATTATTCACAGAAATCAAAATCCATAGAGAAATTAGAAATACCTTCTACCATACCATTACCATTTAGTATCCAAAGGCCCTTCTCTCCAATATGTCTAAGCCTTTGATGCCATAGCATGGTCTTTTTTTTCCAGAGACCGCTAGGCTTTCCGCTCCACTTTCAGGAACCACAGAACTATTGCACCCATCAATGAAAGTGCTAACCTGAAGCTTGTATAAAGTTCCAATCCGGACTCCCTGCATTAATACTAGTGCTCCCTGAACGATCTTATAGGTATCTTTCTCGAACATTGTTTTTACACCTGCATCATCCATCTTGCTTACAGAAATCATATTTCTTGCCAATGCAGGAATATGAAGAACACCAGGAAGTGTTCTAATCCTTCCATCTTGTAGCTTCAGCTTGAATTTTCCACGTCCAATGATTCTAGCCTTCCTATCATCCCCTAAGAAGATATCACCACCATCATACTTCTCATACTTGCAGAACCACTCCCTATGGGGAGTGAAGTGAAAGGATGCACCTGAGTCAATCAAACATGCCTCATGATCTACATGTGTCTTTGAAGAAGAAGCCAAATACACATCCCCACCTTCATCTGAGGTGGTTTTTGCCTATAAAAAAGGAGCATCATCAGATCCTTTTACTTTCACATGAGCTTTAGATCTACTGTCCTTTTCGCAGTGCCCTTCCTTTCCGCATTTCCAGCACACCTTTGCAGGCTTTCCTGGAGATTTAGATCTTCCACTCGAAAACATATTTTTGTTTCTTTTCTGGGACCTTCCTCATACAGATAAGGCATCTTCATTCTAGCCCTCCATATTTCTCCGTCTCATTTCCTCTGACGGCAAGGCTGAGACAATTTCATCAAAATTCAAGGTAGTTGTATTGCTACCTATTGCAATAACCAGACTGTCCCACGAATCTGGTAGAGAACACAACAAACTGATGCACTTATCTTGGTATGAGATTTTAATATCAACAGATGAAAACTGACTTACCACAGTATTCAAGGCATTCAGATGATCTGTCATCGAGTCTCCATCCTTCATCCTTAGGTTATACATCTTTTTCCACGGGAATAATTTATTCACTAGAGACTTAGATTGGTACAAAGTCCCTAACTTGACCCACAAAGTCTTCACTGTAGCTTCCCAAGATACATTCAACAATACCAAATTTGAGATACATAATCGTATTGTGCTCTTTGCCTTTTGATCCAACTTCGCCCAGTCTTCATCTGACATTGTCATTGGTTTAGTACCCAGATCTACCACGATCCACTAATATTTATTGATCAAGAGATCATGTCCAAGTCAAAAAAATGCTCAAAAAAGGAACTGCTTAAAATTGGTTGCAATCTGAACGACCGGAAAGGCCTCGTCGCTGCGATTCTAGCACCACAAATTAGATTCATATCCGATGTCGTATGTGAAAGTTACTAAGGTTTGAAATCACCCAATGACCTCCAAAAACAGGACTTTTGACTATGATTTTGTCAAATTTTGAAAAAAATATTATGGCAAAAATTTCAATTTTATATGGTTTATATGGGCCTATTAGAGGGTGCCACGTGGCTTGCTCGGAGGCTGCCACGTGGTCCCAGGCCATTGGTTTAAAAATGTGTTGAAAGGTTGAACGTTATGAGGGTCAAACCCTCGACCCGAGTACTCGGGCAGGGTCGACCTAACCAACACGGCTGCGGGTAGAACGTGCACAATGGGTGAGTCAGGTCACTCTGACTGTTTGAGTCAGGTCTTCGTTTGTTATAACGGGCGGAGTTGATTTAAGCCCTTAAGGATAAGGGATAAGGCCCCGCGACCTATCACCAAGGGTTAAGCCCCATTCAAACCAGCGGAAATTTTTGGTTTAAGCACTTAGGTGCTAGCTCCATAACCATATGACCCGCAGGCCATGATCGCGGGCGCAAATTTGACACTAACTGCTAGCATAAACCGTCTCTGAAAATCTGGCATGTGAACACGCTTGGAACTAACAGTTAAATTTATTGTTGCCCCCAAAAATAGCGCGGTTCCACCTAATCTAAGTTGTCCGCCTATTCTGGTGGAGTTAACTGGAGTTCCTCCAGTTTTGGAGGAGGTTTTCTAGTGCCACTAGGCATAAATTTGTTTTGGTCATAACTTTCTCAATTTTCGACCAAACAAGATGAAATTTTAGTCAATTTTGGATTTCTTCGACCTTCTGGAGTGTTTGGGACATGTTGTAGAGTGAAAAAAGGTGTTCTTCAGCCCTTTTTTCTTCAAGGAAGAGGAAAGGGCCACCAAGGCCATCAGGGAGATGGAGCTGTCTTGGGTTGTACTTCACTGTTTGAGGTGAAACAAAAGCCATTTTTAGTATATTTCTGTCTTATGAAGTCAAATTCACAGATTTTTTTACCTGTTTAGGCATATATTTCACTATATAACCATTTTGAGAAACTTAATAGAGCAAAGACATGCCCAATGGGAGCCTTGGACCTGACAGATGTAGCCCAGGAGGGGTGAACTGCCTCATTAGTTTGTTGTGTTATGCTATGGTGAATTTCTCTTGCTGTGTGTTTATGATATAATATGTTAAACAGTAAACTTAATTAACATTTCCTCACAGAAAAAATCAGAAAAAATTACCAAAAACACTTTGTTTAACCTGCAAGACAGGGAGAATACTTTTCACACTTAATTAAATGGAAATGGATACTTTGAACAACATTTACAAATAGTTCCATTTTCAGATCATTTATCCACCAAAAGATCCTCCCTCTTAAGCTTCCACAACTCAAAACTCTTACCATTAAATTTCTCGATCTCTATCTTTCCACTACTCGTCATCTTCTTTCACCGCAAGAATCGACCCCACATATCTCCCACTAAACAAGGTCTACCACAGGCCTGAGCAAAAAACCCCTCAACAACAAAGGCGTCCCCTTGAAGCCGAAACAACTCTTATACCAAATGTAGGTTTTAACCCTATACAAAAATGATCTACAAACGATTCTTAAAGATAGAAAATAAGCAATAGCGAGAGCATAAAACATAAAACAAATATACACAAAGATTTTTCCCCTAGATCCCAAATCGGGACTACCAGCTTGATTTTTCATTATATTCCTTTTAGTGTTACAATACATATATATACATGCTAAAGCATTCATAAACCTCAATCCATTAACCTAGGATTAGAACATAATCGTAGTTCCCTTGACCGGATCTACAAAATACTAGGGGCAGAAAACCATCATGCCCCAAAACCATGTGCAAACACATGCACAAAACCATAGGCGGGTCTGCCCACCTAAAATAGGGTCCATTTTTTTTTTCCCTAGGGCGCTACCCCGGACCTCATTCAGGGGGCTACCCGCCCCCTGCAAACCCCCAAACAAGGGGGGTTTCCACTCCCTCGTGACCCCCCTGCTGCGCGCGGTGCAACGAACGGGGAGGGGATTTCGCCCCCCCTGTAACCCCCTCGCGCATGCGACTATTCATGGAAATAATATAACACACACCCAAGTGTTTAGGTGTAATGTAAGAAAGTCTGTAAACATTTTCACAAGTATATATTAATATGTCCAATATATAATAAGTAAATGATGGGTAAAAGTTTACATGTTGATTAAAAGTAATATAGAGGCTAGTATGGGGGAGAGGTTGCAGTGTCTGTAAAAAGTTAAAAATAATAAAAATAATAAAATTCAATTTGTTACATTGTAATTTTGTTTTTATTAAAAAAATTATGAATAATTTTTTTAGATAAAAGGAAAACATAATATACATATTACATTAAAATATATAACTGATTAGCAACAACAAGTTAAGATCCATTTTACCTTATAAAATAGAATAATGATTCTGAAACCATATTTAAATTTAATTACTAAGCACATCAAAATTTTAATACTTACAATATAACAATACTTTTAACCATGGATATTTATGTTCACTTTTCCATATATATTATTAACTTGTAAATAGGGTTTGTAAAATACCATGGCTCATCAATACAACATGCCAAAAAGCCATCTCTCATTTCACAATCAAAATATTTTATAAATATTTTATTGGAATTTAATTTTATAATATTTTTGTGATTAAATTTAAAATAAAATGGATTATAATTACTTCTGAAATATATCTACACCTATATCACATTAAAATATATAAGATATAAATAGTGTTGCATACCAAAAAAACCATCTCTTATTTCACAATCAAAATAATACTTACAATATAACTAGAAATTGCACCACATGTTGCAAAAGAAACGTCGTAAGGAAATAGCATGGAAAGAGTAGCCTAGAAGAAATAATTTGTTTCAAAGAAATATGTAATATCCCATTTTGGGGATATCTTTAAAACACGACAGAACTCCAACTGGAGATAGACTGGGAGGGCATTTACCGGATATGTCAACTCTAGAAGAGGACGAGATCCAAAGGCTATCTGGCCCTTTCCAGACTCTATCTAGGAGAAAAAGATAAACACACCAAGCGGTATAGAACTAGAGCACTCAAACAATGATAATGCAGCAGACAGTAATATCCCAAAAATGGATTTTTCAGCAGATCATGCCAGAAAAACGAATTCTTCAGGAATGATGGCTTTATATATCATATAATATGTCTAAAAATTCTTAGCAACCAAAATAAAGAACAGCAGCAACCTTTACTCAGCTTTTATGGGCAAAAAGGTGGGGAAAAGTGAGGATTTTGGCCCTAAAATGAGTGTATAAGAAAATATGCGTGCAATTACGGGTCAAGGTTCTGGAATATGTTCTATTAGGTCAAGAGGGATTTCTATGTCGAATTTCAGCTCAAAAAAAGGCGTTTTTCTATGTTAAACAGTTCCTCCTTCCCGACTAGTCAAGAAAGACCTTGATTTCCCATGACTTTGAGTATGCAGAATTTTACTGAAGTAAGGGTAACATATTTTCTGAAGGAATAAGATTAAAATACTATGAAAAATCATAGAGTAGGTTTAGGATCATGGAAAAGGCATTGAGCAAGGTTAAACAACAATTTTACATAGAAAACCCCTCAAGATAGAGGTGCCGCAAGACAAGAGAATGATCCAGGAACCCTTCAGAATTTTCTCTAGGAGCTATGAGACAAGAAGATGAATATATAGCCAATAATAACGTATGGCATCAATAAAGTGTACAAGCCTTGAGGAAACAACCTCTCAAGAAGAGCAATGCAAGCCTCAATAATAAATGTACATGAGAATGAAGAACACTGCTATTTCTGCATAAACCCAGACTATAAAAATGCAGTCTATGATAGAGAACTACTCCAGAATGATTTCAATAAAATATATGGCCCAAATAAAATAGGGGAGCAAGGCTCTAACCCTTAGAAACAGTAATAGATCAATCCTCCAAGGGATTGGCTGAAATACACAAAATGGAAAAGATGCCGGAGTTGTTGGGCAGCAGCTGCAACTAAAATCTGGAACTAAGTAGAGAAGGCTATAGATGATGAACAATCTAAAGTATACCTCCTCCAATGGATCTCCAAGTGGAAGGCTGATCCTTACACTTGAGATCTTCCCCTCAAATCAACCGGCAAACCCTCACTGCAGATACACCATGAAAATAACGCAGTAACTAAGAGGGACTGCATAGTAGTGGAATAAAACACTTTGGCCAAGTGCCAAGATCTGTAAATCAGCTCCAATGTCCTCCAATCTGATCCTCCAAATGAAAGACAGACTCTCCCTCTGAAAAACAAGAGAAGGAAGTGGTGTCGTAAAGTCACCACAACAACACCCTACAACACAGTATTATGTTGCTGCAACAATAACGTTGTCCTGGAGGATGATACTGAAAAACTAACCTTGCCCGAGCAGGCACTCAAAGTCCCCCGAGGCTAAGGGTGAGATCTCTGCACGAAGACACTAGGTGCACTAAACAGTGCAGTAGACAGGCTAAACAGCCAGTGTGCCAAAGAAGACAAATGTCTCACTCAACAATCAACAACTCAAGCATGACTGAAATGAGGAGGCTCCTCCATATTTTATAACGTTGGTTTCCCTCCAAAACCCAACGTAGCTTCTCTCTCTCCTCCACATCCTCATCCTTATCCACATTCTTATCCTTATCTGCACAGAAGCTGGTAGAAGCTTCTAGAGTGTACATAGGCCCCCTCCTCCACGTGGTGTTAGGTCCCCCCCTTGACTCCCACTTAAGTCACAACGTTGTGCTACTAGGTGGATGTCTTATTTCACTTAAGTAGTTAGACCTCTTGTTTCATTTTTATTTATGTACAAACTATATACGACAAACTAAACAAAATAAATATTCCACTACTGCCGAACAGAAAGTCGCTAATTAGGAATATTACGAGTCCCGACAAAAATTTTGCTTACCCTCAAACAAGCATGAACAAGTCTCCTTACTAGTGATGCTCTCCGCAGGCAACGCAAAAATGTGCATGGGTCCCAAAATGCGCCTTTGAATCTTCCCTATTCCTCTGCATCACCACGATATGAAGGATCTCTCAATGCCAAGATCCCAAAGGCGATCTCATAGTGGCATGACCAATCAACAATCCTCCTAGGATCCTATTACCACCATGGCCAATAATAGCCCAAGTCCCATGGCTGAGACACACCACTTGCCTACGATTTGTAGTGATGCTCACAGAGGTGAAGACCATGACCCTTGTTGTGTTGTAGTTGTCAACGTATGGGCTGTCCCATCAGCTGCGTACCAACTCATCACCTCTCTCCAATCAAGCAATGGATAGAAGTAAGAAGAATATCCACTCAAGGCGTGGATTCTAGAATATAATGAGGAACATCTCCCTCATGTGGATCCTCCATCCCCAAGCAATCATCCAAACAAAATGATCCACCTCCACACAAGGCAACTCCTGAAAATCTCCTTCCACCTCAAGCTCCGGTAATGAAGGTGGGTTGAAAATATAAACTTGGAAAGCATCATAGCTTACCCCATGCTGTCCTTCTCTCCACTCATGACAAGTGTAGAGTGTATGCTGATCCTGGGCTACAAAATTATTGCCTTCCAATGGCAAAGTGAAGAAAAATCCTCCAGAGAAGGTTCCTCCAACAATGAAGAACAAGCTGGCCCAAAACAATCTATCCATGAAGAATAGGATATGGTCATCATGGAACATCCTAATGAGAGGTTTGCTAAAGGTTTTACATGATGATACATGATGCAAACAACTTCTGACAAGGATACAGTGCAGTCTCATCCACTGCAACTTCAGAAAATTACATGGCAAGCAATCTCCAAGATTCATCACATCTACTAAAGGATAGTAAATGGCTGAATGTAACAACAATAATACATGATCAAGCACTTGCCCATGGCTATACAATGGATGAATATCAATATTATGGCCCACCTCAAAAGAGAACAAACATTTGGCTGTGGTGGCCATATCTCCTCCCATGCTCCCATTATAACATGTAGTGCAGAAATTGTGAGAATTCTCCCCACTCAAGGACACATCCAGCTCATGTGTCTCCCTCATACAAATCTGATCTATATCAGAAAATGGAGACATGATCAACAACAAGATGAAGAAAACACTGAAGGTTACAAGTGATGCAAAGAGGCACCAACAGCTTCCCCAACAAGTATAATGTAGTTTTACAAGTTTCTACTTGGTAAGAGTGCATGGAAAAAAGTTTCTGTTAATCATGCATGTCTTCATATGATACATGATATAGTGCAGCAAATGAACATACATGTAGTGATAAAACATTTTCCCAAGGCCACTAAAGAGATGGCTGCCTCCATCATGTAGATCAGCCCAATATAATTCATGTAGCAAATTGACAAGCTTGCCCTCTTGTGGTGCAATGCACTGCATAACAATGGTAAGAGTGTGAAAATCAATGAATGTATAAAAAAAATTCTCACCATATGCTGGAAGTAATATGGTACATGGATCCATGAATGAGTCCTCCATAGTGTGTTGGCATGCTATGAAGAAGACTGAACCATGTGCTGCAAAAAGATAATCCTCTTGATGCTTGGAAATCCAAGTCAAGAAAAATATGCCATAGATGTCTCTATCATCATTACCTCCTCTTTTTCCATCAAGTGCAACAAATATGAAGTGATCCTGGGACCTATGGGTTATAGATCCACCATATATCTCTGGGCACACTTCATCCATAAGGTTCTGCTCCAAAGTGACAGCGCTGTGAGCTCATGCAAATAAGCTCCTATCAATACAAAGCTTCGTTCTTTGACATGCTCCTTGTCAAAGACTCCTCTAATAATGTTGCAAAAAATATGGAATACCTCCCAAGATGGAAGTGCTTCCCAATCATCATCAAAGACCAAGGAGATAGTGCCATCCCCTCTTCCTGGAACATCATAAAAAGTGTGAGAGAAAATCTTCCCTTGCTCTCTTAGAAACAAACAAAGCAACAAGACATTGTGTTGCCTCCCCATACCTCCATCATACCAATCATGTGATGAAGGCACAATGAATGATATGAGTATCATATCAACACCATGCATCCATACTCTATGCTGCTCAATGATGCAAGTATCCAACCATCTTTCCTTCGTCCTCCTACTCCTAGGAAGAGTGTTTTCCAAGTGATGGCCAAACTCTTTCAAGAGTAACCAGCGCAGCCAAGCCTCCTGTTGCCTGGTATCATAGATATGCAAGTACAAGTGATGGCCAAACTCCTTCAAGAGTAACCAGCATAGCCAAGCCTCCTTCTACCCAGTATCATAGATCTGCAGGTAGCTCCCTAGCTCCTTGCTCATCATCCACATCCACTCAATCACCTGTGGATGCTTCCTTCTTCTCCTCATCCTGGTACTCCTCCCATGAGGGCTACCATCCTCCCAAATCAAATTCCTGTCTTTGCACTTCATGGGATTTTGAAATGCAAGCTTCTCAAGGATTAATGAGACCCTATCAAGAATCAAATAGGTGGTAGGAAAAAACCTCCCATCATGATGTGTATGGCTCAAGGGATGTCCAACACAAGCACGAGAGATGTTATCCATCCTAAGATGTCCTCCATCTTCTATTTGCTCTTGTGAGAAGGGAAGAAAAGCATTGCATCCCATGGTGTGTCGAAGTGCATCTCTAATGAGATCTCTCCTTGAGACCTTAATTTCATCCATAGTCTTCCAAAACTAGTGAGGTCTTGGATCTGAAAGTAGAAGTTCCTCTTTGAGCTGAGAAGATCTCATTGAGAAAGTGTCATCTTGAAGGGAGAAAAGGTTTCTTACTCCAAGATGTCTACCATCAATCTTCAAGGCTTCAAACCCCAATCTCCAATGTGATGTACAATCCAACAATGGCTCATGAGAATGATGGCTTGATTCCTTCTTGAGTGTTTCCATGTTACACAGCGCAGTGAAACCAAGCTTCTCTATAGTAGTAATGAGATTTGACCCTTGGTCATGCAAAAGTAAATCTCCACATTGATCAAAAGAATCTGCTAAAACAGTGGAATGTGGAAATATTTTCATACCTTGACGTGCATTTGGAACTTCTTTTAGGGCTACAAGAGTTCCTTCCTCACAAGTGTTGGTTGGCCCAACTGTTGATGCATGTGGCTACTCTTCCATGAGAGTGACAGCATTATCACAAGTCTCCTCAAGAGGTGATGTGATCTCTTCTTTCTTTGCTCTTTCTCCATCAAAGGTTTGGATCAACCCTTGAGTGAACTATGCAAAATTCTTCACCCTCGCATGGCTCAAGTGGCTGCACCACCAATCATAGGCTTCACCCTCCAAATGCAACGCTGAGATTTCAACAGCTTCTTCTCTTGCTACAGGATGTAGTAGGAAAAATGCCTCCAAATGTTTCACCCAAGTTTCTGCATTAGATGACCCATCAAAGGTAGACAACAGAAATCTATTGCCTTTAATTTCTTTTCTGTTGCATGGTCTCTTCTCTTCCTTCAGCTGGATGAAATGAGGAAAATCTAGAGTCTCCATGAAGGCTCTAGGTTGAGATCTATACTCAACAAGGTAATCACTGAGAATCTGATGATCCAAGTGTCTTCCATGCTCAATATCTTCTTCTTGATAGGAAATGCATGGTACTTCCTCTTCTTTTTCTTCAATCTTCTTGACCTCCTCAAAGGTGGATGCATTTCCTCTGGATCTGAAAATAGATGAGAATAAACTCATCTTTTTCACCGTTTCGGTCTTCTTGGGCTTAGACTCACAGGGACTAGTGGATTTCTTATATATGGGAAAAGGTTTCCTCCCAGTGGTACGCTGCAACTCTAAGTTCTGCGTTCTAGATCCTCCATTGTTCCATTTTCTTTCATCATGCCTGAGCTGACAGTAATCTTTGAAAGGCAAAGCTGCTCTGAAGTCTTCCCCCTTGGACTGCCATTATCGGAAATAATCTCCAAAGGGTATATGATCATGCTGATGTGAGATCCTCATATTTTTCATAGATAACTAGCTCCATAGGTTGAGCCAGAACTATGCTCTGATACCACTGTAATATCCCGTTTTGGGGATATCTTTAAAACACGACAGAACTCCAACCAAAGATAGACTGGGAGGGCATTTACCGGATATGTCGCCTCTAGAAGAAGACAAGATCCAGAGGCTATCTGGCCCTTTCCAGACTCTGTCTAGGAGCAAAAGATAAAAAAACCAAGCGGTATAGAACTAGAGCGCTCAAACAATGATAATGCAGCAAACGGTAATATCCCAAAAATGGATTTTTCAACAGATCATGCCAAAAAAATGCATTCTTCAGGAATGATGGCTTCAAATATCATATAATATGTCTGGAAATTCTCAGCAACCAAAATAAAGAACAGCAGCAACCTTTACTCAGCTTTTATGGGAAAAAAGGTGGGGAAAAGTGAGGATTTTGGCCCTAAAATGAGTGTATAAGAAAATATACGTGCAATTACGGGTCAAGGTTCTGGAATATGTTCTATTAGGTCAATATGGATTTCCATGTCGAATTTCAGCTCAAAAAAAGGCGTTTTTCTATGTTAAACAGTTCCTCCTTCTCGACTAGTCAAGAAAGACCCTGATTTCCCATGACTTTGAGTATGCAGAATTTTACTGAAGCAAGGGCAGCGTATTTTATGAAGGAATAAGATTTAAAATACTATTAAAAATCAGAGATTAGGTTTAGGATCATGGAAAAGGCATTGAGAAAGGTTAAACAACAATTTTACATAGAAAACCCCTCAATATTTAGGTGCTGCAAGACAAGAGAATGATCCAGGAACCCTTCAGCATTTTCTCCAGGAGCTATGAGAAAATAAGATGAATATATAGCCAATAATAATGTATAGCAACAAGAAAGTGTACAAGCCTTGAGGAAACAACCTCTCAAGAAGAGCAATGCAAGCCTCAATAATAAATGTACATGAGAATGAAGAACACTACTATTTCTGCATAAACCCAGACTATAAAAACGCAGTCTATGATAGAGCACTGCTCCAGAATTATTTCAATACAATATATGGCCCAAATACAATAGGGGAGCAAGGCTCTAACCCTTAGAAACAGTAATAGATCAATCCTCCAAGGGATTGGTCAATACACAAAATGGCAAATGCCGAGGCCGCCGGCGTAGCCGCAACTCAAATCGGGAAATAAGTAGAGAAGGTTGTAGATGATGAAAAATCTGAAGTAGACCTCCTCCAATGGATCTCCAAAGTGGAAGGCTGATCCTTACACTTGAGATCTTTTCCCCAAATCAATCCACAACCCCTCACTGCAGATACACCATAAAAATAACGCAGTAACTAAGAGGGACTGCGCAGTAGTGGAATAAAGCACTTTGGCCAAGTGCCAAGATCTGCAAATCAGCTCCAATGTCCTCCAATATGATCTTCCAAAGGGAATAAGAACTCTCCCTCTGAAAAACAAGAGAAGGAAGAGATGTCGTAAAGTCACCACAGCAACACCCTACAACACAGTATTATGCTGCTACAGCAATAACGTTGTCCTGGAGGATGATGCTGAAAAACTAACCTTGCCCGAGTAGGCACTCAAAGTCCCTCGGGGCTAAGGGTGAGATCTCCGCACAGAGACACCCTGCACTAAATGCTGCAGCCAGGATAAAAGCAACAAATGGCCGTACAAAGAAGAAAAATGTCTCACTCAACAATCAACAACTCAAGCATGACTGAAATGAGGAGGCTCCTCCATATTTTATAACGTTGGTTTCCCTCCAAAACCCAACATAGCACCTCTCTCTCCTCCACATCCTCATCCTTATCCACATTCTTATCCTTATCTGCGCAGAAGCTTGCAGAAGCTTCTAAAGTGTACATAGGCCCCCTCCTCCACGTGGTGTTAGGTCCCCCCCTTGACTCCCACTTAAGTCACAACGTTGTGCTACTAGGTGGATGTCTTATTTCACATAAGTGAGTTAGACCCTCTTTACTCACTTTTTATTTATGTACAAACTATAGACGGCAAACTAAAAAAAATAGAATATTCCAATTAGTTGTCGCTAATTAGGAATATTACAAAAGAGGCATGTGAAGGAATGAAAGGAAATTTTTGCTTCCATGGAAGGAGGTCGTGGAGGTTTCAAAGATATTGATGATAAGAGTTATCAACCAGAAAATTTAGTTATAGATATTGAAATATGTAATTGTGGGTGAAAACATATATATAAACCAACATAATCTATTCACATATATAAAAAATTTGTTATAGATATTGAAATAGGAAAATGGGTGTGAAAATAGTTTGGTGATTAATAATCCTCTCAAAGAAGCATGTAACTCAAATAAGATATTTTAAATACATTCAAGTACAATATATCTAGCATAGATGTAAATAAAGAAAAATTTGGTTAACATAAATAGAGTTTACTCCAAGTTCATCTACATATCCGAGCACTAATTGCATGCCTGTCAGAAATTGTATATTGTATATTAATAACAATAGTCTTGGTATACAAGAAAGTGAATGTCATTTTAATATGGAGACATTTTTGGAAAGAGATATTTTTCTTTATGTTATGGTTTACTTCCTTGACTCCAAACTTGGTTTATTCTTTCTCTATATACATAAGAAACAAAAAATACAAAGTAATTTTACAATTTTAATTTATAGTTTTATATTTTATAATTACAAATCTAGTTTCTTATTAAACTATTTTACACACATCTATTTATTCAAATAAATTATATTGTGAATATGTTTTCTCCTATTATTTGATTACAAAATTATTGTACTCCCTAGTAAGTAAAACAACTTTATTAATAAAGAATTGAATGCCAAATTGAAATATTACTCAAGCGAGAACTACTATAATATATATATATATAACTGATTTTTTGATGTATAAATTATTTGTTTTATATGTCATTGAATTTCCATTACCTATTATCTTCAAACCACATGTGGAGGTATTGAACATGGGAGCCAACTTTAGGTAAATAAACATTCACATTGTCAACTTGGAAAAAAAAATTATAATCCTAAAATTCTCTTACCTAATCATCCTTTTAAATATATAATTGAGTTCCATGTATTAAAAACAATGGCAATATTAAGAACCTCCTAGGGTTATAAAAGGCAATTGACATGAAAAATAAAAAATCTCCTCATGAAAACATACAAATGTTAATCTTAATTGAATCATTAAAAAACTAAAAGGGGATAATAGAGAGTATCACAATTTTCTTATGAGAACTAAATGCTCCTATATGAAAAAATGATGGCTTTCATCAGTTCAAGAGCAGTAGAACAATTTTACTGAGAAAACAACTCTAACACTGAGAGAGATTTGGAAGCAACTGTTGAATTGGTTAACATGTCTTTCTCTATGGTGTTGGATATTGGGCATAGGAAACTGTTGAATTGGTGAACATGTCTTGCTCTATGGTGTTGGATATTGGGCATAACTTTCTTGATCTTGTATACAAGACTGTAAATTTGCATGTAGCTTATACTACATTAACCATGAAATTTTCAACATTTAGAGCACACTTTCCATCACACTTCTAGAGAAAATTACAATAGAGAATCACATTTTTCTTATCATATCTAATGTTCCTATATGCAACAACTACCTTGTGCCTCATAGTTTAAATTTGTGCAGGGAGGAGGAGAAGAGTGTCAATGTGCAAGCTAGAATAAGAAGAGAAAGAAGAATCTTGTTTGGGACATGAGAAACTTGTTTGGGACTTGAGATAGATTTATTCTCTGCACATCTAGACTCAAAGCTTAAAAAAACAAAACTCATCGTACTTTGAATTTGTTAAATAAATATCTTAAAAATTAGAATATCAATTTAATACATATTACTCAATTACACATTTAGCAATATTCATTTTAAAAAATACAAATATAAATTACTATTTTAAATAAAAATATTAGAACACATTTAACAATATTCATTTAAAAAAATACAAATACAAATTACTATTTTAAATAAAAATAGTACAAATAATCACATTAATTACCATGACCTTCATGTACCTTCCTCTTATTACTTTTTAAATACCTTTTTAAATACTTAATGTTTGTAACTTATTCTTAATCACGTAGCGTCAATTTTGTAAAACTATAATCTACAAGTCTCACTTTTTATATCTTTGGTAGAAGGATAAAGTATCTAAATTCCCATACCCTTTAAGAAGCATCCTCAATTATTGTACCACCCACCTCGGCATCCAATCTAGAGATCTTAGGTTATTCTAAATTGATCAAGAGTACAGAATTTTTAGGGTGATGTTCTATGTTCACCAAAATTCCCATGATGTCCATCACTATGTATGGGGTTCATTGCAACATTGGATATATTATGTGAGTTGTGATTTTTTTTCTTGTGGCTAAAACTTATTTTTGGTTGTCACATGTTATCATGATTCAAAACATTGTTATCATCTCTGATCCTTATATCATTAGATATATTCGGTGATGTTTTGTTTGTCACAATGATTCAAAAAACAATTATTATACCACAATATTGACTTTATCATTGTTTGTTTTGTTTATGAACCCTTTAAAAAATCCACAGGAACATTTGATTTTACACTATGATCTCCCCAAAATGGGTGGGGGTTTCAAAAATTGGAGAGTAAATTGAGCGGTTATTGTTAGAAATTGTTGTATAAGACAGGAAATTTGGATGGTTTGTAGATAATATAGATGTCATAACATATATCTATTTTGAATTTTTAGTGTCTCTCACCACCATGCATCTAATAGGATCCATTTCAACTGAGAACGTCAATAGATCGTTGTGTGAATGATTACTTGTGACATCCCTCGCCATTTTCTTTAATTGTAGATCACGTTACAAACTAATACTCTGTGAAATCCCTAGCCATTTTCTTTGATTGTGGATCAGGTTTAAACTAGAATACACTCTCTCTTCATAAGACTCTACAATATATATTGGATGGAGGGAAAGGTTATGATAAAACTTGTAAAAGAACCCCTTAGGGTTATCTCAACTTACTCTATTGTTAATCACATGGTATCAATTTTGTATATAATCTAGAGTAAGGACTAAGGACTGAGTGGGTTTTTTATTTTGTAATTTTTGTTTGAATTGAAAAATCAAAAAATTATAAAAGCTAAAATTATGTAGTGAAAAACTTTGTTTAAAATTTTAGTTTTCATAACAATTGTTGACCATGATAACCATGATTGACCATAAATGACCATGGTTGACCATGTTTCACCAATGTTGACCATGATTGACCATGGTTGACCATGATTGAGTGAGACAATATTTGTCACAATGTGACATTGGACCATTGTTGACCATGGTTAGAATATAAACTATCACAATTAAGTAATTAAAGGTAAATTTAGTGTTATTTAAGAAATGAGAATTATGAATATTCATCATTATTTAAATTTCACATATTTTAAAAAATTTCATTATTAATTTAATTTTTTATATATTAAGAAATACTACTCATGAAAAATAAAACAATTGTAACAACTATGTATATTTGGAGATACATTTTATTAAGCAAAATTTTAAAAATTAATGGTTATAAACAATTAAAAATAATTTTATTAAGTAGTTAGTTTAGATTTATATTATTTATCATGTCTTGTGAAATAATTTCACATATTTTAAAATTTTTCATTATTAATTTAATTTTTTATATATTAAAAAATACTAATCATGAATAATAAAACAATTGTCACAACTATGTATATTTGGATGTATGAAAATTTAGATACATTTTATTAAGTAAAATTTTAAAAGAATAATGGTTATAAACAATTAAAAATAATTTTATCAAGTCGTTACTTTTTCCCTTTATGTAGAAATTTATATAGCTGATATGTTATACATCCGAGATTCTCCTGATCACACACCATTTGACTTCATGCACAATACAGAATCTCTTCTACCATTGATCATTAATTGTGGAAATAAAATCAATTCCATGCACACATTAAAACCATAAACATTCACACATATGAACACAGTATTTATGGGAAAGCTTAAAGCTGAAAACCCCCAAATATATGTATATTATATGTCATAGATATCATGTAACAATCATCATACAAAGCTCCTCACAATCTCTCAATACAATCTCCAATTGCTACACACTAATCAGGTCTGATCTAGCAAATCTCATGCTCCAATCTTTGCCACTTGCTAGCCTACCTCTACTGCGCAATCACTGCTGTAGAATGGCTCTGAATGAACTTGAATTGGTCCAGCCTTGCTCATGCAATCCTCATTGGCATCTCCAACCACTGTGTGTTTCAAATCATGCAACACTATAGTCACAACTGATAGTCACACTGCTCTTTCACCTACCTCTTCACTGGTCTCCACTGAAACTGTCCATGCACTGTAGTTAACCCATGTATTCTAGTTGATTAATGAGTTAATAATTAGTGAATTAATTAATAATTAATTCACACCCACTCTCACTAGTGTATCAATCGCTAGACTAGATACAACTAGCTCAACTATGTTTAACCTGCCAGTAACCTGAATAATAACTCCACCAACTACCTCAATAACTCCACCAAACTCTCCGTCACATGAGTCTAACCAAGTCTCCATGCGCCCTCCACTTAATGTATCGCCGTAATTCCTTCGTCATCTCCCCGAAGCACATCCGTTGATCCATCATGCAGAACGAAATGTAATAAAACACATAACCATAAAGATAGAGATGCAGCGGAAATAACACTTCATTTCATTAATATCAAAGAACCGAAATTTGCTTTACAAACAATGTAGGCTGAAACTAGCTAGGTAATCGGTAGCTATCTCCGAGAAGAGATGTGGTGGCTAATGTGCCTCCGAACCGAGTTACACGAGGCTCGAGGGCCTGCCTATTATTGAGAAACAATGGACAGCCCTCAACATCCCAAAACCTAACCCTAGGAGACAAAGCGCCAAACTATGGGCCCCGTTTGGGTAAATTGGTGTTTCAACTTCCTGTGGACGAATCCCTTTTGCATACTATCTCGTTTGACGACATGACACATCATTAGAAAGTTTCTATCCGAGGACTACACTTAGGACGATTTTGATGATCAAAATCGCATCAAATTTCATACCCAAAAAAAACGCTGCTAGGCCTCAAAACGGCTCCTAAGTTCGTGACCCGAAAACTACTAAAAATAGTAAGTTATGCCAAACCGAAAAACTGAAGAGACAATGGTGGGGCCCAAGTGGAATAGGCGGTGGCCACCAATATCCACTCCGGATCATTCCTCCTCTGAAGCAATGGTCCCCATTGCGTTAAGTTCCTTTCCATGAGGTGAGGAAATTTCTCGTCGAACTGGGTCCCCGGTGAACCACTTCTCTCAGGCAGAGTTGGCCGCCTTTGGACAAATCGAAGGCGCTTGGATCTCGCTTATTGACGAGTGTTCTTGATTTGCATGTCCATGATACAACTGTGGGTGGCCTGTTCCATGCACCGGGTTGAACTGCTGGTGAGTTGTTCCGCAATGTCCGAGGTGTCCAAAGAGAGGTGGAAAGCAAGGACCAAGGCATGCATCCACATTGAAGACCGGGTGCGACCAAGGAATGGTGGAATACTAAGCTCGGCTGCATTGTTACCTACAGCCTTGAGATGGTGTACCACTGCATTCCGAGCTACTAAGCTTGCGTGAGGTCCTGAGGCGCTCCTTCCAAATGTAGCCATACTTTGTCGCCCACCCGGAAGTGGTGTGGCACCCGAGGTTGATCATGGCGCCGCGAGACGTCGCATTGGCCTGGCCCAATATATCATGAACTCGGGTCGGGCATGATGTGTTGAATGGGCAAACATGAAGCTACTGCTTTTTGTCAATCCGACTGACATGAGTCAATCGCCTCGAGTAGCCAGAACGATGGCTATGTCAATGGGACATAGTAATGGAATCCCAAGCCCACCGAAAGGGGCTATGACCACAATTGAACCGTGGAGAGCCTTTGCTTATAACTGCGTGTTTTACAGGTAGGGGAGGCTTCCGTCCCATGTGCGTGGATGCTTTGAGTTGCAAGTGAAATGTGTACAATCATTATGTTGACGACTTTGTCCGGCCATTCTTTTTTGGGGAGATGGAAAGTCAGGACTTGTGAGCTTTGTGTCCAACATTGACCGTGAGGCCGGACCAAAATAAATGAGAACCCGTTATCTCGATCTGATATGATAGACTCGTGGGACTTTCAAAGTGCACCTCCACACTCGTTCAAAGAAGAGTTTAGCAGCTGGCTTCTACTGTGATATTCTTCTTATTAAAAAGCCGCCATGATGGCCATTCGAGAATCAATAATCCAATTTCACGAAACACGCTCATTTCCCCATTCTTAGTAGAAGTTGGGCAGTGCTCCATAAATCCATGGAGATGGATTCTCAAGGTCGACTAGGGGTAGGTAGCAGAGTATAGAGGCCTTGCTTTTTTATGGTCAGTTTGGCAATGGCGCAAGCAGTGCAGGATCTGATGTACTTCTTGACATCCTGTCGAAGGTTCAGCCAATAGAAATACTTCTGTAGCATTTCCATTTTTTTCTCGACCCCGAAATGCCTAGCAACTCGACTGTAGTGTGCTTTCCATATCATGGCACGCTCGCTTGAAGGAACACAAAGGTGTCCCGTGTGACATAAAAGTGCATCTTGGAGGTGAAAATTTGGAACTTGCGTACCCCCCAAGAGTGCCTTGTAAGTTTGGCCGAATTCTGGGTCACTCTCATAGAGAAGCGGCCAATCAGAAGTCTCGTGCCCACAAGAGTCGAGCACAGTGGTGAGCGCCACGATCGGTGGTCGGCTGAGGCAGTCTGCAACATGATTGGTGCTACCCTTCTTGTACTTGATGTTCAAATGAAACTGTTGCAGATATGTGGACCACTTCTGATGGCGACTACCTCCGCAACTTCCTTGTGTCCGTATGAACCGCAGTGGGCCGGTGGTCTCCGTGTGGATGATCGTTTCCTTCCCCAAATGTAATGCTTCCATTTCTCGAATGTGCTTGCACAATGGAATACATTTTTGTCATAGGTGGGATACTTGCGAATCGCTGTTCTTGTGACAATGTCTCACCGTGATATGCCACCGGATGTCCCCTCGTTGAGTAAGAATCGCCCAATAGCATAGTCGAGGCATCCGTCTCGATCTCAAAATGGTCGTCAGTAAGTCTCGTAAGGTGAGCATCAAAGGCCAATCGCAGGCGATTTTTCAATTCTTCCGAACGTCTTCGTTGGAGGTTCCGACCAAAAGAATTTTGCTCTCGCTCCTCCTTGGTGACTGACCTCAGGGCCAAGTGATATGAGAGAATCCCAAAGACGAATTCACTAGAGAAATTAGCAAGACCCGTAAAGTTGCGAAGCTCTGTTATAGTAGTCGGGGCTGGCCAATCCCGAATGACTTGGATCTTGGCTGGATCCACATGCACCCCCCTTTCATCAATAATGTATCCCAGATATTGAACCTGGGTCATGCCAACCGTGCACTTCTCCAAATTGGCACACAACTTGTGTTCCCGCAGTGTTTGGAGGACTTGCCTGGATGTGTGATGAAGGTGCTCTTCCCAAGTCTTCAATAAGATCGTAATGTCATCCAAGTACACCACTACGAATGAGTTGGTGAATGGCCGCAAGATGTCGTCCATCATCCTCATGAAGGTTGCGGAGCATTACCAACCCGAAAGGCATGACTAGCCATTCAAAAAGGCCTTCCTTGGCTTTGAAGGCAGTCTTCCACACATCAGAGGGTTCAATTGGTACCTGGTGATACCCAGACTTCAGGTCAATCTTGTTGAAATATTTTTCACCTTTGAGTTGGTCCAGAAGGTCATCAATCCGTGGGATTGGGTACCTATTCTGGACAGTGATCTTGTTCAGCGCCCGATAGTCAATACAGAGTCTCCACGTCCCATCCTTCTTCCGTACCAACACGATCGGGCTCCCACAGGGCGATGAACTTGGTCCGACAGACCTTTCCGCAATGCCTCCCCCGAACCGCCTCTTGATTTCATCATTTTCCGTAATCGCAGCGTCGAGATCGGAAGTCCATCGGGGTAGTGGCGCACTCCGGGGGTCGCATCAATCGGTGCTTGACCCGGCAGCGCGTGAGAGGACCCCTCGTGGGTGAGGTGAAGATGTCCCCCGTACTCCTCCACGACCTTATCCATTTGTTGTTGTCGTGCAGAGGGGCCCTGTCTGGAGGTCGTGGCCACAATCTTCTTCTTGCCCTGGGGGCGGATCATCAGGAAAACGAATTTCCTGGTTTGGGAAATGAGCTTACTACATTGTTTTGCAGTAACCAAAGAGATAGTCGTAGGAGGTGGTACCTCTGGTATCCTGTACAACTTATTTCCCAAAGTAATAATAACAGCACGAGGTCGAGACTCATACGCAGCATGACGCTTCCACAAGTATGGTTGTCCTAATAATACATCAGAAACATCAATAGGAGCAACGTCACATAATACCTCATCCGTGAAGGGCTTGATGCTATAGGGAAGGCGACACTGCCGGCCGACGCGGAGATCTCGTCCTTGGTGAAGCCACCCGATGGTGTATGGATGTGGGTGAGCTGTGGTCGGCAAGCCCAACCGCTTCACGGCGTCTGCTGAAATGAGGTTCTTTTGGCTCCCATTGTCGACAATGAACTGTACAAGGGAGCCCTTTACCCACATCTGGGAGTGGAAGAGACGTTCCTCCTCCTCTGGATCTTCCGGTTCCTCCTTCTGGACCTTTGTAGTGGCAACAGTGGCGTTGGGCTCCGCATCAACAATCTATTTCCCTTTTTCATTCCCCTTTTCAGGTTCTGATTCGGAGTCAGAGCATGCATCTGACTCAGAAGCCCTCATCTCGGCCACTAGCGACTGCTTGGCCCGACTCTCACTTGTGTTGTGAGTGGAGCTCTTATGGAACTCACACCACTTTCCCGTGTCCTTCTTTGGCTTTGCGGTGCTGTTCTTTTCTTGTGGCTTCGATGAGTTGTCTTTAGCCACCATGCCTTGGCTTGGTCCTTTGTTCTGCGGTTTGGAAGCACCTTTTTCTTGCTTTTGATTCGCAGATCCAAAGTCTCGCTTCTTCTGCTTGAATTTCTGCTCAATCTTGGCAGCATACCGGTATGCCGTACCAAGCGAGGAGATGTCAAGGAACTCCATTTCCTCCTGAATGTATTTTTGCAGACACCGCGATACTTTAGCACCAAATGTTTCTCTCGAATCTTTGATACTCCAACTTTGTGCGCAGTGGTATGGAACATTCGTCACTCGTGCACATCTTGATCCCTTGTTGTCGCAATATGGTCCATTGTATGTACTTGTCCTCATAGTTTCCTACGGATAGTAATTTTCCGTGTTCTTCTCGTGAAAAGAATTCCAAGTTGGTACGTACCGAGAACGTAGGAGGGTTCTGTCCGGTCCTTGTTCTCACAAAGAGGGTTTCCACCTCCTAACATGGGGGGTGTTTTGAGGAGTGCATAAATAATCTTCTCCCGGTCTGAAAAGTCATGAACAGAGAAATATCCTTCTAATAGATTCAACCATCTATCTACGGCATCTGCGTCTATTTGACCCTCAAATATGGGAATGTCAAAATTTACTTGTACCTTAAAGGGAGTCGCAACTCCAGCGTGGCTACTGGATGCAGATGCGCCGCCGTGCGCCCGTTGAAGGATCTGGGCAAAGTTATCCATCATCGCGTTCTTTTGTTTTTCGAGGGCCTCCTTGAGCAATATTTTGATAAGATCTCCTGCTCCCTCATCTTTCTTTTCGTCCCCCATGGGCGTCCGTCGAGGTTTGCGAGGCTGATCTTGCAAAGGTTCCACCAGATCAAGCCCTAGCTCCCTATACCCCGACCTCGTTGGGGACATGCAAAGAAGGATCGAGAAAAAGCAGACCGCTCTGATACCACTGATCCGGATTTATGCAGGAACGCAACAGAATAAACACATAACCATAAATACAAAGATGCAGCGGAAATAACACTTCATTTCATTAATATCAAATAACAGAAAGATGCTTACAGACATAATGGAAATAAAATAGCTAGGGTGCTGGTAGCGAATCTCTGAGAAGAGATGTGGTGGCTACAGACCTCTGAACTGAGTTACAATGAGGCTCGAGGGCCTATTTATTATTGAGAACAATGGAGAGCCCTCAACATCCCAAAAACCTAACCCTAGGAGATGAAGCGCCAAAACTATGGGCCCCGTTTGGGTAAATTGGTGTTTCAACTTCCCAGGGACGTAACTTTGGCATACTATCTCCGTTTGACGCATATGATACATCATTAGAAAGCTCTATCCGAGGACTACAGCTGTCCGGACGAATTTTATCAGAAAATTCGCTGGCGCTTTCATACCCAAAAAACGTCGTTTAGGGCCTCAAAACGGCTCCGGAAGTTCAGGACCCGAAAAACTGCTAAAAATAGTAAGTTATGCCGAAACTGAAAAACTGAAAGAGACAATGGTGGGGGGCCAAGTGGAATAGGTGGGTGGCCACCAATATCCACCGAGATCATTCCTCCCCCCTTAGGAAGCAATGGTCCCCACTGCGTTAAGTTCCTCCATGAGATGAGGAAATTTCCGCTGAACTTGGTCCCCGGTGAACCACTTTCCTTGGTGCAGGAGTTGGCCAGCTTTGACAACCCGATACAGGTGGATCCTCTTTTGGCGAGTGTTCTTAATTTGCATGTCCATGATACAATCCGTGGTGGCCTCGTTCCATGAGTCCGGGTTTAACTCCGTTGGTGTGAGTTGTTCGCAATGTCTTGTTTCGCAATGTCCGAGGTGTCCAAACAGAGGTGGTAAGTAAGACTAAGGCGATCCACATGGAAGAACATGAAGATCGTGGGTGCAGCACCAAGGAATGGCGAATACTGCTCGAAGGCATTGTTACCTACAAACTCTTGGTGATGGTGTACGGCCCGTATCGGAGAGGGCGAAGCTTGCGGTGAGGTCCAGTGAGGCGCTCCTTCTGCAAATGCAGCCATACTTTGTCGCCCACTTGGAAGTTGTGTGGCACCCGGTGTTGATCATGGCGCTGCTTGTACTTCGCATTGGCTCTGTCCAATATATCATGAACCTGTTGGTGGATGTGTTGAATGCGCTCGATGAAGTTACTTGCTTTGTCAACTTCAGACTGGACATGAGCTGAATCGGCCTGAGCAACTGCAAATGGCATGGCTACGTCAATGGGACATAGTGGCTGGAATCCCAAGCCCACCTGAAAGGGGCTATGGCCAATTGAACCGTGGAGAGCCCTGTTATAACTATGTTGTACATAGGGGAGGCTCTCGTCCCATGTGCGTGGATGCTTTGAATTGTACATGCGCATAATGTGTACAATCATTCTATTGACGACCTCTGTCTGGCCATCTGTTTGGGGATGGAAAGCTGTGGACTTGGTGAGCTTTGTGTCCAACATTGACCAGAGGCTGGACCAAAATGTGCTGAGGAACCTGCTATCTCGATCTGATATGATAGACTGTGGGATCCCAAAGTGCACCCACACTCGTTCAAAGAAGAGTTTAGCGGTGGCTTCTGCTGTGATATTCTTCTTACAGGCCGCCATGATGGCCATCTTCGAGAATCTGTCAACGACCACGAAAACACAGTCATTTCCATTCTTAGTAGAAGGTAGGCCCGACATGTAATCCATGGAGATGGATTCCCACGGCCGACTAGGGGTAGGTAGTGGAGTATATAGGCCTTGCTTCTTGATGGTCGGTTTGGCAATGGCACAAGCAGTGCAGGATCTGATGTGCTTCTCGACATCCTTTCGAAGGTTCGACCAATAGAAATACTTCTGTAGTATTGCTACTGTTTTCTCGACCTCGAAATGCCCAGCGACTCGACTGTAGTGTGCTTCCCATATCATCTTGGCACGCTCGCTTGAAGGAACACAAAGGTGTCCCAGGTGACATAAAAGTGCATCTTGGAGGTGAAAATTTGGAAATTGCGTGCCCCCCAAGAGTGCCTTGTAAGTGTGGCCGAATTCTGGGTCACTCTCATAGAGAAGCGGCCAATCAGAAGTCTCGTGCCCACAAGAGTTGAGCACGGTGGTGAGCGCCACGATCGGTGGTCGGCTGAGGCAGTCTGCAATATTATTGGTGCTACCCTTCTTGTACTTGATGTTCAAATGAAACTGTTGCAGATATGTGGACCACTTCTGATGGCGATCATTCTGCAACTTCCCTTGTGTCTGTATGAACTGCAGGGGCCGGTGGTCTGTGTGGATGATTGTTTCTTTCCCCAAAATGTAATGCTTCCATTGTCGATAGGCTTGCACAATGGAATACATTTCTTTGTCATAGGTGGGATACTTGCGAACTGTCTCAGACAATGTCTCACTGTGATATGCCACTGGATGTCCCTGTTGAGTAAGAACTGCCCCAATAGCATAGTCAGAGGCATCTGTCTCGATCTCAAATGGCTGCTGCAAGTCTGGTAAGGTGAGCATTGGGGCAGAACAGAGGCGATTTTTCAATTCTTTGAACGCCTTCTGTTGAGGTTCCGACCAAAATAATTTTGCTCTCGCTCCTCCTTTGGAGACTTGACTCAAGGGCCAAGTGATATGAGAGAATCCCAACACGAATCTACGGTAGAAATTAGCAAGACCCAGAAAGCTGCGAAGCTCTGTTATAGTAGTCGGGGCTGGCCAATCCCGAATGACTTGGATCTTGGCTGGATCCACATGCACCCCCTTTCATCAATAATGTATCCCAGATATTGAACCCGGGTCATGCCAAACTTGCACTTCTCCAAATTGGCACACAACTTGTGTTGCCGCAGTGTTTGGAGGACTTGTCGGATGTGATGAAGGTGCTCTTCCCAAGTCTTGCTGAAGATCAGAATGTCATCCAAGTACACCACTACTGAATGAGTTGGTGAATGGCCGCAAGATGTCGTCCATCATCCTCATGAAGGTTGCGGGAGCATTAGTCAACCCGAAAGGCATGACCAGCCATTCAAAAAGGCCTTCCTTAGCTTTGAAGGTAGTCTTCCACACATCAGAGGGTTCAATTGGTACCTGGTGATACCCAGACTTCAGGTCGATCTTACAGAAATATTTTGCACCTTGGAGTTGGTCCAGAAGGTCATCAATCCGTGGGATTGGGTACCTATTCCGGACAGTGATCTTGTTCAGCGCCCGATAGTCAATACCGAGTCTCCACGTCCCATCCTTCTTCTGTACCAACACGATCGGGCTCCCACAGGGCGATGAACTTGGTCTGATGTGACCTTTCTGCAACAGCTCCTGAATCTGCCTCTTGATTTCATCATTTTCCAGAACAGAGCGTCGATAGATCAGTCCATTGGGTAGTGGCGCACCCGGGGTCAGATCAATCGGGTGCTTGACCTGGCAGTGCAGAGGAACCCCTGTGGGTGAGGTGAAGATGTCCCCGTACTCCTCCACGACCTTATCCATTTGTTGTTGTCGCGCAGAGGGGCCCTGTCTGGAGGTCGTGGCCACAGTCTTCTTCTTGCCCTGGGGGCGGATCATCAGAAAAACGAATTTCCTGGTTTGGGAAATGAGCTTACTACATTGTTTGGCAGTAACCAAAGAGATAGTCGTAGGAGGTGGTACCTCTGGTATCCTGTACAACTTATTTCCCAAAGTAATAATAACAGCACGAGGTCGAGACTCATACACAGGATGACGCTTCCACAAGTATGGTTGTCCTAATAATACATCAGAAACATCAATAGGAGCAACGTCACATAATACCTCATCCGTGAAGGGCTTGATGCTATAGGGAAGGCGGCACTGCTGGCTGACGCGGAGATCTCGTCCTGGGTGAAGCCACCCGATGGTGTATGGATGTGGGTGAGCTGTGGTCGGCAAGCCCAACCGCTTCACGGCGTCTGCTGAAATGAGGTTCTTTTGGCTCCCATTGTCGACAATGAACTCTACAGGGGAGCCCTTTACCCACATCTGGGAGTGGAAGAGACGTTCCTCCTCCTCTGGATCTTCCGGTTCCTCCTTCTGGACCTTTGTAGTGGCAACAGTGGCGTTGGGCTCCGCATCAATAATCTGTTTCCCCTTTTCATTCCCCTTTTCAGGTTCTGATTCGGAGTCGGAGCATGCATCTGACTCAGAAGCCCTCATCTCGGCCACTAGCGACTGCTTGGCCCGACACTCACTTGTGTTGTGAGTGGAGCTCTTAAGGAACTCACACCACTTTCCCGTGTCCTTCTTTGGCTTTACGGTGTTGTTCTTTTCTTGTGGCTTTGACGGGTTGTCTTTAGCCGCCATGCTCTGTCCTTTGTTCTGCGGTTCGGAAGCACCTTTTCCTTGCTTTTGATTCACAGATCCAAAGTCTCGCTTCTTCTGTTTGAATTTCTGCTCAATCTTGGCAGCATACCGGTATGCCGTACCAAGCGAGGAGATGTCGAGGAACTCCATTTCCTCCTGAATGTATCTGTGCAGACAACCGCGATACTTTAGCACCAAATGTTTCTCCTCGAATTCGACTTCCTACTTTGTGCGCAGTGGTATGAAATCGCATTCGATGCCTTGTGCACATCTTGATCCCTTTGTTGTCGCAGCGTGGTCCATTGTATGTACTTGTCCTCATATCTCCCTACGGGATAGTACTGTTCCTTGACGGCGTCTCGGAAAGAATTCCAAGTTGGTACAGCCGAGAACAGAGAGGGTTCTGTCTGGTCCTTGTTCTCACAGTAGGTTTCCCACCAGTCCTTAACATGGGGGGTAGCTTTGAGGAGTGCAAAAATAATCTTCTCCCAGTCTGAAAAGTCATGAACAGAGAAATATCCTTCTAATAGATTCAACTATCTATCTACGGCATCTGCGTCTATTTGACCCTCAAATATGGGAATGTCAAAATTTACTTGTACCTTAAAGGGAGTCGCAACTCCAGAGTGGCTACTGGATGCAGATGCGCCGCCGGTGGGCAGCCGTTGAAGGATCTGAGCAAAGCTATCCATCATCGCGTTCCTTTGTTTTTCGAGGGCCTCCTCGAGCAATATTTTGATAGGACCTCCTGCTCCCTCATCTTTCTTTTCGTCCCCCATGGGCGTCCGTCGAGGTTTGCGAGGCTGATCTTGCAAAGGTTCCACCAGATCGAGCCCTAGCTCCTTATACCCCGACCTCGTTGGGGACATGCAAAGAAGGATCGAGAAAAAAGCAGACCCCTCTGATACCACTGATCCGGATTTATGCAGGAACGCAACAGAATAAACACATAACCATAAATACAGAGATGCAGCGGAAATAACACTTCATTTCATTAATATCAAAGAACTGAAATTTGCTTACAGACAATGGAAATAAAACTAGCTAGGGTACCGGTAGCTATCTCTGAGAAGAGATGTGGTGGCTACAGACCTCTGAACTGCTTTACAATGAGGCGCGAGGGCCTATTTATTATTGAGAAACAATGGAGAACCCTAAACATCCCAAAAACCTAACCCTAGGAGATGAAGCGCCAAAACTATGGGCCCCGTTTGGGTAAATTGGTGTTTCAACTTCCCAGGGACGTAACTTTGGCATACTATCTCCGTTTGACGATATGATACATCATTAGAAAGCCTCTATCCGAGGACTACAAACACGGACGAATTTTATCGTGTACCCGCCGGCGCTTTCGTACCCAAAACGTCGCTAGGGCCTCAAAACGGCTCCGAAGTTCGAGACCCAAAAACTCGCTAAAAATAGTAAGTTATGCCAAAACGGAAAACTCGAAAGAGACAATGGTGGGGGCCCAAGTGGAATAGGCGGTGGCCACCAATATCCACCCGGATCATTCCTCCCCCAGGGAAGCAATGGTCCCCATTGCGTTAAGTTCCTCCATGAGATGAGGAAATTTCTGCTGAACTTGGTCCCTGGTGAACCACTTTCCTTGGTGCAGGAGTTGGCCAGCTTTGACAACCCGATACAGTTGGATCTGCCGTTGACGAGTGTTCTTGATTTGTATGCCCATGATACAATCTGTGGTGGCCTGTTCCATGCAGTCTGGGTTTAACTCTGTTGGTGTGAGTTGTTCTGCAATGTCCGAGGTGTCCAACAGAGGTGGAAAGTAAGGACGAAGGCGATCCACATTGAAGACTGGGTGCAGACCAAGGAATGGTGGAATACTAAGCTCGAAGGCATTGTTACCTACACCCTTGGTTATGGTGTGTACCGCCCGTATCGGAGCCGGCTAAGCTAAGGTGAGGTCCGTTGGAGGCGCTCCTTCGCAAATGTAGCCATACTTTGTCGCCACCCGGAAGTGGTGTGGCAATCTCCCACAATTGATCATGGCGCTGTTTGTACTTCGCATTGGCTCTGTCCAATATATCATGAACCTGTTGGCGGATGTGTTGAATGCGCTCGATGAAGCTACTTCCTTTGTCAACTTCAGACTGGACATGAGCTGAATCGGCCTGAGCAGCTGCAAACGGCATGGCTATGTCAATGGGACATAGTGGCTGGAATCCCAAGCCCACCTGAAAGGGGCTATGGCCAATTGAACTGTGGAGAGCCCGGTTATAACCGTGTTGTACATAGGGGAGGCTCTCGTCCCATGTGCGTGGATGCTTTGAGTTGTACATGCGCAGAATGTGTACAATCATTCTGTTGACGACCTCTGTCTGGCCATCTGTTTGGGGATGGAAAGCTGTGGACTTGGTGAGCTTTGTGTCCAACATTGACCAGAGGCTGGACCAAAATGTGCTGAGGAACCTGCTATCTCGATCCGATATGATAGACTGTGGGATCCCAAAGTGCACCCACACTCGTTCAAAGAAGAGTTTAGCAGTGGCTTCTGCTATGATATTCTTCTTACAGGCCGCCATAATGGCCATCTTCGAGAATCTGTCAACGACCACGAAAACACAGTCATTTCCATTCTTAGTAGAAGGTAGGTCCGACATGTACTCCATGGAGATGGATTCCCACGGTCGACTAGGGGTAGGTAGTGGAGTATATAGGCCTTGCTTCTTGATGGTCGGTTTGGCAATGGCACAAGCAGTGCAGGATCTGATGTGCTTCTCGACATCCTTTCGAAGGTTCGGCCAATAGAAATATTTCTGCAGGATTGCTACTGTTTTCTCGACCCCGAAATGCCCAGCGACTCGACTGTAGTGTGCTTCCCATATCATCTTGGCACGCTCGCTTGAAGGAACACAAAGGTGTCCCAGGTGACATAAAAGTGCATCTTGGAGGTGAAAATTTGGAACTTGCGTGACCCCCAAGAGTGCCTTGTAAGTGTGGCCGAATTCTGGGTCACTCTCATAGAGAAGCGGCCAATCAGAAGTCTCGTGCCCACAAGAGTTGAGCACGGTGGTGAGCGCCACGATCTGTGGTCGGCTGAGGCAGTCTGCAACATTATTGGTGCTACCCTTCTTGTACTTGATGTTCAAATGAAACTGTTGCAGATATGTGGACCACTTCCGATGGCGATCATTCTGCAACTTCCCTTGTGTCTGTATGAACTGCAGGGGCCGGTGGTCTGTGTGGATGATTGTTTCCTTCCCCAAAATGTAATGCTTCCATTGTCGACAGGCTTGTACAATGGAATACATTTCTTTGTCATAGGTGGGATACTTGCGAACTGTCTCAGACAATGTCTCACTGTGATATGCCACTGGATGTCCCTGTTGAGTAAGAACCGCCCCAATAGCATAGTCAGAGGCATCTGTCTCGATCTCAAATGGCTGCTGCAAGTCTGGTAAGGTGAGCACTGGGGCAGAACAGAGGCGATTTTTCAATTCTTTGAACGCCTTCTGTGGAGGTTCCGACCAAAAGAATTTTGCTCTCGCTCCTCCTTTGGTGACTTGACTCAAGGGCCAAGTGATATGAGAGAATCCCAACACGAATCTACGGTAGAAATTAGCAAGACCCAGAAAGCTGCGAAGCTCTGTTATAGTAGTCGGGGCCGGCCAATCCCGAATGACTTGGATCTTGGCTGGATCCACATGCACCCCCTTTTCATCAATAATGTATCCCAGATATTGAACCTGGGTCATGCCAAACGTGCACTTCTCCAAATTGGCACACAACTTGTGTTGCCGCGGTGTTTGGAGGACTTGTCGGATGTGATGAAGGTGCTCTTCCCAAGTCTTGCTGAAGATCAGAATGTCATCCAAGTACACCACTACGAATGAGTTGGTGAATGGCCGCAAGATGTCGTCCATCATCCTCATGAAGGTTGCGGGAGCATTCGCCAACCCGAAAGGCATGACCAGCCATTCAAAAAGGCCTTCCTTAGCTTTGAAGGCAGTCTTCCACACATCAGAGGGTTCAATTGGTACCTGGTGATACCCAGACTTCAGGTCGATCTTACTGAAATATTTTGCACCTTGGAGTTGGTCCATAAGGTCATCAATCCGTGGGATTGGGTACCTATTCCGGACAGTGATCTTGTTCAGCGCCCGATAGTCAATACAGAGTCTCCACGTCCCATCCTTCTTCTGTACCAACACGACCGGGCTCCCACAGGGCGATGAACTTGGTCTGATGTGACCTTTCTGCAACAGCTCCTGAATCTGCCTCTTGATTTCATCATTTTCCAGAACAGAGCGTCGATAGATCGGCCCATTGGGTAGTGGCGCACCTGGGGTCAGATCAATCGGGTGCTTGACATGGCAGTGCAGAGGAACCCCCGTGGGTGAGGTGAAGATGTCCCCGTACTCCTCCACGACCTTATCCATTTGTTGTTGTCGTGCGCAGGGGCCCCCGTCCGGAGGTCGCGGGGCTAGCGCATTCTTGCCCTGGGGGCGGATCATCAGGAAAACGAATTTCCTAGTTTGGGAAATGAGCTTACTACATTGTTTTGCAATAACCAAAGAGACAGTCGTAGGAGGTGGTACCTCTGGTATCCTGTACAACTTACTTCCCAAAGTAATAATAACAGCACGAGGTCGAGACTCATACACAGCATGACGCTTCCACAAGTATGGTTGTCCTAATAATACATCAGAAACATCAATAGGAGCAACGTCGCATAATACCTCATCCGTGAAGGGCTCGATGCTATAGGGAAGGCGACACTATTGGCTAACGTGGAGATCTCGTCCTTGGTGAAGCCACCCGATGGTGTATGGATGTGGGTGAGCTGTGGTCGGCAAGCCCAACCGCTTCATGGCGTCTGCTGAAATGAGGTTCTTTTGGCTCCCATTGTCGACAATGAACTGTACAGGGGAGCCCTTTACCCACATCTGGGAGTGGAAGAGACGTTCCTCCTCCTCTGGATCTTCCGGTTCCTCCTTCTCGACCTTTGTAGTGGCAACAGTGGCGTTGGGCTCCGCATCAATAATATTTTTCCCTTTTTCATTCCCCTTTTCAGGTTCTGATTCGGAGTCGGAGCATGCATCTGACTCAGAAGCCCTCATCTCGCCACTAGCGATCGCTTGGCCCGACACTCACTTGTGTTGTGAGTGGAGCTCTTATGGAACTCACACCACTTTCCCGTGTCCTTCTTTGGCTTTACGTGTTGTTCTTTTCTTGTGGCTTTGACGGTTGTCTTTAGCGGCCATGCTCGTCCTTGTTGGCATATGTTGGAAGCACCTTTCCCTTGCTTTTGATTCGCAGATCCAAAGTCTCGCTTCTTCTGCTTGAATTTCTGCTCAATCTTGGCATCATACCGGTATGCCGTACCAAGCGAGGAGATGTCAAGGAACTCCATTTCCTCCCGAATGTATTTGTGTAGACAGCTGCGATACTTTAGCACCAGATGTTTCTCTGAATCTTTGATACCCAACTTTGTGCGCAGGGTATGGAACAGATTCGTCAGCTCATGCACATCTTGATCCCTTTGTTGTCGCACCGTGGTCCATTGTATGTACTTGTCCTCATAGCTCCCCACGGGATAGTACTGTTCCTTGACGGCGTCTCGGAAAGAATTCCAAGTTGGTACGGCCGAGAACAGAGAGGGTTCTGTCTGGTCCTTGTTCTCACAGTAGGTTTCCCACCAGACCTTAACATGGGGGGTAGCTTTGAGGAGTGCAAAAATAATCTTCTCCCGGTCTGAAAAGTCATGAACAGAGAAATATCCTTCTAATAGATTCAACCATCTATCTACGCCATCTGCGTCTATTTGACCCTCAAATATGGGAATGTCAAAATTTACTTGTACCTAAAAGGGAGTCGCAACTCCAGAGTGGCTACTGGATGCAGATGCGCCGCCGGTGGGCAGCCGTTGAAGGATCTGAGCAAAGCTATCCATCATCGCGTTCCTTTGTTTTTCGAGGGCCTCCTCGAGCAATATTTTGATAGGATCTCCTGCTCCCTCATCTTTCTTCTCGTCCCCCATGGGTGTCCGGCGAGGTTTGCGAGGCTGATCTTGCAAAGGTTCCACCAGATCGAGCCCTAGCTCGTTATACCCCGACCGCGTTGGGGACATGCAAAGAAGGATCGAGAAAAAAGCAGACCGCTCTGATACCACTGATCCGATTTATGCAGGAACGCAATGTAATAAAGAAATAACCATAACACAAGAGATGCAAATGCTCGGAAATAACACTTCATTTCATTAATATCAAAGAACCGAAATTTGCTTACGTACAATGGAAATAAAACTAGCTAGGTACCGGTAGCTATCTCCGAGAAGAGATGTGGTACATGCACTCGAACTCCTTTTTTGCAATGAGGCGCGAGGGCCTATTTATTATTGAGAAACAATGAGAACCCTAAACATCCCAAAAACCTAACTCAGGAGATGAAGCGCCAAAACTATGGGCCCCGGGTAAATTGGTGTTTCAACTTCCTGTGGACGTAACTTGGCATACTATCTCCGTTTGACGCATATGATACATCATTAGAAAGCTCTATCCGAGGACTACAGCTGTCGGGACGAATTTTATCAGAAAATTCGCTGGCGCTTTCGTACCCAAAAAACGTCGTTTAGGGCCTCAAAACGGCTCCGGAAGTTCAGGACCCGAAAAACTGCTAAAAATAGTAAGTTATGCCAAAACGGAAAAAACTGAAAGAGACAATGGTGGGGGCCCAAGTGGAATAGGCGGGTGGCCACCAATATCCACCTGGATCATTCCTCCCCCCTTAGGAAGCAATGGTCCCCATTGCGTTAAGTTCCTCCATGAGATGAGGAAATTTCTGCTGAACTTGGTCCCTGGTGAACCACTTTCCTTGGTGCAGGAGTTGGCCAGCTTTGACAACCCGATACAGTTGGATCTGCTGTTGACGAGTGTTCTCGATTTGCATGTCCATGATACAATCTGTGGTGGCCTGTTCCATGCAGTCTGGGTTTAACTCTGTTGGTGTGAGTTGTTCTGCAATGTCCGAGGTGTCCAGTAGAGGTGGAAAGTAAGGACGAAGGCGATCCACATTGAAGACCGGGTGCAGACCAAGGAATGGTGGAATACTAAGCTCGAAGGCATTGTTACCTACAGCCTTGGTGATGGTGTACGGCCCGTATCGGAGCGGGCGAAGCTTGCGGTGAGGTCCAGTGAGGCGCTCCTTCTGCAAATGTAGCCATACTTTGCCGCCCACCTGGAAGTGGTGTGGCACCCGGTGTTGATCACGGCGCTGCTTGTACTTTGCATTGGCTCCGTCCAATATATCATGAACCTGTTGGCGGATGTGTTGAATGCGCTCGATGAAGCTACTTGCTTTGTCAACTTCAGACTGGACGTGCGCTGAATCGGCCTGAGCAGCTGCAAATGGCATGGCTACGTCAATGGGACATAGTGGCTGGAATCCCAAGCCCACCTGAAAGGGGCTATGGCCAATTGAACCGTGGAGAGCCCGGTTATAACTATGTTGTACATAAGGGAGGCTCTCGTCCCATGTGCGTGGATGCTTTGAATTGTACATGCGCAGAATGTGTACAATCATTCTGTTGACGACCTCCGTCTGGCCATCTGTTTGGGGATGGAAAGCTGTGGACTTGGTGAGCTTGGTATCCAACATCGACCAGAGGCTGGACCAAAATGTGCTGAGGAACCTGCTATCCCGATCTGATATGATAGACTGTGGGATCCCAAAGTGCACCCACACTCGCTCAAAGAAGAGTTTAGCAGTGGCTTCTGCTGTGATATTCTTCTTGCAGGCCGCCATAATGGCCATCTTCGAGAATCTGTTGACGACCACAAAAACACAGTCATTTCCCTGCTTAGTAGAAGGCAGGCCCGACACGTAATCCATGGAGATGGATTCCCAAGGTCGACTAGGGGTAGGTAGAGGAGTATATAGGCCTTGCTTCTTGATGGTCGGTTTGGCAATGGCATAATCAGTGCAGGATCTGATGTGCTTCTCAACATCCTTTCGAAGGTTCGGCCAATAGAAATACTTCTGCAGGATTGCTACCGTTTTCTCGACCCCTAAATGCCCAGTGACTCGACTGTAGTGTGCTTCCCATATCATCTTGGCACGCTCGCTTGAAGGAACACAAAGGTGTCCCATGTGACATAAAAGTGCATCTTGGAGGTGAAAATTTGGAACTTGCGCACCCCCCAAGAGTGCCTTGTAAGTTTGGCTGAATTCTGGGTCACTCTCATAGAGAAGTGACCAATCAGAAGTCTCGTGCCCACAAGAGTTGAGCACAGTGGTGAGCGCCACGATCGGTGGTCAGCTGAGGCAGTCTGCAACATGATTGGTGCTACCCTTCTTATACTTTATGTTCAAATGAAACTGTTGCAGATATGTAGACCACTTCTGATGGCGATCATTCTGCAACTTCCCTTGTGTCCGTATGAACTGAAGGGGCCTGTGGTCTGTGTGGATGATTGTTTCCTTCCCCAAAATGTAATGCTTCCATTTTCTTGGCTGTGCTTGCACAATGGAATACATTTCTTTGTCATAGGTGGGATACTTGCGAACTCGTATGGTACAATGTCTCATCGTGATATGCCACCGAATTTCCCCCGTTGAGTAAGAACCGCCCAATAGCATAGTCGAGGCATCCGTCTCGATCTCAAATGGCCGGGCCGTAAGTCCGGTAAGGTGAGCATCAAGGTACCGTAGCGATTTTTCACCCTCTCGACCGTCGAGGTTCCGACCAAAAAATTTTTGCTCTCGCTCCTCTGTTGGTGACTTGACTCAAGGGCCAAGTGATATGAGAGAATCCCAACACGAACCTCCGATAGAAATTAGCAAGACCCAGAAAGCTGCGAAGCTCTGTTATAGTGGTTGGGGCTGGCCAATCCCGAATGACTTGGATCTTGGCTGGATCCACATGCACCCCCTTTCATCAATAATGTATCCCAGATATTGAACCTGGGTCATGCCAAACGTGCACTTCTCCAAATTGGCACACAACTTGTGTTGCCGCAGTGTTTGGAGGACTTGTCGGATGCGATGAAGGTGCTCTTCCCAAGTCTTGCTGAAGATCAGAATGTCATCCAAGTACACCACTACGAATGAGTTGGTGAATGGCCGCAAGATGTCGTCCATCATCCTCATGAAGGTTGCGGGAGCATTAGTCAACCCGAAAGGCATGAGCAGCCATTCAAAAAGGCCTTCCTTAGCTTTGAAGGCAGTCTTCCACACATCAGAGGGTTCAATTGGTACCTGGTGATACCCAGACTTCAGGTCGATCTTACTGAAATATTTTGCACCTTGGAGTTGGTCCAGAAGGTCATCAATCCGTGGGATGGGGTACCTATTCCGGACAGTGATCTTGTTCAGCGCCCGATAGTCAATACAGAGTCTCCACGTCCCATCCTTCTTCTGTACCAACACGATCGGGCTCCCACAGGGCGATGAACTTGGTCTGATGTGACCTTTCTGCAACAGCTCCTGAATCTGCCTCTTGATTTCATCATTTTCCTGAACAGAGCGTCGATAGATCGGTCCATTGGGTAGTGGCGCACCTGGGGTCAGATCAATCGGGTGCTTGACCTGGCAGTGCAGAGGAACCCCTGTGGGTGAGGTGAAGATGTCTCCGTACTCCTCCACGACCTTATCCATTTGTTGTTGTCGTGCAGAGGGGCCCTGTCTGGAGGTCGTGGCCACAGTCTTCTTCTTGCCCTGGGGGCGGATCATCAGGAAAACGAATTTCCTGGTTTGGGAAATGAGCTTACTACATTGTTTTGCAGTAACCAAAGAGATAGTCGTAGGAGGTGGTACTTCTGGTATCCTGTACAACTTATTTCCCAAAGTAATAATAACAGCACGAGGTCGAGACTCATACACAGCATGACGCTTCCACAAGTATGGTTGTCCTAATAATACATCATAAACATCAATAGGAGCAACATCACATAATACCTCATCCGTGAAGGGCTTGATGCTATAGGGAAGGCGACACTGCTGGCTGACGCGGAGATCTCGTCCTTGGTGAAGCCACCCGATGGTGTATGGATGTGGGTGAGCTGTGGTCGGCAAGCCCAACCGCTTCACGGCGTCCGCTGAAATGAGGTTCTTTTGGCTCCCATTGTCGACAATGAACTGTACAGGGGAGCCCTTTACCCACATCTGGGAGTGGAAGAGACGTTCCTCCTCCTCTGGATCTTCCGGTTCCTCCTTCCGGACCTTTGTAGTGGCAACAGTGGCGTTGGGCTCCGCATCAATAATCTGTTTCCCTTTTTCATTCCCCTTTTCAGGTTCTGATTCGCAGTCGGAGCATGCATCTGACTCAGAAGCCCTCATCTCGGCCACTAGCGACCGCTTGGCCCGACACTCACTTGTGTTGTGAGTGGAGCTCTTATGGAACTCACACCACTTTCCCGTGTCCTTCTTTGGCTTTACGGTGTTGTTCTTTTCTTGTGGCTTTGACGGTTTGTCTTTAGCCGCCATGCTCTGTCCTTTGTTCTGCGGTTTGGAAGCACCTTTTCCTTGCTTTTGATTCACAGATCCAAAGTCTCGCTTCTTCTGTTTGAATTTCTGCTCAATCTTGGCAGCATACCGGTATGCCGTACCAAGCGAGGAGATGTCGAGGAACTCCATTTCCTCCCGAATGTATCTGTGCAGACAGCTGCGATACTTTAGCACCAAATGTTTCTCTGAATCTTTGATACCCAACTTTGTGCGCAGGGTATGGAACAGATTCGTCAGCTCGTGCACATCTTGATCCCTTTGTTGTCGCAGCGTGGTCCATTGTATGTACTTGTCCTCATAGCTTCCCACGGGATAGTACTGTTCCTTGACGGCGTCTCGGAAAGAATTCCAAGTTGGTACGGCCGAGAACAGAGAGGGTTCTGTCTGGTCCTTGTTCTCACAGTAGGTTTCCCACCAGTCCTTAACATGGGGGTAGCTTTGAGGAGTGCAAAAATAATCTTCTCCCGGTCTGAAAAGTCATGAACAGAGAAATATCCTTCTAATAGATTCAACCATCTATCTACGACATCTGCGTCTATTTGACCCTCAAATATGGGAATGTCAAAATTTACTTGTACCTTAAAAGGAGTCGCAACTCCAGAGTGGCTACTGGATGCAGATGCGCCGCCGGTGGGCAGCCGTTGAAGGATCTGAGCAAAGTTATCCATCATCGCGTTCCTTTGTTTTTCGAGGGCCTTCTCGAGCAATATTTTGATAGGATCTCCTGCTCCCTCATCTTTCTTTTCGTCCCCCATGGGCGTCCGTCGAGGTTTGCGAGGCTGATCTTGCAAAGGTTCCACCAGATCAAGCCCTAGCTCCTTATACCCCGACCTCGTTGGGGACATGCAAAGAAGGATCGAGAAAAAGCAGACCGCTCTGATACCACTGATCCGGATTTATCAAGGAACACAACAGAATAAACACATAACCATAAATACAGAGATGCAGCAGAAATAACTCTTCATTTCATTAATATCAAAGAACCGAAATTTGCTTACAGACAGAATGGAAATAAAACTAGCTAGGGCACTGGTAGCTATCTCCGAGAAGAGATGTGGCGGCTACAGGCCTCTGAACTGAGTTACAATGAGGCTCGAGGGCCTATTTATTATTGAGAAACAATGGAGAACCCTAAACATCCCAAAAACCTAACCCTAGGAGATGAAGCGCCAAAACTATGGGCCCCGTTTGGGTAAATTGGTGTTTCAACTTCCCGTGGACGTAACTTTGGCATACTATCTCCGTTTTGACGCACATGATACATCATTAGAGCTCTATCCGAGGACTACAAATTGCCGGGACGAATTTTGTCGTAAAATTCCGCCGGCTTTCGTACCCAAAAACGTCGTTTAGGGCCTCAAAACGGCTCCGAAGTTCGAGACCCAAAAAATCGCTAAAAATAGTAAGTTATGCCAAAACGGAAAACTGAAAGAGACAATGGTGGGTGCCCAAGTGGAATAGGCGGGTGGCCACCAATATCCACCTGGATCATTCCTCCCCCCTTAGGAAGCAATGGTCCCCATTGCGTTAAGTTCCTCCATGAGATGAGGAAATTTCTGCTGAACTTGGTCCCTGGTGAACCACTTTCCTTGGTGCAGAAGTTGGCCAGCTTTGACAACCCGATACAGTTGGATCTGCTGTTGACGAGTGTTCTTGATTTGCATGTCCATGATACAATCTGTGGTGGCCTGTTCCATGCAGTCTGGGTTTAACTCTGTTGGTGTGAGTTGTTCTGCAATGTCCGAGGTGTCCAGTAGAGGTGGAAAGCAAGGACGAAGGCGATCCACATTGAAGACTGGGTGCAGACCAAGGAATGGTGGAATACTAAGCTCGAAGGCATTGTTACCTACAGCCTTGGTGATGGTGTACGGCCCGTATCGGAGCGGGCGAAGCTTGCGGTGAGGTCCAATGAGGCGCTCCTTCTGCAAATGTAGCCATACTTTGTCGCCCACCTGGAAGTGGTGTGGCACCCGGTGTTGATCATGGCGCTGCTTGTACTTCGCATTGGCTCTGTCCAATATATCATGAACCCGTTGGCGGATGTGTTGAATGCGCTCGATGAAGCTACTTGCTTTGTCAACTTCAGACTGGACGTGCGCTGAATCGGCCTGAGCAGCTGCAAATGGCATGGCTACGTCAATGGGACATAGTGGCTGGAATCCCAAGCCCACCTCAAAGGGGCTATGGCCAATTGAACTGTGGAGAGCCCGGTTATAACTATGTTGTACATAAGGGAGGCTCTCGTCCCATGTGCGTGGATGCTTTGAATTGTACATGCGCAGAATGTGTACAATCATCTCCGTTGGACGACCTCCCGTCTGGCCATCCGTTCGGGGATGGAAAGCCGTGGGACTTGTGAGCTTTGTGTCCAACATTGACTTCGTAGGCCGGACCAAAATGTGCCGAGGAACCCGCTATCTCGATTCGATATGATGCATCGTGGGATCCCAAAGTGCACTCACACTCGTTCAAAGAAGATTTTAGCAGTGGTTTCTGCTGTGATATTCTTCTTGCAGGCCACCATAATGGCCATCTTCAAGAATCTGTCGACGACCACGAAAACACAATCATTTCCATGCTTAGTAGAAGGTAGGCCCGACATGTAATACATGGAGATGGATTCCCAAGGTCGACTAGGGGTAGGTAGCGGAGTATATAGGCCTTGCTTCTTGATGGTCGGTTTGGCAATGGCACAAGCAGTGCAAGATCTGATGTGCTTCCCGACATCCTTTCGAAGGTTAGGCCAATAGAAATACTTCTGCAGGATTGCTAATGTTTTCTCGACCCCGAAATGCCCAGCGACTCGACCGTAGTGTGCTTCCCATATCATCTTGGAACGCTCGCTTGAAGGAACACAAAGGTGTCCCATGTGACATAAAAGTGCATCTTGGAGGTGAAAATTTGGAACTTGCGTACCCCCCAAGAGTGCCTTGTAAGTTTGGCCGAATTCCGGGTCACTCTCATAGAGAAGCGGCCAATCAGAAGTCTCGTGCCCACAAGAGTTGAGCACAGTGGTGAGCGCCACGATCGGTGGTCGGCTGAGGCAGTCTACAACATTATTGGTGCTACCCTTCTTGTACTTGATGTTCAAATGAAACCGTTGCAGATATGTGGACCACTTCTGATGGCGATCATTCTGCAACTTCCCTTGTGTCTGTATGAACTGCAGGGGCCGGTGGTCTGTGTGGATGATTGTTTCCTTCCCCAAAATGTGATGCTTCCATTGTCGACAGGCTTGCACAATGGAATACATTTCTTTGTCATAGGTGGGATACTTGCGAACTGTCTCAGACAATGTCTCACTGTGATATGCCACTGGATGTCCCTGTTGAGTAAGAACTGCCCCAATAGCATAGTCAGAGGCATCTTTCTCGATCTCATATGGCTGCTGCAAGTATGGTAAGGTGAGCACTGGGGCAGAACAGAGGCGATTTTTCAATTCTTTGAACGCCTTCTGTTGAGGTTCCGACCAAAAGAATTTTGCTCTCGCTCCTTCTTTGGTGACTTGACTCAAGGGCCAAGTGATATGAGAGAATCCCAACACGAATCTACGGTAGAAATTAGCAAGACCCAGAAAGCTGCGAAGCTCTGTTATAGTAGTCGGGGCTGGCCAATCCCGAATGACTTGGATCTTGGCCGGATCCACATGCACCCCCCTTTCATCAATAATGTATCCCATATATTGAACCTGGGTCATGCCAAACGTGCACTTCTCCAAATTGGCACACAACTTGTGTTGCCGCAGTGTTTGGAGGACTTGTCGGATGTGATGAAGGTGCTCTTCCCAAGTCTTGCCGAAGATCAGAATGTCATCCAAGTACACCACTACGAATGAGTTGGTGAATGGCCGCAAGATGTCGTCCATCATCCTCATGAAGGTTGCGGGAGCATTCGTCAACCCGAAAGGCATGACCAGCCATTCAAAAAAGCCTTCCTTAGCTTTGAAGGCAGTCTTCCACACATCAGAGGGTTCAATTGGTACCTGGTGATACCCAGACTTCAGGTCGATCTTACTGAAATATTTTGCACCTTGGAGTTGGTCCAGAAGGTCATCAATCCGTGGGATTGGGTACCTATTCCGGGCAGTGATCTTGTTCAGCGCCCGATAGTCAATACAGAGTCTCCACGTCCCATCCTTCTTCTGTACCAACACGATCGGGCTCCCACAGGGCGATGAACTTGGTCTGATGTGACCTTTCTGCAACAGCTCCTGAATCTGCCTCTTGATTTCATCATTTTCCGGAACAGAGCGTCGATAGATCGGTCCATTGGGTAGTGGCGCACCTGGGGTGAGACTGACCGGTGTTTCGACTCCGGCAGTGCGCAGGAACCCCGTGGGTGAGGTGAAGATGTCCCCGTACTCCTCCACGACCTTATCCATTTGTTGTTGTCGTGCGTAGGGCCCCGTCCGGAGGTCGTGGCCGCGCTCTCTCTTCTTGCCCCGCTTTCGATCATCGTAAAAACGAATTTCCCGGGTTTGGAAATGAGCTTACCATCAAGTTGCGAAAGAACTAAAGAGATAGTCGTAGGAGTGTGGTACCTCTGCATCCTCGTACAACTTATTTCCCAAAGTAATAATAACAAGACGAGGTCCAATAACAAGACGAGGTCGAGACTCATACTACGCATGACGCTTCCACAAGTATGGTTGTCCTAATAATACATCGGAAACATCAATAGGAGCAATGTCACATAGTACCTCATCCGCGAAGGGCTTGATGCTATAGGGAAGGCGACACTGCCGGCTGACGCGGAGATCTCGTCCTTGGTGAAGCCACCCGATGTTTTATGGATGTGGGTGAGCTGTGGTCGGCAAGCCCAATCGCTTCACGGCGTCTGCTGAAATGAGGTTCTTTTGGCTCCCATTGTCGACAATGAACTGTACCGGGGAGCCCTTTACCCACATCTCGGAGTGGAAGAGACGTTCCTCCTCCTCTGGATCTTCCGGTTCCTCCTTTTGGATCTTTGCAGTGGCAACAGTGGCGTTGGGCTCCGCATCAATAATCTGTTTCCCTTTTTCATTCGCCTTTTCAGGTTCTGATTCGGAGTCAGAGCATGCATCCGACTCAGAAGCCCTCATCTCGGCCACTAGCGACTGCTTGGCCCGACACTCACTTGTGTTGTGAGTGGAGCTCTTATGGAACTCACACCACTTTCCCGTGTCCTTCTTTGGCTTTACGGTGTTGTTCTTTTCGTGTGGCTTTGACGGGTTGTCTTTAGCCGCCATGCTCTGTCCTTTGTTCTGCGGTTTGGAAGCACCTTTTCCTTGCTTTTGATTCACAGATCCAAAGTCTCGCTTCTTCTGTTTGAATTTCTGCTCAATATTGGCAGCATACCGGTATGCTGTACCAAGCGAGGAGATGTCGAGGAACTCCATTTCCTCCTGAATGTATCTGTGCAGACAGCTGCGATACTTTAGCACCAAATGTTTCTCTGAATCTTTGATACCCAAATTTGTGCGCAGGGTATGGAACAGATTCGTCAGCTCATGCACATCTTGATCCCTTTGTTGTCGCAACGTGGTCCATTGTATGTACTTGTCCTCATAGCTCCCCACAGGATAGTACTGTTCCTTGACGGCGTCTCGGAAAGAATTCCAAGTTGGTACGGCCGAGAACAGAGAGGGTTCTGTCTGGTCCTTGTTCTCACAGTAGGTTTCCCACCAGTCCCTAACATGGGGGGTAGCTTTGAGGAGTGCAAAAATAATCTTCTCCCGGTCTGAAAAGTCATGAACAGAGAAATATCCTTCTAATAGATTCAACCATCTATCTACGGCATCTGCGTCTATTTGACCCTCAAATATGGAAATGTCAAAATTTACTTGTACCTTAAAGGGAGTCGCAACTCCAGAGTGGCTACTGGATGCAGATGCGCCGCCGGTGGGCAGCCGTTGAAGGATCTGAGCAAAGCTATCCATCATCGCGTTCCTTTGTTTTTCGAGGGCCTCCTCGAGCAATATTTTGATAGGATCTCCTGCTTCCTCATCTTTCTTTTCGTCCCCCATGGGCGTCCGTCGAGGTTTTCGAGGCTGATCTTGCAAAGGTTCCACCAGATCAAGCCCTAGCTCCTTATACCCCGACCTCGTTGGGGACATGCAAAGAAGGATCGAGAAAAAGCAGACCGCTCTGATACCACTGATCCGGATTTATGCATGAACGCAACAGAATAAACATATAACCATAAATACAGAGATGCAGCGGAAATAACACTTCATTTCATTAATATCAAAGAACTGAAATTTGCTTACAGACAAATGGAAATAAAAACTAGCTAGGGCGCTGGTAGCTATCTCTGAGAAGAGATGTGGCGGCTACAGGCCTCTGAACTGTGTTACAATGAGGCTCGAGGGCCTATTTATCATTTAGAAACAATGGGAAATCCTAAACAGCCAAAACCCTAACCCTAGGAGATGAAGCGCCAAAACTATGGGCCCCGTTTGGGTAAATCGGTGTTTCAACTTCCCAGGGGCGTAACTTTGGCATACGATCTCCGTTTGACGCGTACCATACCTCGTTAGAAAGATCTATCTGAGGACTATACTGCCGGGGACGAATTTTATCAAAAAATTCCGCCGGCGTTTTCGTACCCAAAACGTCGTTTAGGCCCCAAAACGGCCCTAAGTTCAGACCCAAAAAATCGCTAAAAATAGTAAGTTATGCCAAAACGAAAAACCGAAAGAGACAATGGTGGGGGGCCAAGTGGAATAGGTGGGTGGCCACCAATATCCACCCGGATCATTCCTCCCCCCTTAGGAAGCAATGGTCCCCATTGCGTTAAGTTCCTCCATGAGATGAGGAAATTTCTGCTGAACTTGGTCCCTGGTGAACCACTTTCCTTGGTGCAGGAGTTGGCCAGCTTTGACAACCCGATACAGTTGGATCTTCTGTTGACGAGTGTTCTTGATTTTCATGTCCATGATACAATCTGTGGTGGCCTGTTCCATGCAGTCTGGGTTTAACTCTGTTGGTGTGAGTTGTTCTGCAATGTCCGAGGTGTCCAGCAGAGGTGGAAAGTAAGGACGAAGGCGATCCACATTGAATACTGGGTGCAGACCAAGGAATGGTGGAATACTAAGCTCGAAGGTATTGTTACCTACAGCCTTGGTGATGGTGTACGGCCCGTATCGGAGCGGGCGAAGCTTGCGGTGAGGTCCAGTGAGGCGCTCCTTCTGCAAATGTAGCCATACTTTGTCGCCCACCTGGAAGTGGTGTGGCACCCGGTGTTGATCATGGCGCTGCTTGTACTTCGCATTGGCTCTGTCCAATATATCATGAACCTGTTGGCGGATGTGTTGAATGCGCTCGATGAAGCTACTTGCTTTGTCAACTTCAGACTGGACATGAGCTGAATCGGCCTGAGCAGCTGCAAACGGTATGGCTATGTCAATGGGACATAGTGGCTGGAATCCCAAGCCCACCTGAAAGGGGCTATGGCCAATTGAACTGTGGAGAGCCCGGTTATAACTGTGTTGTACATAGGGGAGGCTCTCGTCCCATGTGCGTGGATGCTTTGAGTTGTACATGCGTAGAATGTGTACAATCATTCTGTTGACGACCTCTGTCTGGCCATCTGTTTGGGGATGGAAAGCTGTGGACTTGGTGAGCTTTGTGTCCAACATTGACCAGAGGCTGGACCAAAATGTGCCGAGGAACCTGCTATCTCGATCTGATATGATAGACTATGGGATCCCAAAGTGCACCCACACTCGTTCAAAGAAGAGTTTAGCAGTGGCTTCTGCTGTGATATTCTTCTTACAGGCCGCCATGATGGCCATCTTCGAGAATCCGTCAACGACCACGAAAACACAGTCATTTCCATTCTTAGTAGAAGGCAGGCCCGACATGTAATCCATGGAGATGGATTCCCACGGTCGACTAGGGGTAGGTAGTGGAGTATATAGGCCTTGCTTTTTGATGGTCGGTTTGGCAATGGCACAAGCAGTGCAGGATCTGATGTGCTTCTCGACATCCTTTCGAAGGTTCGGCCAATAGAAATACTTCTGTAGTATTGCTACCGTTTTCTCGACCCCGAAATGCCCAGCGACTCGACTGTAGTGTGCTTCCCATATCATCTTGGCACGCTCGCTTGAAGGAACACAAAGGTGTCCCAGGTGACATAAAAGTGCATCTTGGAGGTGAAAATTTGGAACTTGCGTACCCCCCAAGAGTGCCTTGTAAGTGTGGCCGAATTCTCGGTCACTCTCATAGAGAAGCGGCCAATCAGAAGTCTCGTGCCCACAAGAGTTGAGCACAGTGGTGAGCGCCACGATCGGTGGTCGGCTGAGGCAGTCCGCAACATTATTGGTGCTACCCTTCTTGTACTTGATGTTCAAATGAAACTGTTGCAGATATGTGGACCACTTCTGATGGCGATCATTCTGCAACTTCCCTTGTGTCTGTATGAACTGCAGGGGCCGGTGGTCCGTGTGGATGATTGTTTCCTTCCCCAAAATGTAATGCTTCCATTGTCGACAGGCTTGCACAATGGAATACATTTCTTTGTCATAGGTGGGATACTTGCGAACTGTCTCAGACAATGTCTCACTGTGATATGCCACCGGATGTCCCTGTTGAGTAAGAACTGCCCCAATAGCATAGTCAGAGGCATCTGTCTCGATCTCAAATGGCTGCTGCAAGTCTGGTAAGGTGAGCACTGGGGTAGAACAGAGGCGAATTTTCAATTCTTTGAATGCCTTCTGTTGAGGTTCCGACCAAAAGAATTTTGCTCTCGCTCCTCCTTTGGTGACTTGACTCAAGGGCCAAGTGATATGAGAGAATCCCAGCACGAATCTACGGTAGAAATTAGCAAGACCGAGAAAGCTGCGAAGCTCTGTTATAGTAGTCGGGGCTGGCCAATCCCGAATGACTTGGATCTTGGCTGGATCCACATGCACCCCCCTTTCATCAATAATGTATCCCAGATATTGAACCCGGGTCATGCCAAACGTGCACTTCTCCAAATTGGCACACAAATTGTGTTGCCGCAGTGTTTGGAGGACTTGTCGGATGTGATGAAGGTGCTCTTCCCAAGTCTTGCTGAAGATCAGAATGTCATCCAAGTACACCACTACGAATGAGTTGGTGAATGGCCGCAAGATGTCGTCCATCATCCTCATGAAGGTTGCGGAAGCATTCGTCAACCCGAAAGGCATGACCAGCCATTCAAAAAGGCCTTCCTTAGCTTTGAAGGCAGTCTTCCACACATCAGAGGGTTCAATTGGTACCTGGTGATACCCAGACTTCAGGTCGATCTTACCGAAATATTTTGCACCTTGGAGTTGGTCCAGAAGGTCATCAATCCGTGGGATTGGGTACCTATTCCGGACAGTGATCTTGTTCAGCGCCCGATAGTCAATACAGAGTCTCCACGTCCCATCCTTCTTCTGTACCAACACAATCGGGCTCCCACAGGGCGATGAACTTGGTCTGATGTGACCTTTCTGCAACAGCTCCTGAATCCGCCTCTTGATTTCATCATTTTCCAGAACAGAGCGTCGATAGATCGGTCCATTGGGTAGTGGCGCACCTGGGGTCAGATCAATCGGGTGCTTGACCTGGCAGTGCAGAGGAACCCCTGTGGGTGAGGTGAAGATGTCCCCGTACTCCTCCACGACCTTATCCATTTGTTGCTGTCGTGCAGAGGGGCCCTGTCTGGAGGTCGTGGCCACAGTCTTCTTCTTGCCCTGGGGGCGGATCATCAGAAAAACGAATTTCCTGGTTTGGGAAATGAGCTTACTACATTGTTTTGCGCAACCAAAGAGATAGTCGTAGGAGGTGGTACCTCTGGTATCTAGTACAACTTATTTCCCAAAGTAATAATAACAGCACGAGGTCGAGACTCATACACAGCATGACGCTTCCACAAGTATGGTTGTCCTAATAATACATCAGAAACATCAATAGGAGCAACATCGCATAATACCTCATCCGTGAAGGGCTTGATGCTATAGGGAAGGCGACACTGCTGGCTGACGCGGAGATCTCGTCCTTGGTGAAGCCACCCGATGGTGTATGGATGTGGGTGAGCCGTGGTCGGCAAGCCCAACCGCTTCACGGCGTCTGCTGAAATGAGGTTCTTTTGGCTCCCATTGTCGACAATGAACTGTACAGGGGAGCCCTTTACCCACATCTCGGAGTGGAAGAGACGTTTGTCGTGCAGAGGGGCCCTGTCTGGAGGTCGTGGCCACAGTCTTCTTCTTGCCCTGGGGGCGGATCATCAGAAAAACGAATTTCCTGGTTTGGGAAATGAGCTTACTACATTGCTTTGCAGTAACCAAAGAGATAGTCGTAGGAGGTGGTACCTCTGGTATCCTGTACAACTTATTTCCCAAAGTAATAATAACAGCACGAGGTCGAGACTCATACACAGCATGACGCTTCCACAAGTATGGCTGTCCTAATAATACATCAGAAACATCAATAGGAGCAACGTCACATAATACCTCATCCGTGAAGGGCTTGATGCTATAGGGAAGGCGGCACTGCTGGCTGACGCGGAGATCTCGTCCTTGGTGAAGCCACCCGATGGTGTATGGATGTGGGTGAGCCGTGGTCGGCAAGCCCAACCGCTTCACGGCGTCTGCTGAAATGAGGTTCTTTTGGCTCCCATTGTCGACAATGAACTGTACCGGGGAGCCCTTTACCCACATCCGGGAGTGGAAGAGACGTTCCTCCTCCTCTGGATCTTCCGGTTCCTCCTTTTGGATCTTTGTAGTGGCAACAATGGCATTGGGCTCCGCATCAATAATCTGTTTCCTTCTCATTCCCGTGCCTGGAGCCCTGAGCCTGAGCATGACCGACTCGGTATTCATCTCGCCACGATGCATCGGCTATCCTTCCACACTCACTTGTGTTGTGAGTGGAGCTCATATGGAACTCACACCACTTTCCCGTGTCCTTCTTTGGCTTTACGGTGTTGTTCTTTTCTTGTGGCTTTGACGGGTTGTCTTTAGCCGCCATGCTCTGTCCTTTGTTCTGCGGTTTGGAAGCACCTTTCCTTGCTTTTGATTCACAGATCCAAAGTCTCGCTTCTTCTGTTTGAATTTCTGCTCAATCTTGGCAAAGATACCGGCATGTCAGTACTGCGAGGAGATGCCGAGAACTCCATTTCCTCCCTGATTGCATTCATGGTATGCATACCATGATACTTTAGCACCAAATGTTTCTTCCTCAATTTTCGATAATCTAACTTTGTGCGCAGTGGTATGGAAATCGTATCTGTCACCAGGCATTCTGATCCCTTGTCGCAACAGGTCCATTGTATGTACTTGTCCTCATAGCTCCCTACGGATAGTATTGTTCCTTGACTCGGCTCGGAAAGAATTCCAAGTTGGTAATAAACAGAAATCAGTAGGGCTCCTGCCCGGTCCTTGTTCTCACGAGGTTTCCCACCCTGGCCCCACATGGGGGGTAGCTTTGAGGAGTGCAAAAATAATCTTCTCCTGGTCTCAAAAGTCATGAACAGAGAAATATCCTTCTAATAGATTCAACCATCTATCTATGGCATCTGCGTCTATTTGACCCTCAAATATGGGAATGTCAAAATTTACTTGTACCTTAAAGGGAGTCGCAACCCCAGAGTGGCTACTGGATGCAGATGCGCCGCCGGTGGGCAGCCGTTGAAGGATCTGAGCAAAGCTATCCATCATCGCGTTCCTTTGTTTTTCGAGGGCCTCCTCGAGCAATATTTTGATAGGATCTCCTGCTCCCTCATCTTTCTTTTCGTCCCCCATGGGCGTCCGTCGAGTTTTGCGAGGCTGATCTTGCAAAGGTTCCACCAGATCAAGCCCTAGCTCCTTATACCCCGACCTCGTTGGGGACATGCAAAGAAGGATCGAGAAAAGGCAGACCCCTCTGATACCACTGATCCGGATTTATGCAGGAACGCAACAGAATAAACACATAACCATAAATACAGAGATGCAGCGGAAATAACACTTCATTTCATTAATATCAAAGAACTGAAATTTGCTTACAGACAATGGAAATAAACTAGCTAGGGTACTGGTAGCTATCTCTGAGAAGAGATGTGGTGGCTACAGACCTCTGAACTGCTTTACAATGAGGCGCGAGGGCCTATTTATTATTGAGAAACAATGGAGAACCCTAAACATCCCAAAAACCTTACCCTAGGAGATGAAGCGCCAAAACTATGGGCCCCGTTTGGGTAAATTGGTGTTTCAACTTCCCAGGGACGTAACTTTGGCATACTATCTCCGTTTGACGCATATGATACATCATTAGAAAGCTCTATCCGAGGACTATAGCTGTCGGGACGAATTTTATTAGAAAATTCGCTGGCGCTTTCGTACCCAAAAAACGTCGTTTAGGGCCTCAAAACGGCTCCGGAAGTTCAGGACCCGAAAAACTGCTAAAAATAGTAAGTTATGCCAAAACGGAAAAACTGAAAGAGACAATGGTGGGGGCCCAAGTGGAATAGGCGGGTGGCCACCAATATCCACCTGGATCAAGCGGCTGAGGTGCTATCATATGTATTGTCGACTTTTTCTGTTGCTACCTTGGTACTGTTAATCGGAGTTTCGCTTTTGTCTGTAGCGGCCGTAGAGTGACCATTGTGGGCGGCGTCTGTTGTAACCAAGGGTGAAGTGCCCGGCCTGACAGAGGAATCCGGTCTTGCAGAGTTGTCAGAAGGAGCACGGGGGGGAGGGGGGGAAGAGCCCGCCCCTCCAGTGGCCTGGTGCATGGAGAGAGAATCAACCGAAGAGATTGAGGCGTATAGAAGGCCAGCAGAGTGCGCAGAGGATCAAAGTTTCAGGGTTTGCTCAGAAACCCTAGCAGAGCGCATCCTCTTATCATTTTTAAGGCTTATGGTTCATCCAATCCTTTGTGTTTATTACTCTTAATCTTAGGGTTTAATAATTTCGCTTGTCTTTCTTTTCCCCTTGGTTTTATTAATCCTTTGTGTTTATTACTCTTAATATTAGCGTTTAGTAATTTCCCTTCTGTTTCTTTTCCCCTTGGTTTTATAATATTAAACCCTAGAATTTATTTTCCCATGGGTTCATAATAGTAATCCCTTTGATTTTTTATATTGCAGTTTTTTATTTTGGGTTTTTAATATTGCATTTAGTATGAAGATCTCAAATGTTGATCTTTTAATATTGGCTATATAGTATTGGGTTCTTTTAATATTACCCTTTATAGTAGTGATATTAATCCTATGGTTTAAAATAGTTAGTTATTGTATTAATCCTGATATGAATCCTATCATTTAAAATATTTATTGTAAGGTTTATAATATCAATCTTAAGGATACAGTATTAATATTAGGGTTTATAATGTTGGATTTTATAATATTAATGTTAATATTCAAATTTAATATTGATATGTTGGAACTATTCATAAATATATCATTATGTGTATAAGATATTGATAATAATATTAATATGTTAATAAATATATATTAGTCATTAAGATAATAGTTAACGATAAATAAGCATTCATATTACCATTATAAAATTATATTAATGTTGTTATATATATATATATATATTTTTATTATATATATAGTAATTAATAAGTGCAAATAATCAGTCTCTGATAGCCAAATTAACACTATACATCTAATAATTATTAATGTGATTGATAAATGTCTATAGGCGTATATCAACCACATTTACTAATGTAGTTGTATATGTGCTTCATATACGCCTATCATCGTATATCAATCACATTGGTAAATGTGGTTGTGCTAGTTTATAAATTTATCAATTATGTGAAAGCATGAGTGACCTAAATTCCCTTAGTGAAGAAGAAGGCTACCTCCTCACTCAAGAGGCTATGTTGAAACTACTTTTGAGGTGGGAATGAAGATTAACAAAGCTAAAAATAGGGAAATAACAAAAAAACTAAGTGATGTAGCCAATTAATGAAATAGAGGAAGATCTAAGTTAATGAATAAGATATATGAAGACCACATGTAGCAACTTCTCATAAGTGGATGGTGGATGGAAATAGGTGCTCCAATAAGCCCAATAGTAAAAATTGGAAGGAAATTAGAAAATATCTAATCTAATAGAGTTTTGGTGCATCAACGAATGAGCCGACATAGTATAGGGAGTGACATAAATAAAATTAACTTATACTTGAGTAGTGTACTAGCTAGTTTCTACACAAGCAATGTAGAGCCACAAAGTTCAAAACCATAAGTTTTTACCATCCAAAGTACAAGATTTTGGGCCAAATTGTAGATATTGATAGAACATTTTTCCTTATATTTTGAAAATAGGAGAAAACTAATGAATCACATGCACCATAATGATATGCAAACTTACAACTATGTGCATGCACAAATCACTCATCAAAAGAGAAATTTGACTAAGGAAATTGCCCAATAAAATAAAAACTTAACCAAGTAAATGTTGATGTTGTAGCTAGAGTAGGTACTTTTGTACATGCATAAGTATCTAGATGTGTAGAAGCTACCTAAAGTATCATTAGGATGCTTGATTAAGTCTTGAATACATTGTTATTGTAACTTAGCCTAAGTATAACTTAGGAAAAACATCTAATTAATTATGTTGCATAGTATAGTATTTACTTTAGCAATTATATTTTTATCTCAATTATTACTCTCAAGTGAGATAGGATCTAATTTTGGCCAAACATCACTTTGTAGATTAGGGTTAAGGATTTAGCTCAAGAAAAAATCATAAAAGAAAGGAAAGAGAAAAACAAACCATGCAATGACACAAGCCATTGAGAGAGGTTAACCCCTGAGATTAAGTATGAACAACAACACTGGAGAATTGTGTATATTGTTGTACCAACAACAACACTGGAGAATTGTGTATACTGCTCTATACACAGTTCTCGAGAATCTCTCAACATCAAATTCTTATGGAAACAATAGGCCCAATTTCCATCATCTTCCCAAGTTATTTTAGACACTAGAACACCTGACGTTGACGTTGCAAGCTTGGAGGAAACAACCTCACCACATAAGCAACAATTTTTTTTTCCTATACTCCATTTTTTTCAAAACAATTTGATTATTTAAAATGGTAAAGATGAGTTGAAGGACTAGTGTTCTATATAGCTCTAAAAATATGAATTCATTTTCTCCCAACCGTTAACTAAGTAGAAATTTTTTATTATTATTTGGATAATTGGTACTTATTTTTCTTTCTATTCGTTGGTAATCTTTCTAAATGTTTGTATGCCTTAAGGCTTTTTATTTGCAACATGTGGAGCAATTGCTAATATAACTTTTAATAATAATCATTGTGTTACTATGTATCCAAGTGTTACACATAGTGGAGTGATATATTTAAAGGTTTTTCCTAATAAATAATCTAAAAAAAAATTAATCAAAACTGTAATCCAATGATAAATCTAACTTCCTATATCACCAAATTATTATATTAATAATAAGTCTTTGTCCTCAAAATATAAATCAAAATTTTGATCCAACGAACAAATTTGCCTTCCTATATTATTAAATTTTTATAATAATAATATTCTCATAAATAAATAATTTGTATTCCCATAAAAATAAATAATTAATTTTCAAATATATAAACAACAAAGAAATTGCTATCTTTCTAACTTTTAATAACCTAAATCTATAAAAAATGGCCACAGATTAAATTATCATTAATAAGTCCCAAACCTATTATATGTCAAAGTGTTTTCATTGCATCAAAAGCACGGAAGTGCTTCACCATTTCCTGTCACATAACTGTTATCACATTATTAAAAAAAAACTATTTAACATTTAAATTCTTCACGTATAATGCAATATGTAGGATTATAAGCGTTTCTTCCGCACATAAAAATATGACTGTAAACTTGTGGTTAAAGAGTCTCCAACTGCACGTCATTCAAAAAACCTCATGGAGTGGATCATACCAGATCAGTAAGTATTAACGATTTGTGTGACATCTAGATTTTGAAATCAGATTTTGCAGATATTACTCTACAAATTGCATAGCAAATGAATAGCAAATGTATACCAGAAATCTAGTAAAAAAAAATTAAAATATTAAAATACTAGTGTTTGAATAGTTTTTTTGCTCGTGGAAATAGATTCAGCAACATTAAAAAAAATAGGAGCTCTTAAAATCTTGAAAAATTTTAACATAATGTTACAAAAAATTTCAACTATTTTGTACATTCTTTAGAAGAGACCGGAGATTAAATGTACCTATGTAAAGGTAGAATTTGGGTCAAATGTTGTTGTTAAAAAAAATACTTTATATTTACATCAAATTGTTAGAATAATAAGTTTTTTAGTTTTATTATGAGATTGAATTATTTTATCACAAAACAAACTATTGACTGCAGCAAAAATTAAGTATTCATTAAATTTGAAGGTTTGGTAATTTTAATATCAGTTTAGATTATTTTATCATAAACTGTTGACGGCCACTTAAATTTTTAACTGGTTTGGTAATTTTAATATCAGTTTCGATTATTTTATCATAAACTGTTGACGGTCACTTTAATTTTTAACTATTGGCAAATCACCCTGTGGCAGGTAATTTTACGATCAAATTCCATCCCAGAAAATAATAATTAATATTTACTCAGTTCCGAAAACAATTAATTGAATTTAAAAATGCAAAGATTTACTTTAATTTTTGTTTGAAGTTACAAAACGAAATGTTGTGTTGGAGAAACATTTCAAAAGCTACCACAATTAGAATTATGTGCACCTAACCCATTTCAAAATTACATGAATCATGGCCTCGTCGGTCCTATCCAATTTCATATTCCATGTCGCCTACCTTTCATGCCAGTGGCGTGTATAGATCAACTTTACATATCCATTTTAATTTAAAATGATATCCAAGTAAAATAACTATAAATTATAAAATATAAATATTATACAACTATGAAATTATTTGAAAGCCGTAAAGATCGGCATTATGAAAGTTGCGTTTGATGACGGAGTTACGGCTAACACGTTTTCCGCCTTATCTCTCGCCCTCCGATGATGGTCTGACGATTACTTGATGACGCAACTTAATCACAAATTGATGACGCTCCCACCATTACTTGCTGACGCGCCCTAAATGACACCATCCTTTGTATCCGCCTATAACTACAATTACGTTATCTGCGGAGAACTCCAGAACCAAAGATTTCTCGCACATCTGGCTGTGGAGTTACGAACTTTCAATTTTGTGATCATCAATAGACGATCTATCTATGGGCAGGGTACATTTGATCATGTAACATACGCTTTACAATTTTTTCTTCCGCATCTGTAAGCATTTTTTCTGGTTAACTAATTAAAATTAATTGCCGTTGTATTAGATGACTGGAGGAATATTGTGTGTCTTTTTATTTGGGCGGCTTATCTCTGATTCTACTTTGTGGCTATCTTCATTGGAGTTATGCAGACGATGAGCAATGCTGAAGAGAACCCACCGTTCCCACCTCCATCCGATTCTTTCCACGATCATTGCAACATGGAGCAAAAAGAATGTTTGGATAATTGCACGATCCTTTACCATTTGGCCTCAGATGATCTCCACAAATTCTCAATCTTACATCAAGTATTTGGCGCGTGTAATGTTATCAAATTGATTCAAGTAAGTTGCAACAATATCTATTTGAATATTTTCTCATTTTATTATATGAACCCATCTTCACTTCAGATTTCCCTTTCCACAATCCCTGATATATATGACGCGCAAACTTATAACTCTTTAGAAACCACGTCAAAAGGAAAAGATCTTGAACATAAACCTTAGAAGGATCGTGTTTGAAATCTGATGAGTTGATGTTCATTTATTTTACTACAATTTCTGTTAATCTGGAAAATGGGACAAACAAATACAGAGATAAAATGGATATATGTTTTTCTTTTATACATCAACCCTTCTTTACATCTTCTACGCGGGGGGGCTGTAAAAGCATTTCAATTCCGCTTTTTTAGCGGAGATCTGCTCTGCTTAAAATTTCATCTTATAATCCTTTGCACTGTGGCCGCAGGATCTTCCCACGGAGCAGGGAGTTGTTGCAATAAATAGTATGGTCTCGGAAGGAGGTGCATGGCTACAGGATCCTGCGTTGGGGTGTGCAGGCATAATACAGCAGCTTCACCTCCAAATATCAGACTTGGAATCGCAAATAACTGCAACAGAGGCAATGATTCAGAAAATACGTTCCCAGCAGGCGCAACTTCTAGCCTCTATCCCAGCTGGGTTCAACAAAAAGTGTAATCCCACAATGAGCACGACTCTAAGCGACGCTGATGACGAAGATGAGGACTAATTCAATTCCAATCTAGCGGATTGAATAGAGTGCAGTTTCAGAAAATGGATACCAAATTGATTGAGAAGCATTGTTATTTCTTTAGTGTCTTTGTTTAAAGAAATAAACGCTAAAGTTAGTTGGTGTCCCATTAAAATGAGATTATCCAATATCTGATATCCAAATGGATAACATAACCTAAATAACCCGATCCGAGTGCGAGGATGCTTCCATTGAGGTTTATAGCTTTATATCAAAGTAGATTTATGAATTTAGGAAGTAATAAAAAGTATTTTGCTGGACCAGTAAAATTTGTAAAATTGATTTATGGTTTAAAAGTTTTAGATTTATAAAAAAAAAAAAAAAAAAAATTATATTATGGTTGATAGTTTCTTATTGATAATGTAAATTGGTAAAAAAATAATATAAAATATATTTATTGTTTTTTTAAGTTAATTATATTTCCTTAAAATAAAATTATATTATAATAATTATTTATTAAAATTAAACAAATCTCACTCTTTCATATTATAAACAAATCTGTCACATTGTAAACAACATTTGTTGATCAGTATGCAGTATATGATAACACTAAGTTTCTACAAAAGACTAAAAGTAAAAGTAACAACAGTAGATGAGTGACCGTATAACCACGAATCAGAAAATAAATAACTGAAAGAGATAACCATTTTATGTGTTTGAAGATGTTGCGACCAGTTTACTCTCACATAAGACGACGCACTAGAAGTTTGAATTCACCTTGAACATGTTTTTCCATGTGGGTTAACAGGGTTTCCAATCTATCCGCATTTTTTATTGGTTCTGATGAATGCCGTTCAAAAAAGAAATGATTTCATTCTTGTCTTTCTATTTCTTCTTTAAAACTCTCGCAAGTAGAGTCATTAGCTACCAGTGGAGAATAATAATATACATGTATTGTTTTAATCTTATCTACCAGTGGAGAATAATAGCATACATGTATTGTTTTCTCTTTGGTATGGGCAGGGTTAGGAATCCAGTCCGACGCCACATCTAAGTGGAGAATCATTGCATATGTACTGAGGAAAGTTACAGAATGGTATGCAGTCATAGCCTCCTAGCCTCCTATGTTTGCATCTCAGCACATAACTGACTTTACTAGCCACATCCCCTAGCTTCACGATGACCGCATGCATGTTGACTTGCTATACTGACCCCAGCCAACAATATAACCCCACAATACCAAAAGTAAAAGATCTCCCAACTCCACTGACACCCAACAGGTAACGACTCCTCAAAAGAATACAAAAGAAATCCATGGCTCGTGAGTTCCACTCCCTACATGCCTTTTGCACAATTGTGAGGAGGACGTAACCACAACTAACTATACCAAATTTGCTCTGTAAACAAACAACTTTACTAAAAACAAACTAGTCTCGGTAAAGAGGAAAACTTCCAAAATAACAAGTTCTCGGCTTAGACGAGAGTGACCATCCATATTTCCCAACGTATTTACTATACCAAATTTGCTCTGTAAACAAACAACTTTACTAAAAACAAACTAGTCTCGGTAAAGAGGAAAACTTCCAAAATAACAAGTTCTCGGTTTAGACGAGAGTGACCATCCATATTTCCCAACGTATTTACTCAAGCATACAATATGGGTGCAAGTATTATAAGTAATATGAGAAGCAAGAAAATTGTTGGAATTTTTGAACAATTCCAAACACATAGAGGAAATAAAATTCCTCTTTTTAACATAGAGATTTAATTAAAGAAATATGCACAAATAACATCTATTTCATTAAGCATAAACTTAGTTACAAAATGAAGTCTTTCCTCAAAACTGTTGATGTTGTGGTTTCACAAATAAAACACCTAAGCTACTACAAACACACAGAGCGTTACAAAATCTGCTCTGTCTCTTTTTCTACTACAAACACACAAAACGTTACAAAATTTGCTCTCTATCTCTTTTACACACTTCAAAAAATGCACATACAATGCTCTCTGTTTTTCATAGAGTCTCACCACACTCATTTACAACTCTCTGTCTTTTTTAAAATACACAGTCTAACATACAAAATGCTCTCTCCATTTTTTTTTATACAGACTCTCTCTGTCTTCAAAATGCACACAATTCCTTTTTTGTTTTAGCCTTCGGGCTCATTTTAAAATAATACACTCTTTTTACTTTACAAATGCTTTGTCCACTTTTTAACAAACTCTAAATTTAATTTATATATATTATAAACATTTGAATGTTTATAATATATATTAAAAACATATATATATACCAATGTCCTTTACAATAAGACTACCGCAAATATTATAAACATAAAACATATTAAAACTTTTAATCCTAAAGTTAAAACCTTAATGAAATATTTTTCGCGGACTTCAAACTTATTAATCATAACTCCTTTTGATAATTCATTGCATCCAATTTCTGGGCTGCTCACCTAGGCTTTCGGATTTGCGATAAACACTTCACTAGTTTAAAATTCCTTTTCGCATCCATTATGGGGCTGTTGACGTCAGCTCCCTTTCATTTCGCAGGTGAAGAGCTGCGATGACAAGGCTCATTCAAATCAAAAAACCAAAATGTGCGGTGGTTTGAAACGTTGGTAGGTGGTGTTTAATGGCAGTGGTTGCAGTGTCTTAAAAATGGGGATGGAGAGCTGGATTGCATGTTGTGAGACATGAATTATTTTGTTGAAACAGGCCTACAGCCATTATCCAAGAAAATGTGTTTGCAGGGTTTTAAATATCGGAGATGGAGTGCACACAACAGAAAAAAAATTTCGGCTACTATACTTTTCATCCTCCTGCACAGGGTTGCAAGTGGGTTTAATATTTCAACATTCCCTCTTAAACACAACTGCTGGATTTTCTTGCATACTCAGACATTTCCGCAAATAATTAAAACTCTTATTCCCCAATGTTTTTGTTAATATATCAGCAAACTGCTCCTCTGTTCTGCAATGTTCCAAAACAATTTTGCCATTGTTCACTAGCTCTCTGATGTAGTGAAACTTGGCATCAATGTGTTTCGATATTTTGTGAAACATTGAATTCTTTGACAATGCTATTGCTGACCTATTATCACAATAAATTGTTGTGCCTTTTATCTGTTCATGACACAAACTCCTCAACATTCTCCTCATCCAAATTGCTTGACATTTTGTTGTTGTAGCGGCCACATACTTTGCCTCTGCTGTTGATAAAGCCACAATTGGTTGTTTCTTAGAAACCCATGAAATAGCTCCTAATCCCATATGGAAAACATATCCAGAGGTGCTTTTCCTATCACATATACTTCCAGCCTAATCACTGTCATTATATCCAATTAATTCAAAATTTTCTGAAGTGGTGTATAAAATACCATACATTTTTGTTCCTTTCACATACCTTCGAATTCTTTTTGCTGCTTGCCAATGTGCCTCCTTTGGCATTTCCATAAATTTGGAAATTAAACTCACAGCATGCATAATAGCCAGCTTAGTTGCAGTCAAATACATAAGGCTGCCAACTATGCTCTTGTACAAACTTGGATCAAAATCCTTGTTGCTGTCTTCCTTGCTTAACTTCAATCCCATCATTGTAAGAGTAATTGCTCCGTTGCAATCCTGCATGTTAAATTTTTCCAAAACTTCATTCACATATTTAGCTTGAGAAATAAAAAAATTATTTTCATTTTACTCTACTTCTATTCCTAAGAAGTATCTCAGCAATCCCATATCAGTCATCTCAAATTCATCCTTCATTATTGTTTTAAATTTTTTAATGAGTTAAGAATCATTACTTGTGAATATCACATCATCAACATACAAAATAACAATAAGCATCTTACCATATTTCTCCTTAATATATAATGTGGGTTCTCCTTCACATTTCTCAAACCCATTTTCCAGTAGATAGACATCTATCCTATTGTACCATGCTCTTGGTGCTTGTTTCAACCCATAATTTTTTTTTTCAATCTGCATACTTTGTGCTCTTGGCCTGCTTTCTCACATCCCATAGGTTGTTCAACATATAACTCTTCCATTAATACTCCATTTAGAAAAGTTGATTTCACATACATTTGGTAAACTTTCCACTTGTGTTGTGCTACTATGGACAACATTTCTCTTACTGTTTCCATTCTTTCAACTGGTGCAAATGTTTCTTCATAATCTCTTCCTTGTTGCTTCTTGTAGCCTTTGACAACAAGTTTGGCCTTATTCCTTTCAATATTACCTTCAACATTGATTTTGGTTTTATAAACCCATTTCACTCCAATAACTTTTTTGCCTTTTGCGAGATCAACTAATTCCCATGTCTTATTTTTCTCAATGGCATTTATTTCTTCATCCATAACATCTATCTATTTCTTATATTTTACTACTTCTTCAAAATGAATAGGATCATATACATGACAATATAATGCAAATAAAGAGTTCATACCTTCATTTTCTGCCTCTTTCTCATAGATTTCGCTCAGACTTCTGAATCTGGTTCCTCTTTCACTTGGTGTACTTGTGCTTGTAGAAGCACTCAAATCTGCTCCTTGTGATGTGCTTGAAGAAGCACTGTCTTCACTTCTCAAGGGTGTTCTCATTCCAGCTTGTGGTGTCCCTTGTTGTCTTGGTGTTGGTGGAGGTGGTGCTGCTAATGAGGGATGTCTTTCAACCATTTCTTCCTCATCTTCATCATGAGACAAACAACTTTTAACATTCAATGTTTTCTCAACGCTTCCATCCCAAGCTTCTTCCTCAATAAATTGTACATCTCTGCTTATAAAAAAACTTCTTGGTGGATGGGTTATACAATCTGTATGCTTTTGATTTTTCACTGTATCCAATAAATATGCACTTCTCCCCCTTACTATCCAACTTCTTCCTTAGCTGATCTGGAATGTGTGCATAAGCTACACAACCAAAAACTCTCATGTGGGTGACAAATTGTTTTATGCCACTCCATGCTACTTCCGGAACTCTATTCATTACAACTTTGGTTGGGCATATATTAAAGATGTATGCTCCACAATGTACAGCTTCAACCCAATATTCACTTGGAAAATGTTTTGCCTTCAACATACTTCTTACCATGTCCATGATGGTTCTATTTTTCCTTTCAACAACTCCATTTTGCTGCGGTGTATGCCTTGCTATAAATTTCTTATGAATTCCATTTTCTCTGCAAAAAATTAGAAAATATTCAGAGATATATTCTCCTCCTCTGTCTATCCTTAAGACCTTAATATGATGTCCACTTTGGTTCTCAACAAGAGCCTTAAAGTGGCAGAATTTCTCAAACACTTCACTCTTCAACTTCCAAAAATAAACCCAAGTTTTTCTTGTAAAATCATTAATGAAGGTCAACATATAGTGGTTGTCTGCTAATGATGGTGTTTGCATTGATCCACAGAAATCTGAATGAACAATTTCTAAGGGTTCTTTTTCTCTTATGCTCTTTCCTGATGGAAATCATTCTATATGTTGTTTTCCCAAGATGCAACCTTCACAATGGTTGTCTGGTTTTTTAATCAGTGGTAATCCCTTTACCATACCTTTCCTATGAAACAAATTCAGAACTCTAAAGTTGAGATGTACAAATCTCAAGTGCCATAACCAGTTTTCCTCCTTTACTTCTCTTTAGAATGTCTCTTGTGTCACTGTTTCCATTTCAACTCCTTTCTTCAAATCTGTTGTCATCTTGAGAGGGAAAATTATGTTCCTTGTCATCTTCACTTGTGCAATGCATTGATTGCTTGGTGGTTTATCCATGATGGTGCATACATCATCTTCAAAGAAAACATTGTATCCTTTCTGAATGAGTTGTCCAATGCTTAAAAGTTTACACTTCATACCAGGCACATAATAAACATCTGATATGGTTTTTCTTTCTCCCTTCTTTGTCAATACACTTACTCTGCCTTTTCCTATGACAGAGACCTTACTATCTGTCCCCAATGTTACTTGAGACTTTACATTTTCATCAATCATGGAAAACATAGAAATGTTTCCAGCCATATGGTTGCTACATCCTCGTTGTAGAAACCGTATATCTTCACTCTTTTCTTCAACCATATTACATGCTAAAAAAACTTCTCTTTACTCATATTTTACTTAGTAAAATTAGCACTGGTCTATTACCCATGTCACTCTGTTTCTTCCTACATTCATTGGCATAGTGCCCATACTTCTTACAGTAATGACATTGGACTTGGGATTTATCATACCTTTTTCCATGTGCTTATTTTGTCCACCTTGTTGGCTGCTGCCTTGGCCTTGGTTCTGATTTTGGTTGTTGCCCCTTCCATTTGTATTTGCAGGGCTATTTCTTCCTCCTCTGTTTTAGCTTCTGCCTCTTCCTTTTCTTCTGTATTTTCCTCTGCCTTGACCTCTTCATCTTCCAAAGGACATTTGGGTCTTGAAGGCATGCTCCAAATATGAGTTTTTTGTTCTACCCAATCTTTGTTCATGTGTCATCAATGATGCATGAAGCTAGTTAACAGTAAACTTTGAGAGATCCTTTGTCTCTTCAATGGTTGTGACTATCACATCAAACCTTGAGGGTAAGCTCCTCAACACTTTCTCCACTATTCTTCTTTATTTTACCGTCTCTCTATGAGATCTCATTTGGGTAACCAACTCAATCAACGAAGTGAAGAATGAGTCTATTGTATTAGACTCTTTCATGAAAATAACTTCAAAATCCCTTCTCATCAATTGGAGCTTTGATGTCTTTGCCTTCTCCATTCCTGCGTACGCTGTCTAGAGGGTATCCCATGCATCCTTGGACATCTTAGCTGCTGTAATCCTTGTAAATACACTTTCATGCACTGCTTGATAGATATAGAAGAGGGATTTTGAGTCCTTCTTCCTATTTCTCTTCAGCAAATCCTTTTCTGGCTATGTTAAGGCATTAAATACATTTTCATCTGTTGGTTCTTCTAGACCATCTTCAACTAGCTCCCATAAATCTTGAGAGACAAATAGGGCTCTCATTGTGATTGCCAAATAGTCATAATTCTTCCCATTAAACTATGGGAGTTGAGTATTTCCAATACTTGTGCCTGTGCTAGCTCTTGCCATGGCTAGCTTACTGAACTATGCTCTAAAATTGACTGTGTTTTCAAATAAATTGTCTCTGAGGACTGCACTCTTTAAAACAAAACAAAACTCTATTTTGAGGTAAATACCTTGCTTGCTGAACTTTTACACTACTGGTCAAAAGCTACAACAAATTCCTTCCTTCAGATTCTTTGACAAATTTCAAAGAGCCTTGACCCATGTTGGAATTTCTGAATAGTTCCAAACACACAGAGGAAATAAAAATCCTCTTCCCAACACAGAGGTTCAATTAAAAAAAAATTGCTGGACAGAGATGCACAAATAACATCTATTTCATTAAGCATAAACTCAGTTACAAAATGAAGGTTTTCTTCAGAACTTCTAATGTTCTGGTTTCTTTAAAAAAACCCCAGCTACTACAAACATAGCGTTACACAATATGCTCTCTGTATCTTTTACATAGTAAAAAAAAATGCACATACAATGCTCTCTATTTTTCATACAAAGTCTCACAACAGACTTTTACATCTCTCTGTCTTTTTTAAAATACATAGTCCAGCATACAAAATGCTCTCTCCATTTTTTTTATACAGAGTCTATCTTTCATCAAAATCCACACAGTGCCTTTTTTGTTTTAGCCTTCGGGCTCATTTTAAAATAATACACAGTCTTTTTACTTTAAAAATGCTTTGTCCACTTTTTAACAAACACTAACTTTAATTTATAAATATTATAAACATTTGAATGTTTATAATATGTATTAAAAACACATATATATATATTATAACCAACGTCCTTTTTAAAATAAGACTGCCGCAAACATTATAAATACAAAACATAAAACATATTATAACTTTTAATCCTAAAGTTAAAACCTTAATGAAATATTTTTCGCGGAATTCAAACATATAAGTCAAAACTCCTTTTGATAATTCATTGAATCCAATTTCTGGGTTGCTGACATAGGCTTTCGGATTTGCAATAAACACTTCACTGGTTTATAATTCCTTTTCACATCCATTTTGGTTTATATTTTGAAAATAGGAGAAAATTAATGAATCACATGCACCATAATGATATGAAAACTTACAACTATGTGCATGCACAAATCACTCATCCAAAAAAAAATTTGACTAAGAAAATAGCCCAATAAAATAAAAACTTAACCAAGTAAATGTTGATGTTGTAGCTAGAGTAGGTACTTTTGTACATGCTTAAGTATCTAGATGTGTAGAAGCTACCTAAAGTATCATTAGGATGCTTGATTAAGTCTTGAATACATTGTTATTGTAACTTAGCCTAAGTATAACTTAGGAAAAACATCTAATTAATTATGTTGCATAGTATAGTATTTACTTTAGCAATTATATTTTTATCTCAATTATTACTCTCAAGTGAGATAGGATCTAATTTTGGCCAAACATCACTTTGTAGATTAGGATTAGGGATTTAGCTCAACAAAAAATCATAAAAGAAAGGAAAGAGAAAAACACACCACGCAATGACACAAGCCATTGAGAGAGGTTAACCCCTGAGATTAAGTACCAACAACAACACTAGAGAATTGTGTATATTGTTGTACCAACAACAACACTGGAGAATTGTGTATACTGCTCTATACACAGTTCTCGAGAATCTCTCAACATCAAATTCTTATGGAAACAATAGGCCCAATTTCCATCATCTGCCCAAGTTATTTTAGACACTGGAACACCTGATGTTGACGTAACAATTTGATTATTTAAAATGGTAAAGATGAGCTGAAGGACTAGTGTTCTATATAGCTCTAAAAATATGAATTCATTTTGTCCCAACCGTTGACTAAGTAGAAATTTTTTATTATTATTTGGATAATTGGTACTTATTTTTCTTTCTATTCGTTGGTCATCTTTCTAAATGTTTGTATGCCTTAAGGCTTTTTCTTTGCAACATGTGGAGCAATTGCTAATATAACTTTTAAGAATAATCATTGTGTTACTATGTATCCAAGTGTTACACATAGTGGAGTGATATATTTAGAGGTTTTTCCTAATAAATAATCTAAAAAAAAATTAATCAAAACTGTAATCCAATGATAAATCTAACTTCCTATATCACAAAATTATTATATTAATAATAAGCCTTTGTCCTCAAAATATAAATCAAAATTTTGATCCAACGTACAAATTTGCCTTCCTATATTATTAAATTTCTATAATAATAATATTCTCATAAATAAATAATTTGTATTCCCATAAAAATAAATAATTAATTTTCAAATATATAAACAATAAAGAAATTGCTATCTTTCTAACTTTTAATAACCTAAATCTATAAAAAATTGCCACAGATTAAATTATCATTAATAAGTCCCAAACCTATTATATGTCAAAGTGTTTTCATTACATCAAAAGCACGGAAGTGCTTCACCATTTCCTGTCACATAACTGTTATCACATTATTAAAAAAAACCTATTTAACATTTAAATTCTTCACGTATAATGCAATATGTAGGATTATCAGCGTTTCTTCCGCACATAAAAATATGACTGTAAACTTGTGGTTAAAGAGTCTCCAACTGCACGTCATCTAAGTTTACGTCATTCAAAAAACCTCATGGAGTGGATCATACCAGATCAGTAAGTATTAACGATTTGTGTGACATCTAGATTTTGAAATCAGATTTTGCAGATATTACTCTACAAATTGCATAGCAAATGAATAGCAAATGTATAGTAGAAATCTAGTAAAAAAAAATTAAAATATTAAAATACTAGTGTTTGAATAATTTTTTTTCTCGTGTAAATAGATTCAGCAACATTAAAAAATGAGAGTTCTTAAAATCTTGAAATTTGATAATTATAACTTAAATTTTCAAAAATAATTATGACATTTTAACATAATGTTACAAAAATTTTCAACTATTTTGTACATTCTTTAGAAGAGACCGGAGATTAAATGTACCTATGTAAAGGTAGAATTTGGGTCAAATGTTGTTGTTAAAAAAAAATACTTTATATTTACATCAAATTGTTAGAATAATAAGTTTTTTAGTTTTATTATGAGATTGAATTATTTTATCAGAAAACAAACTATTGACTGCAGCAAAAATTAAGCATTCATTAAATTTGAAGGTTTGGTAATTTTAATATCAGTTTAGATTATTTTATCATAAACTGTTGACGGCCACTTAAATTTTTAACTGGTTTGGTAATTTTAATATCAGTTTCGATTATTTTATCATAAACTGTTGACGGTCACTTTAATTTTTAACTATTGGCAAATCACCCTGTGGCAGGTAATTCTACGATCAAATTCCATCCCAGAAAAGAATAATTAATATTTACTCAGTTCCGAAAACAATTTATTGAATTTAAAAATGCAAAGATTTACATTTCAAAATTACATGAATCATGGCCTCGTCGGTCATCTCCAATTTCATATTCCATGTCGCGTACCTTTCATGCCAGTGGCGTGTATAGATCAACTTTACATATCCATTTTAATTTAAAATGATATCCAAGTAAAATAACTATAAATTATAATATATAAATATTATACAACTATGAAATTATTTGAAAGCCGTAAAGATCGGCATTATGAAAGTTGCGTTTGATGACGGAGTTACGGCTAACACGTTTTCCGCCTTATCTCTCGCCCTCCGATGATGGTCTGACGATTACTTGATGACGCAACTTAATCACAAATTGATGACGCTCCCACCATTACTTGCTGACGCGCCCTAAATGACACAATTACGTTATCCGCGGAGAACTCCAGAACCAAAGATTTCTCGCACATCTGGAGTTACGAATTTTCAATTTTGTGATCATCAATAGACGATCTATCTATCGGCAGGGTACATTTGATCATGTAACATACGCTTTACAAGTTTTTCTTCCGCATCTGTACGCATTTTTTCTGGTTAACTAATTAAAATTAATGGCCGTTGTATTAGATGACTGGAGGAATATTGTGTGTGTCTTTTTTTTTGGGCGGCTTATCTCTGATTCTACTTTGTGGCTATCTTCATTGGAGTTATGCAGACGATGAACAATGCTGAAGAGAACCCACGCGCCCCACCTCCATCGGATTCTTTCCACGATCATTGCAACATGGAGCAACAAGAATGTTTGGATAATTGCACGATCCTTTACCATTTGGCCTCAGATGATCTCCACAAATTCTCAATCTTACATCAAGTATTTGGCGCGTGTAATGTTATCAAATTGATTCAAGTAAGTTGCAACAATATCTTTTTTTTTCAGCAAGAAAAAATACAGTCTGGTGAGTTGCAACAATATCTATTTGAATATTTTCTCATTCTATTATATGAACCCATCTTCACTTCAGATTTCCCTTTCCACAATTCTGAATTGTTTTAACCCCTGATATATATGACGCGCAAACTTATAACTCTTTAGAAACCACGTCAAAAGGAAAAGATCTTGAACATAAACCTTAGAAGGATCGTGTCTGAATTCTGATGAGTTGATGTTCATTTATTTTACTACAATTTCTGTTAATCTGGAAAATAGGACAAACAAATACAGAGATAAAATGGATATATGTTTTTCTTTTATACATCAACCCTTCTTTACATCTTCTACGCGGGGCTGTAAAAGCATTTCAATTCCGCTTTTTTAGCGCAGATCTGCTCTGCTTACAATTTCATCTTATAATCCTTTGCACTGTGGCCGCAGGATCTTCCCACGGACCAGGGAGTTGTTGCAATAAATAGTATGGTCTCGGAAGCAGGTGCATGGCTACAGGATCCTGCGTTGGGGTGTGCAGGCATAATACAGCAGCTTCACCTCCAAATATCAGACCTGGAATCGCAAATAACTGCAACAGAGGCAATGATTCAGAAAATACGTTCCCAGCAGGCGCAACTTCTAGCCTCTATCCCAGCTGGATTTAACAAAAAGTGTAATCCCACAACGAGCACGACTCTAAGCGACGCTGATGACGAAGATGAGGACTAATTCAATTCCAATCTAGCGGATTGAATAGAGTGCCGTTTCAGAAAATGGATACCAAATTGATTGAGAAGAATTGTTATTTCTTTAGTGTCTTTGTTTAAAGAAATAAACGCTAAAATTAGTTGGTGTCCCATTAAAATGAGATGAGATAATCCAATATTTGGTATCCAAATGGATAACATAACCTAAATGACCCGACCCGAGTGAGGATGCTTCCATTGAGGTTTATAGCTTTATATCAAAGTAGATTTATGAATTTACGAAATATTAAAAGGTATTTTATTTGTAAAATTGATTTATGGTTTAAAAGTTTTAGATTTATATAATAAAAAAAAAATTATATTATGGTTGATAGTTTATTATTGATAGTGTAAATTGGTAAAAAAATAATATAAAATATATTTATTGTTTTTTAAGTTAATTATATTTCCTTAAATAAAATTATATTATGATAATTATTTATTAAAATCATGCAAATCTCACTCTTTCATAAACAAATCTGTCACATTGTAAACAGCATTTGTTGGTCGGTATGCAGTATATGATAATACTAAGTTTCTACAAAAGACTAAAAGTAAAAGTAACAACAGTAGATTAGTGACCATATAACCATGAATCAGAAAATAAATAACTGAAAGAGATAACCATTTTATGTGTTTGAAGATGTTGCGACCAGGTTACTCTCACATAAGACGAGGCACTAGAAGTTTGAATTCACCTTGAACATGTTTTTCCATGTGGGTTAACAGGGTTTCCAATCTATCCGCATTTTTTATTGGTTCTGATGAATGCCGTTCAAAAAAGAAATGATTTCATTCTTGTCTTTCTATATCTTCTTTAAAACTCTCGCAAGTAGAGTCATTAGCTACCAGTGGAGAATAATAATATACATGTATTGTTTTATTCTTATCTACCAGTGGAGAATAATAGCATACATGTATTGTTTTCTCTTTGGTATGGGCAGGGTTAGGAATCCAGTCCGCCGCCACATCTAAGTGGAGAATCATTGCATATGTACTGAGGAAAGTTACAGAATGGTATGCAGTCATAGCCTCCTATGTTTGCATCTCAACACATAACTGACTTTACTAGCCACATCCCCTAGCTTCACGATGACCGCATGCATGTTGACTTGCTATACTGACCCCAGCCAACAATATAACCCCACAATACCAAAAGTAAAAGATCTCCCAACTCCACTGACACCCAACAGGTAACGACTCCTCAAAAGAATACAAAAGAAATCCATGGCTAGTGAGTTCCACTCCCTACATGCCTTTTGCACAATTGTGAGGAGGATGTAACCACAACTAACTATACCAAATTTGCTCTGTAAACAAACAACTTTACTAAAAACAAACTAGTCTCGGTAAAGAGGAAAACTTCCAAAATAACAAGTTCTCGGCTTAGACGAGAGTGACCATCCATATTTCCCAACGTATTTACTGAAGCATACAATATGGGAGCAAGTAATATAAGTAATATGAGAAGCAAGAAAATTGTTGGAATTTTTGAACAATTCCAAACACATAGAGGAAATAAAATTCCTCTTTTTAACATAGAGATTTAATCAAAAAAAATTGTTGAACAGAGATGCACAAATAACATCTATTTCATTAAGCATAAACTCAGTTACAAAATGAAGTCTTTCCTCAAAACTGTTGATGTTGTGGTTTCACAAATAAAACACCTAAACTACTACAAACACACAGAGCGTTACAAAATCTTCGCTGTTTCTTTTTCTACTACAAACACACAAAACGTTACAAAATTTCCTCTCTATCTCTTTTACACACTAAAAAAATGCACATACAATGCTCTCTGTTTTTCATAGAGTCTCACAACACTCATTTACAACTCTCTGTCTTTTTTAAAATATACAGTCCAGCATACAAAATGCTCTCTCCATTCTTTTTTTTATACAGACTGTCTTCAAAATGCACACAATGCCTTTTTTGTTTTAGCCTTCGGGCTCATTTTAAAATAATAAAGTCTTTTTACTTTACAAATGCTCTGTCCACTTTTTAACAAACTCTAAATTTAATTTATATATATTATAAACATTTGAATGTTTATAATATATATTAAAAATATATATATATATATATATATATATATATATATATATATATATATATATATAATCAACCTCCTTTACAATAAGACTACCGTAAACATTATAAATACAAAACATAAAACATATGAAAACTTTTAATCCTAAAGTTAAAACCTTAATGAAATATTTTTCGTGGACTTCAAACTTATTAGTCAAAAATCTTTTTGATAATTCATCGCATCCAATTTCTGGGCTGCTCACTTAAGCTTTCAGATTTGCGATAAACACTTCACTAGTTTTAATTCCTTTCCGCATCCATTTTGGGGCTGTTGACGTCAGCTGCCTTTCATTTCGCGGGTGAAGAGCTGCGATGAAAAGGCTCATTCAAATTAAAAAAACAAAATGTGCAGTGGTTTGAAATGTTGGTAAGTGGTGTTTAATGGTAGTGGTTGCAATGTCTTAAAAATAGGGATGGAGAGCTGGATTGCATGTTGTGAGCAATGAATTATTTTGCTGAAAAAAGGCTTATGGCCATTATCCAAGAAAATGTGTTTGCAGGGTTTTAAATATCGGAGATGGAGTGCACAAAACAAAAAAAAATTTGCAGCTGCTGTACTTTTCATCCTCTTGGACAAGGTTGCAGGGGGGTTTAATATTTCAACATTCCCCCTTAAACACAACTGTTGGATTTTCTTGCATACTCAGGCATTTCCATAAATAATTAAAACTCTTCTTCCCCAATGGTTTTGTCAATATATCAGCAAACTGCTCCTCTGTTCTGCAATGTCGCAAAAAAATTTCTCCATTGTTCACTAGCTCTCTGAAGTAGTGAAACTTAGCATCAATGTGTTTCGATCTTTTGTGAAACATTGAATTCTTTGACAATGCTATTGCTGAGCTATTATCACAATAAATTGTTGTGTCTTTTATCTGTTCATGACACAAACTCCTCAACATTCTCTTCATCCAAATTGCTTGACATGTTGTTGCTGTAGCTGCCACATACTCTGCATCTGCTCTTGATAAAGCCACAATTGGTTGTTTCTTAGAAACCCATGAAATAACTCCTAATCCCATATGGAAAACATATCTAGAGGTGTTTTTCCTATCACCTATACTTCCAGCCTAATCACTGTCAGTATATCCAATTAATTCAAAATTTTCTGAAGTGGTGTATAAAATACCATACATTTTTGTTCCTTTCACATACCTCAGAATTCTTTTTGCTGCTTGCCAATGTGCCTCCTTTGGCCTTTCCATAAATCTCAAAATTAAACTCACAACATGCATAATAGCCAGCTTAGTTGCAGTCAAATACATAAGGCTGACAACTATGCTCTTGTACAAACTTGGATCAAAATCCTTATTGATGTCTTCCTTGCTTAACTTCAATCCCATCATTGTAGGAGTAATTTCTCCGTTGCAATCCTGCATGTTAAATCTTTCCAAAACTTCATTCACATATTTAGCTTGAGAAATAAAAATTTTATTTTCATTTACTCTACTTCTATTCCTAAGAAGTATCTCAGCAATCCCATATTAGTCATCTCAAATTCATCCTTCATGACTGTTTTAAATTTTTTAATGAGTTAAGAATCATTACCTGTGAATATCACATCATCAACATACAAAACAACAATAAGCATCTTACCATATTTCTCCTTAATATATAATGTGGGTTCTCCTTCACATTTCTCAAACCCATTTTCCAGTGGATAGACATCTATCCTATTGTACCATGCTCTTGGTGCTTGTTTCAGCCCATAAAAAAATTTCTTCAATCTGCATACTTTGTGCTCTTGGTCTGCTTTCTCATATCCCATAGGTTGTTCAACATATAACTCTTCCATCAACACTCCATTTAGAAAAGTTGATTTTACATCCATTTGGTAAAATTTCCACTTGTGTTGTGCTACTATGGACAACATTTCTCTTACTGTTTCCATTCTTGCAATTGGTGCAAATGTTTCTTCATAATCTGTTCCTTGTTGCTTCTTGTAGCCTTTGACAAAAAGTTTGGTCTTATGCCTTTCAATCTTACCTTCAACATTGATTTTGGTTTTATGAACCCATTTCACTCCAATAACTTCTTTGCCTTTTGCGAGATCAACTAATTCCTGTCTTATTTTTCTCAATGACATTTATTTCTTCATCCATAACATCTATCCATTTATTATATTTTTCTGCTTCTTCAAAATGAATAGGATCATATACATGACAATATAATGCAAATAAAGAGTTCATACCTTCATTTTCTGCCTCTTTCTCATAGATTTCACTCAGACTTATGAATCTGGTTCCTCTTTCAATTAGTGTACTGGTGCTTGTAGAAGCACTCAAATCTACTCCTTGTGATGTGCTTGAAGAAGCACTGTCTTCACTTCTCAAGGGTGTTCTCATTCCAGCTTGTGGTGTCCCTTGTTGTCTTGGTGTCGGTGGAGATGGTGCTCCTAATGAGGGATGTCTTTCAGCCATTTCTTCCTCCTCTTTATCATGAGACAAACAACTAACATTCAATGTTTTCTCAACACTTCCATCCCAAGCTTCTTCCTCAATAAATTGTACATCTCTGCTTATAAAAAAAATTCTTGGTGGATGGGTTATACAATCTGTATGCCTTTGATTCTTCACTGTATCCAATAAATATGCACTTCTCCCTCTTACTGTCCAACTTCTTCCTTAGCTAATCTGGAATGTGTGCATAAGCCACACAACCAAAAACTCTCATGTGGGTGACAAATTGTTTTATGCCACTCCATGCTTCTTCTGGAACTCTATTCATTACAGCTTTGGCTGGGCATCTATTAAATATGTATGCTTCAAAATGTACATCTTCAGCCCAATATTCATTTGGAAAATGTTTTGCCTTTAACATACTTCTTACCTTGTCCATGATGGTTCTATTTTTCCTTTCAACAACTCCATTTTGCTGCGGTGTATACCTTGCTGTAAATTGCTTATGAATTCCATTTTCTCTACAAAAACGTAGAAAATATTTGGAGATATATTTTCCTCCTCTATCTGTCCTTAAGACTTTAATATGCTGTTCACTTTGGTTCTCAACAAGAGCTTTAAAGTGGCAGAATTTCTCAAACACTTCACTCTTCAAATTCCAAAAATAAACCCAAATTTTTCTTGTGAAATCATTAATGAAGGTCAACATATAGTGGTTTCCTGCCAATGATGGTGTTTGCATTGATCCACATAAATCTGAATGGACAATTTCTAAGGGTTCTTTTTCCCTTATTCTCTTTCCTGATGGAAATCATTCTCTGTGTTGTTTGCCCAAGATGCAACCTTCACAATGGTTGTTTTGTTTTTCAATCAATGGTAATCCCTTTACCATACCTTTCTTACGAAACAAATTCAGAACTCCAAAGTTGAGATGTACAAATCTCAAGTGCCATAACCAGTTTTCCTCCTTATTTCTCTTTGGAATGTCTCTTGTGTCACTGTTGCCATGTCAACTCCTTTCTTCAAATCTGCTCTCATCTTGAGAGGTAAAATTATGTTCCTTGTCATCTTCACTTGTGCAATGCATTGATTGCTTGGTGGTTTATCCATGATGGTGCATACATCATCTTCAAAAAAAACATTATATCATTTCTGAATGAGTTGTCCAATGCTCAAAAGGTTACAATTCATACCAGGCACATAATAAACATCTGATATGGGTTTTCTTTCTCCCTTCTTTGTCAATACACTTACTCTGTCTTTTCCCATGACAGAGACCTTACTGTCTGTCCCTAATGTTGCTTGAGACTTTACATTTTCATCAATCATGGAAAACATAGAAATGTTTCCAACCATATGGTTGTTATATCCTCAATGTAGAAACCATATATCTTCACTCTTTTCTTCAACCATATTACATGCTAAAAAAAGCTTCTCTTGACTCATATCTTCCTTAGTAAAATTAGCACTGGTCTATTACCCATGTCACTCTATTTCTTCCTACATTCATTGGCATAGTGCCCATACTTCTTACAGTAATGACATTGGACTTGGGATTTATCATACCTTTGTCCATGTGCTTACTTTTTCCACCTTGTTGGCTACTGCCTTGGCCTTGGTTCTAATTTTGGTTGCTGCCTCTTCCATTTGTATTTGCATGGCTATTTCTTCCTCCTCTATTTTAGCTTCTGCCTCTTCCTTTTCTTCTGTATTTTCCTCTGCCTTGACCTCTTCTTCTTCCAAAGGACATTTGGGTCTTGAAGGCATGCTCCAAAGATGAGTTTTTGTTCATGTGTCATCAATGATGCATGAAGCTAATTAACAGTAAACTTTGAGAGATCATTTGTCTCTTCAATGGTTGTGACTATCACATCAAACCTTGAGGGTAAGCTCCTCAACGCTTTCTCCACTATTCTTCTTTATTTTACTGTCTCTCTATGAGATATCATTTGGGTAACCAACCCAATCAACAAAGTGAAGAATGAGTCTATTGTATTAGACTCTTCCATGCAAATAACTTCAAAATCCATTCTCATCAATTGAAGCTTTGATGTCTTTGCCTTCTCCATTCCTTCGTAGGATGTCTAGAGGGTATCCCATGCATCCTTGGACCTCTTAGCTGCTGTAATCGTTGGAAATACAATTTCATGCACTGCTTGATAGATATAGAAGAGGGATTTTGAGTCCTTCTTCCTATTTCTCTTCAGAAAATCCTTTTATGCCTGTGCTAAGGCATTAAATACATTTTCATCTGCTGGTTCTTCTAGACCATCTTCAAGTAACTCCCATAAATCTTGAGAGATAAACAGAGCTCTCATTGTGATTTCCAAATAGTCATAGCTCTTCCCATTAAACTATGGGAGTTGAGTATTTCCAATACTCGTGCCTGTGCTAGCTCCTGACATGGCTAGCTTACTGAACTATGCTCTACACTTGATTGTGTTTTCAAATAAATTGTTTTCGAGGACTGCACTCTTTAAAACAAAACAAAACTCTATTTTGAGGTAAATACCTTGCTTGCTGAACTTTTACACTACTGGTCAAAAGCTGCAACAAATTCCTTCCTTCAGCTTCTTTGACAAATTTCAAAGAGCCTGGACTAGCTCTGGTACAATGTTGGAATTTCTGAACAGTTCCAAACACACAGAGTAAATAAAAATCCTCTTCCCAACAGAGAGGTTCAATTAAAAAAAAATTGCTGGACAGAGATGCACAAATAACATCTATTTCATTAAGCATAAACTCAGTTACAAAATGAAGGTTTTCCTCAAAACTTCTAATGTTCTGGTTTCATAAAAAAAACCCCAGCTACTACAAACATAGTGTTACAAAATATGCTCTGTGTATCTTTTACACAGTAAAAAAAATGCACATACAGTGCTCTCTGTTTTTCATACAGAGTCTCACAACACTCTTTTACATCTCTCTGTCTTTTTTAAAATACATAGTCCAGCATACAAAATGCTCTCTCCATTTTTTTTATACAGAGTCTATCTTTCTTCAAAATGCACATAGTGCCTTTTTTGTTTTAGCCTTCGGGCTCATTTTAAAATAATACACAGTCTTTTTACTTTACAAATGCTTTGTCCACTTTTTAACAAACTCTAACTTTAATTTATATATATTATAAACATTTGAATGTTTATAATATATATTAAAAACATATATATATATATATATATATATATATATATATATATATATTATAACCAACATCCTTTTTTAAAATAATACTGCCGCAAACATTATAAATACAAAACATAAAACATATTAAAACTTTTAATCCTAAAGTTACAACCTTAATGAAATATTTTTCACGGACTTCAAACTTATAAGTTAAAAATCGTTTTGATAATTCATCGAATCCAATTTCTGGGTTGCTGACATAGGCTTTCGGATTTGCGATAAACACTTCACTGGTTTATAATTCCTTTTCGCATCCATTTTGGGGTTGTTGACGTTAGCTCCCTTTCTATGAGATATGTATTCTATTGGCTGATGCTTTGTCGTGTTGGCATGGTGGGGACCTCCTTTCATTTTGCAGGTGAAGAGTTGTGATGAAAAGGCTCATTCAAATAAAAAAACCAAAATGCGTGGTGGTTTCAAACGTTGGTAGGTGGTGTTTAATGGCGGTGGTTGCAGTGTTTTAAAAATAGGGATGGAGACCTGGATTGCGTGGAGTGAGCCATGAATTATTTTGTTGAAACAGGCCTATGGCCATTATCCAAGAAAATGTTTGCAGGGTGTTAAATATCGAAGATGGAGTGCACACAACAACAAAAAATTCTGTCACTCCTGTATGTTTCATCCTCCTGCACATGTTGCAGGTGAGTTTAATATTTCAACAACAATTTGAATTACTTTTATTTGCATGAATTTCTTGAATTGCATTATCTTCTTATTCTATTAATGTCTCACATATTTTTTTCATTCTTTTTCTATTTTTTTCTCATATTTCCTTTGCTAATGACTATTTATTTCCTTTTCTAGATCTAAATATTCAATTTCCCATGTTTTCTCTAAATATTTGTGTAATTTTCAAGCTTTAATATTTCTCTATGAATGAATGTTTTATTTATTTTTTCTACATTATAATTTGGAGACACACACACACACACATATATATAGCATAGGCTCAATCGAGCCCTTGAGCAGTAACATTTTTCATAAATAAAATTAATAAAAATTTGTAGGTTGTTGGTAGTGGTTATCTTTTTAATGGCTAGATCGAGAAATTTGAATTTTGAATTTAACCCATAGAGTGTTTGAAGTGCTCAATGGAGTTCGTAGGTTTCAAAATTTAGAGTTTCCGAACTCCTTCTCCAAATTTCTCTCTAACCCCATTTTGTATACTAGCTGATTTAGTGGAGAATTTGTCCCTAACTGGCAGAGTTGATCATGTTGTATTTATTAGAGAATCATCTATCCAATTACATGTGAATTTGTATTTATGAAAGAATTATTTATCCAATGAAATATGAATTTGAAACTTTCGAACTTGTATGATATTTTTCATCTAATTTCTTTTAAACATAAGGCTTGAAATTTCTTTTGACAATTTCAAAAGGGCTAAAAAAATCATTAACATAAAATATACACAACCAAATTTCAAAAAATATCACTATCTTTGTTTACGAGTCCTCTTCAAAAGATTACTCTTTGTTTTTCAATTTATTTAAAGGGTTCAAATTTTTTTAAGCAAACACCTGTTTTCAAAATGCAGTTGAAATATTACTTCGTTGGCTTCTAAAAATAATAAAAATCTGATTTTGCATTAAAAAAAAAAAAAATTTAATACAGAAAACTTAGTTCTCTCCATGCTCATACATATTTTTTTTTAATATTACAGATTTTAGAGTACCTTATGGTATATGAAAAATCACATACTTATTAAGATGTGCTATAAGTTGTAACCAATTCACAAAGAGAAGTATTGGATTTAATGGAAATATGAGAGATTATACAATGTTATTTTTTTTTGCAAAAAATATTATTAGGACAACAATATAATTCTCCACATATTGTGAGTTCTATTCAAAATTCACAATCCTTATATGAAATTTTAAGATTACAGTTCCATATGAATTTTAGGGATAAAGAATGTGCTGCTATGATCCAAGTTCCATACATATTAAAGTTATATCTCTAAAAATTTTGTTCACCAACTAAATCATCAAAAAATTAATTAAAAATTTAATCCAGTGAAAAATCTAAACTCCTATATCACCAAATAACAAATCTAAATTTTGGTAAAGTTTTGATCCAATAACAAATCTAGCTTCCTATACCTCTAATTTCTTATAATAATGATGTCCTAAAAATTAATAAAATAAATAATCTAACTTCCTATATCTCTAATTTCTTATAATAATAATACCCTACAAATGAATAAAATAAATAATTAGTATTAAAATACAAATAAATAATTGGTACTTAAATACATAATTAAAATAAAAAAATAAAAAAAAATAATATCTCTAAGTCATAAATGTTTTTTACACAACTTTTAATAATCAAAATCCATAAAAATAAAATTTGCTAAAAAGAGTGTCAAATGTGCGCCTTTTATGTTCTTGGTAACACAAACACTGAAATGAATTACAATTCTGTACCATAGAAATGTTATCATAATATTAAAACATAAATTACTATAAAAATAATTTCAATCCAAATTATATATATATATAGCTATTATTAATTCTGTCTTATTATGGTATTATAGTGTTTCTTCAGCGCATAAAAATATCACTTTAAACTTGTGGTTGAAGAGTCTCCAACTGCACGTCATCTAAGTTTACGTCACGATCATACCATATCAGTGAGTACTAACAAATTGTGTGACATCTTGATCTTGAAGTCAAATTTTGGAAAATATGAAGAATAAGTGTACCGATTGTGTTAAAAAAAAAATAAAAAAAAATATCAATTTGTATTAATTTAATTTCACAACAGATGATGATTAACATTTATTAAGTTTGGAAATATTTTATTAAATTTAGAATGGTGAGGATTTACTTTTTAATTTTTTGTACGTTTTTGTACGTTTTTGTGTTGCACCAATATTTCAAAAATTACCATAATTTAAATTTATGCTCCAAACACATTTCAAAATTACATGACTCATTGCTTTGTCAGTGCTGTCCAATTTACTGCTTCATGTCGCGTATTATTCACGCCACTAGGCTGTATGGATCAACTTTGTATATGAATTTTCAATTAAAAGGAAACCTAAGTATAATAAATATACTACAATTTATAAATATTATTATATTATTATTATTATCTAATTTTAATTTTAAGGTCACAACCAAGTCACACACTAAATTGGTGTATGAGATTCTCTTGTTTGTGGGACAAGGGACCTACCTCCGTGTAGTGATTTGAAACGAGAGCTTTCTGCGCTTTCTTAACATCCCTTTCTTTCTAGAGTGTTTTCAATTGTAAATTCATTGTTCTTTTACCAATTCACTGTTTTGTTATTTTGCATGTGTTTGCTAGCTCTCATAATATATAGTGAATAAAGTCGCCAAATCCATTGTTGTTCATGGGAGTTGTCGAAATGGTGGCAAATGAGTTACCGCAACGGTGCCCAGTGAGTTGTCGCAACTGCGTCATCATTGTGGCAACTCACTATTACCGTTGCAGCTACTCACTAGTTAACGTTGCGGCAACTCAACCATTGGAATAGTAGTGTCTTTTAGGATTTGATGGAAACAATAGTGGCCCTTAGGCAAAAATGAATTTTCTCTTTCCACACTAAGCATAATGAAAATATTGTTAAAGAAACGTATAACCAAGATTATTTGTATCTTGCTTTTATAAAACCACAAGAACACTATCCTTTCTTGTAAACCGGTCTATTTGATTCTTTGTATTTGTAAACAAAATCTAATTGGCTTAATTCAATAAATGGTTTACTATTATTACATGCCAAACAAGATCAAGGTTTATGAGAGTAGTATGCAACACTATAAAAAAGTGGATATTGCAAATTTAGGGGTTACAAATATTTGCAACACAGAATTCAAAGGCAATAGGGAGAAATAGAGATGGTGCTCTATGTGGGAAAAATGGTGCAATTGACTAGAATACATTTTATGTTGTCTACCTTGCATTGGCAAAATATGTTCATGTCCCATTTATTTATTGACATGGACATTACAAGGAATTTATTTTCCCACCACACCTAAATGGAGAGTTCCAATAGCCTTTTGTAATCTCCTGTCAAGAAAAAGTGTTGATTAAGTTCAGGCGTATACTAAGGTAAAGGAAAAATGACCTATAAAAATGAACACCTCATAACAATCAACACATTAAGAACTTATCATGAAAGCTAGCGATATTGTCTCTTGAATTATAGTATGTAAAAACATACCTAACAATTAACTACACATAAGTCTCCTAAAATTGAAAGCTTTAGAGTGATAAGGAAGATCTGGGAGTAAAGAGATTATTCGCCCTAAACCTTGTTAGAACATAAAGTATTGTCAACAAATACAATTGTCTAAGAATGTAATGTTAATTGGGAATAAATTTTCTCTAATACTAAAGTCAAGTAAAACACTAATAATAAATCAACACTATCTAAAATTTTTTTGTCTCTCCATAGAAAAATAAAAACCTCTTAAAATAAATATTATAAAAATATTTAATATTGCTCCAAGGAAAATAAATAAAAGTAAGCACTACATCTCAATAAATAAAAAAAAAAAAAAAATTAAAATGATTTACAAGAACTTCTCGAAAATAGTTAAAGTGTAATTGCGACCTAAATTTTAATCTAGTGTTGCATAGGTGAAAATAGTTAAAGTGATAAAATCAACCTAACATTTAATACAACTTTTCATAGTGGCAGATATGAAATGTGCATTTTTCATGACATTTGAATTAGTATGATACATGAGACATCTTTCTCAAAAAATGTACATTTTCCACTACTTGTATTTGATGTATCATATTTCCTTTGTTTGTAACACAAACTACCAACTGTAATCCACCTCGACATCATGGAACTAAGGTTCCAACCTTAATCCAACACATTCTAAACTATCTTTAAATTTAATCCAATATTTAAATATGTTTATCATGTCTCTAGGGGTCCCAACTCCCGAGTCAACTTCAGGTGGGGTTTCAACTTCAAAATTTTCCTAAGGTTGTCTTTGATGCTGGGAAGCTGTGATTATTTTTGAGGATTTTATATTGCAATTTGCTTTCAATGTTTCACACTTGAAGATCAATTCAGGTACATCAAATTATGACCACTCCTGCCCTCTACAAAAAGGCTATATCGTTAGAGAAAGATGATTTAATATAAATTTGACCTACACCAAGTAGCTTCCAATAATTTGAATTAATTTGTACTAAGTGGACCCTAACAAAATAGTTCAATCTCAACTAACTCTATATTATATAAAAAAAATAAAAGTAGAAAAGAAGTATATTAAATATGGATTTGAGTATATTATATTTGTGGTTATATGATTTTTTATAGAGTGAAAAGAATAATTTTCACAACCAAGATGCTCATTATATTCGTGGTTCTATTACTCATTATTACAGTGGCAGCAATTCACATTTATGATGAATTTCCACTGTAATAGGGATTTTCTTAATCGAATTTATGGTTATATATATATGGTTATATGAGTTTTTTGTGGAATTAAAAAATACATTTTTTAGAACTAATATAATCATTATATTTATGGTTATATTCTCATTATATTTTATTAAATCGATTTTCATTTAATTTTTTTCCTCCTTTACAGATGGTGAAAAAGTGGCCAATGATTTGTTCTTCATAATGAAGCACTATGCCAAGTCTACGAAAATAATAGAGAAATTCGAGGGACAATAACAAATAATGAAGCCTATTATATATCCCTATTTGATGGGCTAAGAGAAACCAAGAGTTATGGTGAAAGTGACTATGTCACTTACACCAATTTAGAATTGACAACTAATCAAATCATTGGCATTTACCAAGCTAGAAAAAAAAACGTGAAACCCCTCCACCAATAAGAAAAAAACATTGTTGCACAGTTTCAAATTTTTAACATCTTTTATCGATTAGATGTCCAAAGGTTGCTAATGATATACTCATTGAATTAGCATCCAATGGAAGCGGATGTGCAACAATGTGGAGGAGCCAACATGTGCTTCACGAATTTTCATTGACAGACATAGATATATGTGGCATGTTAATGAATTGGTTGTTCTTTTATTTTCTATTGAGGGAGTCTTATTATGGAGTTCTTATTTCTTGTGATAGATTGTAGCAACATAAACAACTATTATGTCCATTTTTTATGTATTTACATGAGCTTTGTTTTTATGGATGCACTTACTTTGTTTTTTGGTAATTTTTGGTATGTGTATGTAAAAATGTAATTTTCAATCAATACTATTACAGTTTGTATATATGTTGGAAATACTAAAAAGGGTAGGGGGAGAATTAAAAATTACTTTTACAAATTATATTTTATCAATTAATATTGCTTTAAACATAACCCAAAATTGAACAACAAAATAAATATTTTTATTATCAAATAGAGGAGTCCAAGTACAAGTCTGTAATAAAAGTCTAATGAAATTGAATTCTTAAAGAATCTCCTTCAATAACAATTAATGCAAGATACCCTAAGTGGTTACAACCCAACCAAGATATCTTATATATAAATCATTATTTTCCATTTATACATGGTTAAATGAAAAATGCAATTGTGATATCTTGCATTTTTCCAATCCATAGCTCCAACCTCATTTAAGGGGCAGAATTCCAATTAGGTGATTTGAGCATCTTGGTTGTAAAAAATGTTTTTTTTTTTAACTTCATTATCAACATCTATAGCCACAAGTTTAGGTGATTTTAATTGAAGCACGTTCTGACATACATGACAACAAAAAAATCTAAGCTTGCAAACAATGAAAATAACATGAAGAACTTGCAAATCAAGGAACTTAACTTGATAATAATGCAAAATTACAATATGAATTCAAGTATAACTAATAAAATATAACCAATAATTTTTAAGGAAAGTAATTTAAGGAGTCAATGTAATGGTGCATGGGCCCACAAAGTTGCATGTAATATAACTTTAAATTATTATGATGGGAAATCAGGGCCCTCCAAGGAAAATCGCCCTCTCATTATAGTGATCACTGTTGCAGAAAATCCTAACTACGTACAAGGAGAATCTCTGACTGAGTAAAACGGAAACAAAAATCTCCCTTGACCACAACTACAACAAATTCTCTGTGGAAAATGGGCAACAACCCTTGCGGCAAGACTTGACTTCGTACAAAGGAAACATTAATCTACCATGACCACAACAACAATGAACTGTCAGTGTCAAATGGGTGGAAAACCTTACAGAAACATGTAAATGTGTAATGTCCCTGCCATAGATGACGTGACGTGATATTACTCGACTCATTACCCCTACTCTTCCATTGTGTCGTTGTCCCACATTCAAACTTTTGCAAAGAAAAAAAACAACCATAGCCACTCTAAACTCTGAGTAAAGATGGAAGGCCCAATAGTACGTAGAGAATGTGCCTAATAATGGCTAGATGAATTTCCACGCGTTAAAGCATTTTTTGAACAGGACGACTTGATATAGTATATTCACAGATTTTAGGGGTATGATGATGGCATATCCCTAGAATTTTACATGCATTACAAGGAGGGTATATCTTAAGTGACAATGTTACCTCAAAGGAGAGAACTACGGTTTGTTCCTTGAAAACCCCAACCTGATGTTGTGCGACATTTCCTTGAGGTAGGTGAAAAACTTCTCATGACAGGAACATGATTTGACAGGAAGTAATTACCAAAACCCTGGAAAGATGTTGCATTCCTTTTCAAGAGATTTTTCATTTGCAAAGGAAGGTATGTTGTTATTTATTACCAACACCTTCGATTGTTTGACAACTTGCATCATGGAAGGTTGGTTACCAAGCCTTTCTTTCTTACAAAAACCATAGACCAAACGGCTCTAGGTGTGCATAAATAAAATTGGTTGCTCGAAATCATGTTCCACCAGTGCCTCATTAAAATTTTGGTGGTTGTTTCTCTACAAAGGGAAGGGATAACTTGGGATGAACTAGCTGGAAGGCCATTGAATGTTGAAGCTTCTACCTCACTAGAGGATACCATGGAAGCTGCAACTCTGCCCCATGACCCCCAAATTGCAATTCCACACCATCACCTCCCAGCTACAGAAATTTCCACAGAACCTTTCCATGTGGAAACTAAGCCACCCAGTATTAAAACTTTGAGGGTTTCTAACGTTTCATATGCTAAATCCCCATAGAAAGGAGATGAAGAAGAGGATGATGATGAAGTATAAACATTGAAGAGTAAACCTGGCACTATAATATTGAGAAGATACAGGAAACACTTGGCAGTAGTGCCAAAATCCAAGGAGAACAGGAGAAGGCGAGGTCGTCTTGCTCTAGTTCTTGAAACCCTCCTTGTTGCTATAGAAGAAATCCCAGATGAAATAACAAAAGAATAAGATAAATAGAAACATCCTCAAAATTCATTTATTGAAGAAGGAGTCATGGAGCAAGGATCCATGTAGCAAGGATTCATGGAACAAGGATTAGGCCACCTTGCTGACGCAAAATAAAAAGTTGATAAGGTTCCCCCTCATGATTTTGACTATGAGTACATACAAGGAGTAGCCAAATGGCATGGAACATATGGCCTTTACTCAATGTCAATTGTGTATGGGGATGCTGAGCTGGACCAACTAACTACACCACTATAATTGACAAAGAAGCACATTGTAATAGTAATTACCCCTATAAATATTCCTCTGTATATTTTATTGTTAAGGAATAATAGGATTCTCCAAATGAAAAATGAACAACTACAAATCAAAGTTAAATCCCTAAGAGATGAGCTCAGGAAAAAAAAAACTTTTGATACATTATATTTCTTGGCCCAAGTTGCATATTCCATACACATTGGTTTCATAGATATACCTTCTCTAGGGGTCCAAAAAAATATACCCCTTGGAAAAAAACAGACTGATGAATTTTTTGTGCAAACAGGGGACCATAAATGAGAAAGGAAATTTACTAAAAGCACATTCATGCATATAGAGGAAAAATAATCACAGATGAAACTAACAAAAGAAACAGTTTTAAAAATAAAGGAACAAGAACCAAATATGAAACTAACGAAGGATCAAGAACCAGTGATCAAACTGACCAAAGACATTGATGTGAAAACAGAGGATGAGGAAGAAAAGGATAAATTAGTCCTGTGTATACCCTCATATATGGGGAAACAAATACCTTTCCATTTTCAAGAAAATTCAATTCATGAACTTTACAAGACATGTGAAGAATATATAAAAAAAAAAACTTTTACGAAAAATTAAAAACACAGTGGCTGAGTTGCAAAGGAAGGTGAGAAAGTTGGAGAATGATAAGAAACAAATTGGAGGGATAATGGATGGTGTGCTTAGTTTCAGGGTTCCTTCAACCAATTACAATGTATACTTGAAAAAAATATTGTTTATGTTTAAAAAGAATGCTATCATCAAAAATAAGCCTTTCCAGGTTGAATATAGACATGGTTTCATATAAGCATATATGACCTACACGAATCTAGAAAAATACTTTATCTATGAAATGTAACCACATAATTGTCTGGTATCTCTTAAAAAAATATGGAATCCCAACCATGCTACAGGGGATGTCCAATTGAGAGCCTTTGTATCATATTTGAGAAATCAAGGTAGTTGGATGGAAGCTCTTAAAATTTATATATGTAATTCCGAGAGTCTTTTGTGGGTTAAAGGAGAATACGAAATATGTATGCAGGTGATAAAAGAACAACAAGAGTTAGCCAATTTGTCAAAGGTAGAAAAGTATATCATGAGGAAGAGGCAGGAGACCATTGCATATTGCACAACCCAAATTCAAATATTGGAAATTGTCTCACAAGAAGAATGTAAAGCAAGGTGGGATGCCTCAGGAAAGAAAATCCAAAATAAAGATCCATTTAACTACCTAAACTTAAAGATAGCCTTACAAGGGTTTACCATTATATTATTTCCATGGAATGGTCTAGGAATAACTGGATAAGTCTTCAATTTCACTATCCAATTATTTGGATGCCAACAAGGTTATAAAAAAACTCCTATTCCCTCAGGGAAAAAAGAGAGTTTGAATGTTGGAATGTAATTATGGAAACATGAGGGTATCTTCGTCCTGATGAAGCAGGACAAAGTTATTATTGTATCAATAATATTCATGAAAATCCCCATCATTCTCATATTCAAATTGACCCATTTTCTTGCTAATATTCACTCCCTCATTGTTTCTAATCTTCACTCCCTCACTGTTGTTGACACATTGGCTCACCGTTGCTAACACACTAGATCACTGGTGAGACAACTCATAGACAACAAACGCATAATCTTTAATGTTGTAATATATATTATTCTCCAATAATATATCAATATTAGCATTGAGGAGTTATAAAAAACCGGCCCAAATTGTGTTTTACATGTTTAGTTACAATTTCATTGTAAAAAATAAATGCATAATATTTGATGTTGTAATATATATTATTCTGCAATAATATATCACCATTATCATTGAATAGTTATAAAAAATGGTAAAATCATGTTTTACATGTTTAGTTACAATTTCCTTGCATTTCCTCTACAAATTTTGTTACATTTCCATTGCTTTTATTCCAATTTATATATTAGATTCATGTTTAGACACCAATATATGCAAGCATAATGCAAGTATGTAAAACCACTTAAAATATATCTTCCATAACATACAAAATAATCGATGTGTTGAAATACTAAGTATAAATGCATGGAGTTATTTACTCGCCTTAAATGAGAATTCCAACAAATTAGACAAATCAACGAACATGTCCTCACCACCTATCAAATAGAGAGGAACATACTTAACAAAAAAATAATACATCAAATACATGTAATACATGAATAAATATTAAAATCAAATTGAAAACAAAATCATTCATAAGAAACTTGGAAAACCATTCATTGTTGGAGCGAGGGCGACCTCATTTGTTGAGTTGTTCAAACTCAAATGGTTCTTCTTCATCAGCCGCGATATTCAATTCAGTTTCCAATATTGCATTTTGTTTGCTTGTTTTTCTTCTCTTCTGGGGGCTTATGAAACTCCTCATCCTCTTCAAAGATGACTCAAAAGCACCCAATCCACATGTGAATTCATAATCCATAATAAGAATATTGTTGGCATCATCCAACATTTTTTTAATGAAAGAAATCAATTGTTAAATCTTGGTCAAAGTAGAAGGAGGACTTTTTCGAACCAGGTCTATGTAGCCAAATTACTCCTCTTTGGAAAACTCAATTCCTTCAACATTTATATCAAAATTGTGACTATCCATGGCAAATATGTTTGCATCTTCACCAAGATATGATATTGCCTCTATATTTATCTCGGGAGTGTTATTGTATGAATCATGTGTTCTTTATGACATGCTTGCAAATGTTTCCATGAATAGAACATGGGAAATCACAAGTTATGAAATTTGTGCAATGATAAGTGACAAGATATTGATTATTAGATTTAGATGATTCCTCACCCAAAAAGAAGTAAAAATTTTCTCGTGAGTGCTGCAGTCACTATCTGGAATTAATTTTTCTTTTTTCATTGAATATTTAAATTGTTTCTCTTTCCTATAATTATTCAAAAATCCTTCTTTTTTTAGAATTTCCTTAAACCGATAATAGGGTTAGACATTTGTTAGAAGAACATATATCAACCAATCCAACCAATGACAACATTTCTTTCTTCTATCAGATAGAGATTTCATCTTTAGGTAATAGTGATATGACTCCACAACATTGTTTGTATCTTTATTTTCATGGGGAAAATACCAACAACGGTTTATCCACCTCCCTAATCGCATAAAATTTGGGTTAATGAAGATATTTCATCCATATGAAAACCAAAAAGAGAAATTTAAGAAAGACTTTGTCAACTTACAAATATTGTAACCAACAACACAATTCTTGTAGAAATAGTCTAGGAAGTTCTCCTCATGAGAAAATTTGTTAAAGAAAGCATTAATTGCATTTCTCACTTCAAAAATGGAACAATAATTCACAATTAAACCCAAATCACTAAAAAATTATTTTGTTATTTCTATACTATTGGAAAATTGATTCACATTTTTTAGCCATCACTACAATAAAAAAGGTCATTGGTGAGGGGAAAAAAATGTCACGATAAGCTCATTGGTGGCGATCAAAAGAGCCTTCATCACCAAAAATTGAATGTCATCAAAGGTGGAATCACTGAAAGTATACATGTTGTGGTTAAATTCAAGGTTCGTCACTAAAATGATTTATAATTACATATAGTGACCGTAGCCATTTAATATGAGCAATGGTGACAGACAATAGCCTTCGTCACCAAAAAATTGAACGTCACCAAGGTTTTGTCGCCAAAAGTATGTGTTGTGGTGACATTCAAGGTCCATCACGAATATTTATTATAATGACAGATAATGACCTTCACCATTTCATATGAACAACAACGATTTACTGTGATGGACCTTTCATGGTCGTCACTATTGGTGCATATATATGGGAACGTTCGTTGACCCTCGCCATTTCATATTTGGTGAGGGTCAAAAATTTTCATGATAAGATCATTGGTGACTTCAAGGCCCATCACGAATAATGACTATAATGACAAAAAATTACCCTCGCCATTTCATATCAACAACAGCGATTTATGGTGATAGACCTTTCATGGTCGTCACTATTGATGTGTATATATGGTGGCATTCGTTGACTGCCACCATTTCATATTTTGGTGAGTGTCTAAAAATGTCACCATAATATCATTGGTAATGGTCAAAAGAGCCTCCGTCACCAAAAACTGATCGTCGTCATTCCATATGAATATCAGGGCACAATGGAATTGAAAATCCAACCTCCTGCTTGTAAAGCATGTGCTCTTCCATTGAGTTAGCACCCTTTAAAGAATCATACTTTTAAAAATTATGTCTTGAAACCTCATATATTGTAAATTATACAACTTTCAATAAATTTAATTCTCTTCAATATTTTATTAAACAAGCAAAACATCATCGAAGCTATAGGTCCCTACCTAATGGTTATGGAAGTTATGAAAAGTGGGTGGAGGGAAAAATAGTTATGTATATGATACTCAATATGTTAAGTTGAATATTCAATTAGAATTGAAACTCTGAAGACATTTATAGCCTACAAATGGCCTATAACTAAAAAATGCACCAAATATTGCAAAGGAATTTTCATAAGTGGATAGCATATGGAAGAAGAGCATTGATGAACACAAATGAAATATGTTACAAGTTGAATGAAATAAAAATCCCAATGTTGTTGTTGTTGGGTGAATTTTTATAATTAGGACCTTTGACTTTCCTTTATCACGTAAATATTCAGATTATAAATTATAAAATTTAGATATTTGAATGATATCTAAAATTTTGTGCAAATGTAACACGAATCTCCTGGGAACCACATGGAAAAATAAAAATAATATATATATATATATCCCCTTCACATAAAGCGACATGTGATTTGGAATTTCACAAGTTCGCACTCAAAACATGACAACAACCAACAAATAAAAAAATTGAAACTTATCACAGTAAGAGTATCTCTTTTCAGCAGTGAACACCAAACAATAATACAATAATTAGTTCACTTTAAGACTGCAAAACATTGGAAAAAAACAATATGTTCAATTATTTGCTAGTACAAATTGGACTTAATTCTAATGAAGCAAAAGAATTGATACTAAATCACAAATAAAAATGACCAAAAACAATATAAATTAAATTTTTTTTAAAACACACTCCATCACTACCTTCCATGTCCATACATCCATATTTTACAATATTTAACAACCTCTTTTACAGGAAAACCCAGTGAATAGATTTCGTAAGTTTGAACTAGAAAATACATAAAATATGGAGTTGATGATTTTTAAAGATGGAGCTCAAAACTAACCTTTAACTCATTTTGATATCTACATATTTTCATCCAGCGGATGGTGCCTTTCTCATTATGTTGGAGAAGAAAAATATGACAAATATAATTTTTTGTTTAGTCTTTCTTCATTTGTCGTGCATGTATATTGGGGTGTTTGTTTAATTTTTAGTTCAAAGGCATATGGATCAACATCTAGGGTAGACAGTTTAATTGCTCCTTAGGTGTGGATGAACCAGAATTCTTAGATGAGCCAACATTTGTGTTGTCTTTGGATTTAGGACCACCTTTTACCCTAGTTGTAGGGGTGTTAATCCCCATAACCTGCTTTTTCCATTTAGCCACAACATGCTCCTTGCTTGGTGAATTATTTTTCTTTTTACTTTGTGGAGTGCTTTTTTTCACTAGAGTTGGAAAATATTATGATTAGGTTCAACATGCTACATAAGAAATCCATGACGACTACCAGGCATATTAATCAATACTTTATTAATAGAACTAAGGTACCTTGTGAACATATCATATTTGAATTTATCAGATTGAGAGAATCACTTTTCCTTGGCTTTCTTTTATCCCCCGATGTTTTAGTTTCTTTGAAGACTTTAGAATGTCCTCATCTCCCTCGGTCATCAATTTCTCTAAGTGTGCTGGTGTTTTATAATCTGTCTGTGTTTTGCAAATACCTAAATATGATTCCGCTGAGGCCCTTTTCTCATTCAAGAAATAATTTTTTGCAGTACTTTTTCCAACTAATGATGAAATTGTAGAGAAAATGGGCTTTACAACACAAATTTTTTGAGTTGAGAAACATGGGTACACAGGAATATTGTGAATATATATTGTAGGAGAGGACATATTCCTAGACTTAAACACTTTATCCTGCTGAGGTGTTCCGGTGACTTCACTTGGAGAGAAAGTAATAGCTTCACCTTCATTCTTGAGTTTCTTTTATTTTTTTAATTTTATTTGTGACATTATTTACTTACAAGGAATCAAAATCATCACTGGTATCAAATTCATCCAAAAAAAACTTTGGAGTTCACACTAACATCTGTGTTTTTGTTTCCATGCTTGAAAACCATGGAGATCCCTCTCGATAGTAGAATAAGATGTATGCCTGTTGCTCAAGAACACATTCCTTATTAACTATTATTACTTGAAAGAAATCAAAGATACAACACAACGTCAACATACACAAAATTCCCTACTGAAATATAATCATAACTTAGCTAAGAAGTCTAAAAGATGTTTTTAATTAATAAAATTTGTATTTGGAAATCATGTTTCTTCAAATTTAAAGAAACTACGTTGTACAACACTCCTCTCTATTTATCCAGGAAATTATATCATAGCATATGTCACACAGTAGAAATCTATGGTACCTAAAGTAAAAATACAAATTTGATCAAGAAATAGATTTAGAAAATAGCTTTGAAAACTATATGTTTGTCATCAAAGCTTTAATTAGTTTAACAACAAACTAGTTGGAGCTTGAAAATAAAAATCATTCATAAGAAAAGAACGGGACAATGGCCAGAGTCGCTATTCATCTAAATACATCTAGATTCACTATTGTGATTGCAGATAACTAAAATTTGGGTGGTGGTCTAGCAGTTAGAGCTTATTAGCAGGGAAGACTCATCAATAACATAATTTTTTTCCATGGTTTGTCTTGTCTCGTGATCCAGATCAGATAGCTTGCTATTCTCAGGTTCTACCTTTCAAGTATTTATTTCTGGCTCACCCTTTAAAACACAATTGCACCACTCCATTTTATTTTGTTTTTTCAAGATAATTTAACGGACCTTCCCATCCTCTTTTACATCAATTAATAAAAATCCATCAATGATATAAATAATATCAAATACATAAAAAAGGCCAAATATGCACTTGATATATACCTATGTTCCAGGACTCATCTGACCTTGCTAGTGCAAAGAGCTCACCCTGAAAAAATAACATCCACGTGGATTTACAAGACCTTTTTAAATCAAGCTCCAAGTAAACCAATCAAAATATGAACATTATTTTAATCAATATAATCTCTGACTTAAAATAAAAGTGGCCTAGAATTGAATTTTATATCAACCATGTCAAGTAATTGACATCAGGTGAGAAATGCAGGCCATGCATATTAGATTAGTGAAATAATTGATTTGATAAATCTCAAAAACAAACATATGACTTACAACTAAGAAACACAAATAAATGACTTACAACTAAGACATGAGGTTTCGCTTTCAACCCTGTCGTTAAACAACTCTTCTTTATGTCACAGACAATTAAACTATTTTTCATACCAGGTGGAAGTGGTATTGTAATAATAACCTCTGATAGACTCTCCTACACCATCTCCTACCCTGATTTATACTCCCATGGGCCAAAATATGCTTTTTGTAATACCAACTTTCTACCTATTATTTTCATAGTGCCAAAATGTTCACTTACATTAAAAATTGCATGCCATATACATAATTTCAAACCTTATGGATGATAAGGAAAATGACCTATCCTATATGCAATGAAACATCATATTCCATACTTAAAATGCCACCCAAGGTGTCAAAATTCCATGCCAAGTGGAAAAATTGCATTTCTCAAGATAAAATATGTGTTATGGCCTGACCTTATTTCACACAACCTCTCGCAGATGTACCTATGGAGAAGTCATAATATATAGTGCTACATTATTTCTCCTTTTGAATCTTCATACACTTCCATAATTATAATGTACACCTTCAAGTGAACTGTGAGAGTACTAAGTCTACCAAAAACATTTCACCAATTTACCTCATCTCTTGTTAAGTGAAAGTAGTCTTTAGTAACATGTATTTCCAGGGCTCACTAAAGATAAAAATTTTGATTTTCAAATTTCTGTGCATTTCTTAGAACATTATTGATCTTTTTACATCTTTAGAATTTCACTTCCAATTCAAGAAGCCACTATTGTGCAAAAATATTGTGAAAATTCCAAATTCCATAGCATGACAAATTAGGCTAGAGTGCCTTCATAATTTTATATGCTAGAACATAGAGCACATATGGTGAACTACAGAGGTTGATAAATATTGTACCTTATGGTATACGAGCCTACACAATCAAATTACCAAGAACAATCTCCAAGTGTTATTTATTAAGCATCAACCATAGCAATTTCTTTGGTTTGGCACTTTTCTCCAACTCTAGAAACACACACAGGCTTGAAATACATTGCATACCCCATTCTCATTATAAATCCAAATGCCAATTCTTGAATTCTATGGTCTACTCAAGTAACCAAACACAAATAAAAGAGGAACTTTACATGGAATCAAAGGTCTAGTAATTAATTATCTTGTTTGCAACCACGGAATTACCGCAACAACAAAGTGATCCCAGATCTTCTCTCAGTGAGCTTCCATGACTCCCTTTAAAATCCTAAACCCCAAGCCTCAAATGATGTAAGATATTTCAAGGAAGAACCCCCTCTCCTAAAAAATAATCCACAATATTGGTGAAAACCATTAGAAGATAGGTTGATTTTTGTTGAATAATATGTATGAAAATAACCATAGTTGAAGTTGTAGATCCATGGTCTCTCAGATCTTTAGAGAGGACTATTACAAACCAAAATCCAAGTGCATTATTTCAGAGAATTCTTACCAAGTAAACGGTCCAAGTTAGAGAGCTCAATTCTCTCTAAATATTTACGGTACGAGAGTGCTACCACACAACAAATTTGTTTCTTTTGTTATTTATTTTCCTCTAGATCAAGGTGTGGTATATTTTTCTGTATTTTTTTGAGATGTATTTCTTTCCCTTGAACTGAAGTATTTTGGGGACATCCTCAAGAATTCAAATTGGGTTATGTTCATCATTAAGGTATAAGAATGAAGTCTCTCAGAAAACCCTTGTAAGAGCATAAATTACAAAAAACTGATGTTTTACACACCTAGTTCAGGACATAATTCTCTTATTCACGGGCATCTATTATGCAAGGTGAAGAATGAAGTTGGTGACCTACCTCTGTGGATTTGAACTTGATAATATACCACAAGTCACAAGATTGTTACAGAATCCAGGTCTCATATTCTATAGGGTCAAGGCCAGACTATATATGACATCACTATTGTGTGGTTGTGACAATTCGTCTGTATTGTATGGGTAGGAAAGTGTTTAGGGAATTTTTTTTGAAAAGAACTTGATGGTTGAGGCCACTGAAATACATTCTCCAAGATCGATTTTCATTTCAGAATTTCTGATTGAGAAGCAACATTGAAAGTGAGTATCTTTCTACATAAAAGTAAGAGACTTGTTGAAGTCATTACCTTGAAATTTGAATAAACAATTCTTGAATAAAGATATAATGCACTTTTGGTAGAAGATAAAATTGAAGGCTCGTCTAAATGTCTGTTTGTGTATCCCTGATACGACTTAAAGGATAGTTGCAATATTATAACTGACAGGACTTCTTCAATATTTGTTTTGTTCCTACAACAAGTCACACATCCTTTCACAATAGTATGGAAAGAGAACATTCACCATGGACCTATAGCAATAAATTTGACACATCACCATTGTAATAATAACCTTTTGTATGACAGTTATCCCAAAGTTTTCCATGATAGTCCACCTTTAAGCCTAACTGAAGAACACTTGCTGTAAGGAATTACTGAAGATCACTCAGTTTTTCTAAGGAGAGAGATCTTCTAGCGTTTTCTATTGAATGAATACATGAAGGGATCCTAAAATCATAAACCAACCTAATCCTTGTGATAGCAAGATTCTTGAAGTGTAATTATCTTTAACACATACAAAACAGAGTATAGTAGGCAAGTTGTTTCAGGTATTTTTGATCTATATATGATTCTAGACCAAGAGCCTTTAAGTTTAGAGATTCTTTGAATAATTAATAAAACAATATTGTTGTCTTTAATATAATATATTGATGGGTTAAGCTACCTGTAGAATTTTTCTAATCAGTGAAGTGTAGGAGGAATGAAGGAGAAATGGCAATACTCATTTGAAAAAATAATGGTAGTATTTGATATAGTAAATTGCAGTAATAATTGGAGCAATGATGGTGTATGGAAGCAATCATATACCTCTTTATCTAGCAGCATGATCAATGGAAGTTTATGCAACACCTTTACCTTGGTTTGGCCACTAGGAGAAAAATTGCATTGCACTTTTTGGAGCTATTCTGTAAATCAACACTTACCATCACAAAATCAAAGGTACCTTGAAGAAAGTGCATATTATATCCTATGATTTAACAAGCACTATAAGAGAAAGGAACTATAAAGATCATGATCTTGACTGTGTCATTGGGCTCCTTGATGCAATAAGCCAAGATCCTATGAAAGGAAATCTTATGAATATGGATGATTAGATATCATGGATTGGGTAATTTAATGCATTAATCAATTTAATCTAGCAAAGGAGGATAATGCAACTATTTCTTCCTTCTGGTTGAAGAATACCCATGACAATTCTACAAAATTTTATTTATGTTCTAAGGGAAGATTCATTGAATTTTACTGTTGCAAGTGCCTTGTGGACAGTCTCTGACATAATAATTTCATCAAGTTGTGCTTCAGAGGAAGCCATAAAACCCACCGACAACATGTCCTGATGATTATTTCTAATCGATGTTTGTTGACACAGTCTGGTCATGGCATCAGATTATGGTTGATGAATTTGTTACATGGAACTAAGGAAAAGGGTCAAGTTTTATATGGCTCGGTGATTATGCTTTGGCATGGTCACTTTCCCTATATTCAGAGGGAGTTATGGAAAATACATGATACAATTATTGATAACTAACCCTATCGTTTATCCATATAAGAGGGAGATGACCTTTTAATACAAAATAAAAGACCTAGCCATGTTGCAATATTTCTTACACTTAAAGATCTGTTGAAATGGATAAGAATCTGAGTCGATGAAATGGGGCCCTCAAAATATCTCAACACGAGACTCAAAAAATGATACCTCGACTACCACCACAGGAATCCCCTAAGAGATATCCAATGGGAGAATCTCTTGAATCAGATTCAATGGATAATTAAGGACTAGATGAAAGAGAAAGGCCTCAACAGGATGGGAAATTCACCACCTCGAGTCAAGCAGAAGAAGAGGTCCTCAGAAATTCTTACAACACTTTGAAATGGAGCTAACGGTAGAATATCTACTTAAGACATACTTATGAAGATTTATTATATAAAATAACTCAAATATACAAGCAAATCCATAATGATAAAGTGATTATCTCACATTTCAATAACTAATTTCAGGGCCAAAACCTAAAATAACCTAAAACACTCATATATCCTAAAACAACGTGTGAAATAAAGACAAAGACAAAGAGAATATGTTCTGGAACAATAATACAAAACATAGACAAATAGAATATGTTCTGGAAATATAATACAAAACAAAGACAAAGAGAATATGTTCTAGAACAATAATACAGAACACTTCCAACATTTTTAAGTATTTGACTTGTCCTCGTGAACATGCATCCTTAGCAAATACAATGTAGCAATGCCTTGCACACAAAAGAGAAGACATGTCATAATTGTATGTTTGACAAGGAAAATCATAAATATGCCATAATAGCTACTCCGTTCAACACATGCGAATCTAATACAACTTAGATGTTGATGGAAAAGTACAGGATAGAAATAAATAGCATAGATGCTAGTTGTCTCACAATAATTAATTCAAATTTTACATATTGGTATGATGTTGTGGTGAAGTTCGTAGTTTCTAGCCAAAAGAAAAAGTAATAGATTAACATAACATACACTACCAACATGTAACCTAGCCAATGTCTTCATCATATGGCTCATGCCAGGAATTGGATTTTGCATACAGGTTCTAAATTTCAACCTGATTATTTCAGACAGTGTATGAGTAGCAGTAGAGGAATCCTATAATATAAATTTCATCACATTATAGTGATTTTTTTGTAGCATTTTTTTAGTTTTAGGGAAAATGTTTCAAACAATTTTAACATGGTTTTAAGGTTACAAAACTATCATGGGAAAGTATCCCTTATTGCAGTATTTGGTAGTAGCCTCTATGAAGAGTTTGTCAACAATAATCTCTTTATAATACGATAGTTTTTAGAAGCATGTTTTCATCTTCCACAGTCTCCAAACAAAGAAAATAGATCACCATCCAAGCATAATATAACTCAGCATATAAGATCAACTTTTGCTGGGAGGATGTGAGGTCCTGTAACATACTCTTGTAGGATTATGAGGCAATATGAATATGATATATAGAATAAAATGACATCATATTCAATGGAAGCATGTGAATAGCCCTAAACATAAGATAAAACAATAGATATATCCTTTGATTGGTGGTTCCCTAGAACCCAATAGTGTTGGTCTTTCCAATGGTTGATACCTCCAATTGTGGTAAAATTTCACCAACAAATAAAACTAGGGTTAATGGAAGCACGATTATGGCTTTGATACAAACATCTGAAGAGATAGGGAAGTAGGAAAACAAGTATAAAGATGCATGTGGAATAAAAAAATGTTTCCAGCAATGATGTGGGGTTTTTGGGAAACTTGCTGTGAGATAATTTGAGGGATTTCAGACCACATTTTAGCCTTGGGAACAACAGTAATATTCATTACTTGTCTGTGACTACATCTAGGGTAATTGTAAGAAAATTATAACCAGCAATAAAACTCTAAATACCCATCAAACAGAACACTTGTAATCTTTCCTTCAAGCAGGAACCAATTTAAATCTTCATTTGTCCTCACCTTACAACAAGTTTGTGGCATAAATGGTGGTGGTAAAAAATATCATAAGGGCTACTAACATCTGGTGATTTTCTTTTTTTTGTAGAAACCCTTGGAAGCCTACAATGAACCCTTGAACAAAGAAATTATAACCTTTGTGAAATCCTTAAGTAGCATTTGAATTGGACATCAGTATTTCATTATAAACATTAGAGTTCTTTGGTACTTTCTGAGGTATTTCAAGTTCCCTTTTCATATATTACTTGGAGTGGTTTGTGGATATACCTCCCATTGTTGGGTGTTCCTACACTAGATCCTAGCAATCTAAAGCATGTATCAGATCCTATTAATATGTTGGGTGTTCCTAGTAACTTTTTTGGTGTATGAAATCCTAGACCAGCAGGTGTTCCCCATTGACAACATACATTCCTTAATTAATAAATAATAATGTGAGGAAAAGGAGACATTGAACCACATGTATATGCATAACCTTATGTTTGACCATTAGCTTGAGTATTTTTTACTGTGGTTTTACCTCAGGCTGAAATAGGTCCAGCCTAATCATTTTAGCTATTATCAAATCTGTACCCAGACAATGCACTTGATAAATGGCTTCCAACTGACCAAAAATTTACACCCAAAATTGCAATTTGAACTCAGTTCAGGCCCTTTTTGTAGCAATGGAAAAATTGGATCTTTTAATCATCCTGTGGAGGTTTCTTTAACACCCTGTCAAGGTTTTACCACATAAATTCTGCGTATTTATTCCTTCATTTTGTCATTTAGTTAGAAATTCTATTTCTTTCTCATTTAACCTTTCCCGCTCAATAAGGGGTATCAGAGCCTAAAACAAAGTTGAAATTCCTGGAGTATTTGTAACCACAGTGAGATTTGTATCCACCAGAGAAGGAGGTCATCGAGGGGAGGAGCTGTCGAGTGGAGTATATGTTGCTGACAGAAGAAAATCCGATTGTCAAGAAGTGAGAATCCGCAATGGGCATCAGTGACAAGAGAGGCCGACTGTCAAGAATAAATGGGTTTGCAAACTCAATCCACTGGAGAAAGAATTTGTCGCCTTTACCATCCATCATAATCAAATCTGCTGGAGAAAGAAGTTGTTGAAGATTCCTCTGTATTTAAGATTGTTCGACTGCCAGTTTTTTAAACCGAGAAAGAAAAAAATGGGTTGAACTTCTCTAAACATTGGAGAAGAACCTGCACACTACAAAGGGAAGAGTTGCTTCTGTCGAAGGAACTCGAGGAGGACGCAGAAGAAAAGACCCGAGAAATATTGAACTTCTCTACACATTGCAGAAGAGCCTGCACACTGCAAAGGGAAGTGTCGTTGTTGTCGAAGGAACTCGAGGAGGATGCAGAGGGTTTAATTGAGTCCGAGAAAAAATAATAAGGGGGAAACAATAAAATTTGTTTGAAACCCTAGTTGGAAATTTAAGAGAGAAGGGAAAACAAGGAATCAAGAATAGAAAGAAATGGAAAAAATGATGAATGTGAAGTTCAAGGTGGATAAATTCACCAGGAAGAAAAATTTCGCATTGTGGAAATTGTAGGTTAGGGATTTTCTGGTGCAACAAGGGTTGCACAAAGCATTAGACGGGGTAAATAAAAAACCAGCAAGCATGACAGATTTAGACTGGGAAGACTTGGATGCTCGAGCTCTCAGTACCATACGGTTATGTTTGGCAGATGAAGTTCTATTTAATATTGTTGGAGAGAGTACCGCTGAATGGTTGTGGAAAAAATTGGAAACATTGTATATGAAAAAATCTTTGAAAAATATAATCTATTTAAAAATACAATTGTACAGTCTTCGGATGAAGAAGGGTACAAAAATTGCAAAACATTTAATTTTTTTTAATACACTTATTTGCCAATTGTCAGATATGGAAGTAAAAATGCAGGAAGAAGACAAGGCAATAACCTTGTTGTGCTCTCTGCTCGAGTCATGGGATCACTTCATTACTTCAATCAGTCTGAACATTGCCAATTCCTTAAATTTTGAATCTGTTGTGCGTGCTCTCTTATCTGAAGAAGTACGAAGAAAATCTAGCATTGAGACATCTACACCAGAAGCCATGGTAGCCAGAGGTCGGTCAAAGGAAAGAGGGGAGAAAGCAAGAGGTTCTTCCAGATCAAAGTCAAAGGGCGGCAAGAAGTGTAAAGCCAAGTGTTGGTACTGCAATAAACTTGGACACCTCGAGAAATATTGTTGGAAACGAAAGGAGTCGAAAAACGATAACAAGGAAGCAAATCATGGTGATTCAGGTATGGTTGATGAGGTTTTAATAGCTGAAGCTATCCTTGTTTGTAATATCTCTCAAGATACTGAAAATTGGCTATTAGACTCTAGTGCTTCTCATCATATGAGTCTACATAGAAGTTGGTTTACTTAATATGAAACAGTAAATGGTAGTTCTGTATTCATGGGAAATAATGCATCATGTCAGACTGTTGGGATTGGTAATGTAAAAATTAAAATGTATGATGATATAGTTAAAACATTATCTGATGTTAGGCACATACCTGATCTAAAGAAAAACTTGATTTCCTTGGGAGTTTTGGATTCGAATGGTTATAAATTTATAGATCAGAATGGAGTGTTGAAAGTCTCAAAAGGAGCCTTGGTTGTTATGAAGGCCGAAAAGATTGGAAATCTGTACGGACTCAAAGGAAGCACTCAAGTCAATGATGCAGCGATTGTATCAGAAAAAGCAGAAGAAGGTTCTCGTCTATGGCATCAACGGTTGGGTCACATGAGCAAGAAAAGTCTTTAGGTACTAATGAACCGCAAGTTGCTTCCTGATTTGAAATCCTTGAAGTTGGATTTTTGTAAATATTGCGTGTTTGGTAAACAATGTAAAGAAAGGTTCAAGACTGGAAATCATAATAGTAAACAGATTTTAGACTACATTCATTCTGATCTATGGGGACCATCCCCTACCGTGTCTTATGGAGGTGCATTATATTTCTTAACATTTATTGATGATTTCTCCTGAAAAGTTTGGGTCTATATGTGGAAAAAGAAAGCTGATTTATTTAATGTTTTTAAACAATTTAAAATAATGGTGGAAAAGATAACAGACAAAACAATTAAATTTTTAAGAACTGACAATGGCGATGAATTTAATTCTTTAGAATTTGAAAAATTTTGTAAGGATGAAGGGATTGCTAGACATAAAATTGTTGTTTATACCCCTCACCAAAATGGTGTTGCTGAACGGATGAATCAGACTCTTATGGAAAGAGCCAGAAGTATGATCAGTAATGCTAACCTGCAAAAGGAGTTGTTGGCAGAAGAAGTATCCACTACTTGTTATTTAGTTAACAGATCACCTTCAGTTGCAATAAACTGTAAAATTCTTGAAGAAGTTTGGTTGGGTCAGTCTTGTGATTATTCACATTTGAAGATTTTTGGTTGTGATGCCTATGCTCTTATTCATAGAAATCAACATTCAAAGTTAGATCCAAAATCGAAATTTTGTGTCTTTGTTAGATATGATTATGAGGTGAATGGATATAGGTTGTGGGATCCTTCTTCATGGAAGATAGTCACTAGTAGAGATGTAACATTTGATGAATCTTCTCTTCTAAAATCAGATGTTGACAAAGTTGAATAGGAGCAAGTATTGCCAAATCAACAGATTCAATTGGAGACTAAATCTTTTCTAGAAAGTCAAAAGGAAGGAGAGACTTCTGATGAAAAGGGCGAAGAAGCAAAGGAAATTGGAGAAATTCCAAAACCAATTCAGCAACCAGTCACTCTATGAAGGTCTACAAGGGAAAGAAAAACACCTAAAAGGTATGAAGATTATGCTTCATATTTTGCATTGAATACTGAAGATAAGGAACCTTCTTGTTATCAGGAAGCAGTAGATGATGTAGATAGCAAGATATGGAAAAAGGCTATGGAAGAAGAAATGGACTCCTCAGCCAAGAAAAATACCTGGGATCTTGTAGAACTTCCTGAAGGGAGAAGTGTTGTTGGGTGCAAATGGGTCTTCAAGTTGAAAAGAAAAGTTGATGGAAGTATCGAGAGGTATAAGGTTAGACTGGTTGCAAAAGGTTATTCTCAGGTTGAAGGTATTGATTTTCATGAGATTTTTTCACCGGTAGTTAAACTTGTTTCTATTCGTACTGTGTTAGCACTAACTGCTTTACTTGACCTTGAGTTAGAACATTTAGATGTTAAAATAGCCTTTCTTCATGGTGATTTAGATGAAGATATATATATGGATCAGCCAGAAGGTTTTGTACAAGGTCGTAGCAGAAGATTAGCTTACAAGCTCAGGAAATCATTGTATGGCCTGAGGCAGTTGCCTAGGCAATGGTAAAAGAAGTTTGATTCCTTCATGGTGAGCCAGAATTTTATCAGAAGTGAGTATGATCATTGTGTATACTTCAAAAGTTTCAATGGCATATTCATTATCTTGGTGTTGTATGTTGACGATATCCTTATTGCAAGCAAAATCGTGGAAGAAATCAATGGTTAAAGGCTAAGCTCTCTAGGACGTTTGATATGAAGGATCTTGGAGCAGAAAAACATATCTTAGGCATGGAGATACACAGAGACAAGCAGAATGGTAAGCTTTGGTTATCACAACGGAAGTATGTGGAGAAAGTACTTGAAAAGTTCGGTATGAACAATGTGAAACCTGTTAATGTTCCATTAGCTTCCCATTTTAAGCTTTCTTCAGTTTTAAGTGCTAGAACTAATGAAGAAAATAAGTATATGTCTCGTGTACCATATGCAAATGCGGTAGGCAACTTAATGTATGTGATGGTATCTACAAGACCTGACATTTCACATGCAGTTGGAGTTGTCAGCGGGTTCATGATGAATCCAGGAGAAGAACAATGGAGAGCAGTGAAATGGGTGCTTCAGTGTTTGAGAGGCACAAGTGACCATTGCATCAGCTTTGATGGTCGTGAAGGTTCAGTTTGCAGATATGTGGATGTTGATTATGCAGGTGATTTGGACAAAAGGAGATCTACTACAGGTTATGTGTTTACTCTTGCAGGTGGAGCAATCAGTTGGATGTCAAAGATTCAAGAGACATTTGCTTTGTCCACTACTGAAGCAGAGTATATAACTACTTCAGATGCTTGTAAAGAGGCAATTTGGTTAAAAGGTCTGCTTGATGGGATTGGAAGGACGCAGGAGAAAGTGAATGTGTTTTGTGACAGTCAGAGCGCTAGTCATTTGGCTACAAATCCAGCCTATCACAGCAAGACCAAGCACATCGATGTGAGGTATCACTTTGTGAGACATGTAATCGAAGGCGGCAAAGTAGTTTTCAAGAAGGTCCGTACACAGGAGAATCATGCAAATATATTCACAAAGCCAGTTATAGCACAGAAGCTGAGATGGTGTCTCACTTCTCTTGGCTTGCAAAAGAGATGATGAATGTGCAAGGGATTGGGAAAATTGTTTTCAAGGTGGAGTTTGTTAAAAATATGACAACAAATTGTAAATAATGTATTTTTTGGCAAATTACTTATTGACCGTTAAATTGGTTGAGTAACGAAATGAAGTTAGAATAACGAAATAGGCTCAAGTTAAATTCGATGGCCCAAGAGGCTTGTATATACGGAGAATCATTTTTTATTAATAGAGTTTCCAATCCCTTGCCTCGTGGAGGTTTCCTTGACACCCTGTCAAGGTTTTACCACGTAAATTCTGTGTATTTCTTTATGTGAATTTATTCCTTCAGTTTGTCATTCAGTTAGAAATTCTGTTTCTTTCTCGTTTAACCTTTCCCGCTCAATATTACAACCCCACCACTTTTCCTTGAAAATACTATGTGCTTGACGCTCCGCAGGTGCCAGAAGCCATAAAAAAAGACTTCTACAGTTTTTGGCTCTGTTTTTACACTGACTTCATCATCATATGTTCGGTTTTTCCATATCTTTTCTGAATAGTGTGTTTTTTATGTATTTTTTTTTCGAATTTTCGCTGTTTGTGGGCACTAGTATTTTATAGTTAGGTTGAATTTGAATAATTTTGAGAGATTTGGGAATTTAAAGTTTATCATTTTCTGATTTCTAATTTTAGCCTGGTGAGGAGTATACTCCAGGTCACATATGCTTTGAATTGTCTTGCATATGCAGTTAGCTTGTGTTTTATGTGAATATGAAGAAATTTTTTGTTTCATTATGTCCAGGTTGAAATTTTTTACGGATATGATTTTATGATGTATATAGCTTAATATAGGTTCCCTCAAAATATAACAGAAAATACCTATTCTGGGTAATTTATTTTATTAGGACTAGATGAAAATATGGATTTTAGAAGTAACGGATATTATAGAACTCAAGAAACACTGGATAATATTATGGGTCGATCCTTTTAAGAACAATTTTGATAGTTTCATATGGGCTTGTAATAGTTTCATATGGGCTTGTAATTGTGCATATATGTTTTTGCATTGTTATTGAACAACCGTCAGGTAGAACCGATCATCATACCTTTCAAACGATGGTAGAATCCAACGTTACTATTTTATCTGAGCCATTTTGATATGTTGTCCTATGTATGTTCTCGGTCATCTTATTTTCACTTCTCTTTGTTTAAATACTTTGATTTCAAAAGGAATCTCCTTCCTCTATCTGCATGTCTTTTATGTGTTGATCATGTTGTCTTTAATCATTTCCCTGGTAATTTGAATTACCTGCTTCCGTGTTATAATTTGTTGCATCTATATTTTCGATACTTTCTCATTAATCCGTGTTTTCTTACCTTTGTTGAGTATCTCCCCTTTAAAAGTGCTCATGAATTGAATTGGCATAAGTTATTATACCTTTGTCCCATATTTCCTTTTCTTGATCTGTGAAATGCCCAAAATACTGCATGATGTTATTGATATTTAGAATTTCCATATTTTTGAGGAAATTGTTTGTTTTTAGTGAGGGTACTGCTGGACCATGTGCTCAAAGATAATTTCTTCATTTTTTGTGGCATTGAACCAGAAATCATAGATCATTGTTGTTGATTTTTAGACATTCCACATTTTCAAGAAATTTCTTGTTTTTAGTGAGGGTACTGCTGGACCATGTGCTCAAGGATAGTTTGTTCCGTTTTTGTGGCATTGAACCATAAATCGTAGATCTTTTTTAAGTGATTTTATTTACAGGATGTGCTTCCATGTAATTAAAAACTTACTTCTGCTGACAAATCATATTATGTGTCAAGAGGTACTTAGTTACTTGAGAAAAATGGTTTTTGTTGCTCTAACTGACCCTTTTCATAAGATTTAGTGAGCATATTTGGAAGATATATATGAACACATTTTTGGCCCTTTTCTAATTCCATCTTTTCAGATTTTGTTTTGTAAAATCAGTTTATTCACAAAATTATTATTGTGATGATCATCTTAAAACCATAACTAAATTGCTTCATAGCATTTACTGAGGCGATTGCCAACATCATCTCAAAGTTCGAGGAAATAGTTGAGCTTGAAAATTTCAATGTACAGAAGGCAGATTAGAAGGTGAAGATGCATGGGTCTGTGGGACGCAGTAAAGGGCAACTATCTCTTGTTGCAGAGATATTTGAGAGATATTTGAGGTAATTCTGTTTGTTGTGGAGTTGAAAAAATTTGGTGGGGACACATTGGACTATCAGTACTATGAGAAATTCTATGAAGAAAAGCTCAGCCTGGCTTCAAAGACATCGTCTCGATTGGCATGGTGATCCCATTTAATGCCCATTTTCAAATTTTTGGACAAACCAATTGAAAAATTGACTCTTCAGATCAATTGGTGAAGGCCAATATTCACTTCCTTCCAATTCAAAGTTATTTCCCCTTCGTTCTTTGTTTGTAAAATTGTTATGATTTATTTAAAACAAAAACATGGACTTCTCTCCTAGGGGTCTCTTATATAACTATAGTGTATTAAATATCTTCTACATGTTTGAGTCACTAAGAATAGTGTGCACTTCTGTAAACCATAACTTCTTTTTAATCGTGATATTGGTGAACCAATTTTCCTGTAATGGTGACTTTCCTGAACGAAGAGTTGTAGATGTGGGTTTGCCATTCAGTATTTCAGTTTTTTTCTTAGTTTCAAATGATGGGTAACGTTAGTTGGCGTGAAATTAAAAAGTGAAATGATAATATTAGGAGTTTTAATATAGGTAATTTTTCACGAAGCAAGTAAAAAAAGTGAAATGATAATGTTAAGAGCATTAACGTGAGTAATTTAGTGTTTTTTTTAAGTTTTTTTTTTTTTAAGGAATTGTTTGTAATTTTACGTGATTATTTACATCACAGAGACACATGTTTTAAGGGCAATAAACAGAAAATGATAATGTTAGGAGTTTTAACATAGGTAATTTAGCACGAAGCAGGTAAAAATGGTGAAATTACATTGTTAAGAGTGTTAACGTGAGTAACTTATAGCAAAAAGTCTTGAAGTTTCACGATAGTCGTAAAGCTTTTTTTAAAGGAATTGTCTGCAATTTTATGTGATTATTTACACCACAAAGACACATGGAAGAAAGGAAATAAACATATTTTCATTGTTAAGTAGTTTTCAAGCATTAGGGTTGAAAGGTACATGATGGCTTAAGCTAATAGCAAAAACAATAATTAATTCAAATTTGTTTTGTCTGAAGTTGCTTTCAAGAATCTGTCAAAAGTTTCATAATTTGTTACATCATGAAAGCTTCATTATTATACTAACCTAAGTTTTGTAATGTTCAAAAAGTTTCATAATATAAATGTCAAAATAAAAAATTTTAAACTTATAATTTTAAAAACATTAAAAAATACACTACAAAATAGCTTATAAAATTGATTAGGGAAACCAAAGCATAACTTCTTAAACTTAAAAATCCTATATGTATTTCTTTCTTATAATTTTAAAAACATTAAAAAAATACACTACAAAATAGCTTATAAAATTGATTATGGAAACTAAAGCATAACTTCTTCAATTTAAAAATCCTATATACATATCTTTCTTATAATTTTAAAAACATTATAAAAATAGACTACAAAGTAGTTTATAAAATTGATTATGAAAACTAAAGCATACCTTCTTCAATTTAAAAATCCTATATGCATGTCTTTGCACCTTTATTATTTCAAATCAAATTACAATTACTTCAAGTTAATACTTGAAGAGAATACTACTGTAAAATGATTCATATGAAAGTAGTAAACATCATTCGCCTTATCTTTAGGCGATATATATTTCTCATGTTATAGTTTTATTAATGCAGTTAGGCCGTATATATTCACTCTTAAATTTAAAGAAATTTAAAATGGACATATATTACCTAAACAAAATAATGACAATAGTGGCCTTATCTCTCGGGCAACAAAGCGTATCTCTTCTTCCACTTTTCCGAGCCCGCACGGACGGGCAAGAAGGCATGTCCGGCCATACAACAACGACGACACCGATGATGCTCTGACGATTACTCGATGACGCAACTTAATCACAAATTGATGACGCTCCCACCATCACTTGGTCACACCATCCTTTCTATTCGTCTATAAATACAATTACATTATCCCGGAGAACTCCAAACCCAGAGATTTACAATTACATCTGCCTGTTGAGTGGCAAATTTTGTGATCGTCATTAGAGTCTTAGACTATCTATCTATCTATAGGCAGCGTAAATTTGAGCATGCAACATACGCTTTATAATTTTTTTACGAATCTGTACGCTTCTTTTTCTGCTTAACAAATTAAAATTAATGGCCGTTGTATTACATGATACATTTTATCCGTAACGTTATATTTAAATAAAATAAAATAACGTGGATATTAATAAATAAATAAAAATATTAATAGCAACAAATATTATTATCATAAATAAAATATCTCAATTTTTATTTTAATTTTATATCAAACTTTATTGACTTTAATATATATAATTTATTGACTTTTTGATAGAGAGTTAACAAATAACTCTTGATATGTAAAACCAATATTATCCACACTATATTATGTTCTAATTCATTTCATGTTCAATTGACATATAACATTTAAAACAAAAATATATTAATAAAAAAAAATCATTGTAATTTATAAATAACATAATTTTATATCAACTTTATATATAATAATAATAAAACAATTTAAAAAATATTTGAAACATTTTAAATCAATTAATAACAAAAAAAGTCATTAAAAGTACTTTTTATTAGCATGTTATTCAAAATGAGGATAGATTCATCTTAACTCTAGGAGCAAACCTCAAGTTTTCACTAAAATAGAAGTTTGCATCTTGAAAATTTTGTTTCCTTTGGAGTCTTGCTAGATCTTGAGTTAAGATGGATTAGATCTTAATCAAATACTTTGAAATGACAATATTCCCACTAAAATGATAGGTAGGGATAATATATGTACCCAACACATTGAAATGAGTTAGCAAGCTACATAGAAAATTATAAATTTATCAATTATGTGAAAGCATGAGTGATCTAAATTCCCTTAGTGAAGAAGAAGGCTACCTCCTCACTCAAGAGACAATGTTTAAACTACTTTTGAGGTGGGAATGAAGATTAACAAATCTAAAACTAGGGAAATAACAAAAAGAGGAAGTGATGTAAGAAATTAATGAAATAAAGAAAGATTCAAGTTAATGAATAAGAGATATGAAGACCACATGTAGCAACTTTTAATATGTGGATGGTGGATGGAAATAGGTGCTCCAATAAAGCCCAATAATAAAAATTGGAAGGAAATTACAAAATATCTAATCTAATAGATTTTTGGTGCATGAACCAATGAGCCTAAATATAGTAGAGGGAGTGACATAAATACAATTAGTATACTTGAGTAGTGTACTAGCTAGTTTCTACACAAGCAATGAAGACCCACAAAGTTCAAAACCATAATTTTTTTACCATCCAAACTAGAGGATTTTGGGCCAAATTGTAGATATTGATAGAACATTTTTCCTTATATTTTGAAAATAGGATAAAATTAATGAATCACATGCACCATAATGATATGCAAACTTACAACTATGTGCATGCACAAATCAGTCAACAAAAGAGAAATTTGACTAAGGAAATCATCCAATAAAATAAAAACTTAACCAAGTAAATGTTGATGTTGTAGCTAAGTATCTAGGTGTGTAGAAATTTCCTAAAGTATCCTTAGGATGCTTGATCAGGTATTTAATGCATTTTTATTGTAACTTAGCCTAAGTATAACTTAGGAAAAACATCTAATTAATTATGTTGCATATTATGCTAAATAAACTTAGCAAAAATAAAGTATTTACTTTAGTGATTATATTTTTATCTCAATTATTACTCTCAAGTGAGATAGGATCTAACCTTGGCCATCCATCACTTTGGAGATTAGGGTTAGGGATTTAGCTCATCAAAAATTCATAAAAGAAAGGAAAGAGAAAAACAAACCATGCAATGATATAAGCCATTGAGAGAGGTTAACCCCTGAGATTAAGTACCAACAACAACACTGCTTAGTAATGAAGAGAATACCACGAAAAATGCTTATCAGTTGAACCAACGCCACTCATACTATTTGTAGAAGGTTGCGAGTATTCTTCTAGGTCAGGTTGAAGTGTGATTGTCCACCACGAGAACATCGCCAACTTCTTGGGTGATGTCCAAACACTCTTCTTCAATTATATGAATGTGGTTCAATTGCCTCTTCAAGAAAGAGGGAATAGTCTCTAAGTGTTGGGGTTTCTTCTCAAAGTGTTGAAGGGTTGAACCATGCTTTCCTCTAGTCCGTGTCTCCATCAATATTTCTTATGGATTAGAGAATGGACATTTCCATAGTCATAAACATAATGTTGAAATATTCTAGAGAACTGTGTATATTGCTCTATACACAGTTCTCCAGAAGCTATCAAAGTTAAGTTCTTATGGAAACAATAGGCCCCATTTCAAATAACCCTATGTCATCATCTGCCCAAGTTATTTTGGACATTGGAACACCTGACGTTGCAAGCCTGGAGGAAACAACCTTACCACATAAACATCAATTTTTTTCCCTATGCTCATTTTTTTTCAAAACAATCTGATTATTTAAAATGGTAAAGATGAGCTGAAGGACTAGAGTTCTATATAAATCTAAAAATATGAATTCATTTTTTCCCAACAACAACTTATACGGATGTGTCTTAATTTTAAATCATTTTCATCACTAATCTATAAAAAAATTATTGTTTTAGTATATTGTTTTTGGATGTAAATTGTACTATTGTTGGTTGACTAAGTAAATTTTTTTTTATTATTATTTGGATAATTAGTACTTATTTTTCTTTCTATTTGTTGGTCATCTTTCTAAATGTTTGTATGCCTTAAGGTGTTTTCTTTGCAACATGTAGAGTAATTGCTAGTATAACTTTTAAGAATAATCATTGTGTTACTATGATCCAAGTGTCACACATGGTGGAGTGATGTATTTAGAGGTTTTTCCTAATAAATAATCTAAAAAAAATAATAAAGATTGTAATCCAATGATAAATCTAACTTCCTATATCACCAAATTACTATATTAATAGTAAACCTATATCCTCAAAATATAAATCAAAATTTTGATGCGACAAATTTTCCTTCCTATATTATTAAATTTTTATAATAATAATATTCTCATAAATAAATACTATGTATTCCCATACAAATAAATAATTAATTTTCAAATATATAAACAATAAATAAATTACAATCTTCCTGACCTTTAATAACCCAAATCTATAAAAATTTACGACAAATTAAATTATCATTAATAAATCAAACCTATCATATGTCAAAACTCTTTCATTACATCAAAAACATTAGATGTCAAAGTGTTTTCATTGCATCAAAAGCATGGAAATGCTTTACCATTTCCTGTCACATAACTGTTATCACATTATTAAAAAAAATATTTAAATTTTAAATTAAAAAATTAAATTTATAAATTTTTATTTTTTATAACGCATATTAATATTCTCATTTAAGTTTCATCCTTTTACATACTCCATAAACTTAAGTTTATAAACCATTGAAATTAATTTGATTTCAAATTAAATAATGATAATAACTCAATTTTGGAATAAAAATAACGTTTTTTATAGATAAAATTAACACATAAGTAAAACATCCCGGTGTCTACGACCAATATAAGAAAGCTCATTATGCTTCCACGTTTAAAAATAAAAATAAAAACTTCAGGGTCCACAATATTCCTCTCTGTTTTATTTGATTTATTAGCAGAAAAGGCTGACATATCTTTCCAATTCACTTGGATTTTAAGAGGAATACACTAAATGTGTTCAATCACTGCAGTTGCTACGAAACCAAAAGTAAAGTGATTCTGCGTGGGCCGTTGCCACAAAAGAGATGCCGGTGATGTAATATATGATATAAAGTGCGAAGAATGTGTCTACAGATCCCTCTCCTAAAAATTAGAGACCATAGAGATGGCTATTAACACACATATTAATGAATGGTCATTGTAACCACGCTTCAGGTATAATGCAATATGTAGGATAATCAGCGTTTCTTCCGCACATAAAAATATGACGGTAAACTCGTGGTTGAAGAGTCTCCAACTGCACGTCATCTAAGTTTACGTCATTCAAAAAACCTCATGCACTGGATCATACCATAGCAGTGAGTACTAACAATTTGTGTGACATCGTGATCTTGAAATCAGATTTTGCAGATATTACGCTACAAATTTGCCTGCACAGCAAATTTATGGTTGGAATTTAGTAAAATAAATTCAAAATACCAGATAAAAAATTCTTGGTCTCCCAAAATCTTGGACTTAGAACATTATAATTCAAATTTTCAAAAATAGTCATTGATCTTGAAATTTTATTATAATCTTAAAAAAAAATTCATTATTTCCAAGTTATTTTGTAAGTTCTTTAGATCAGGCCTGTCAATGTACCCATGTAAAAATAGAGTTTGCGTCAAATGTTGTTAAAAATATTAATTTATATTTACATAAAATTATTAGAATAAAAAGTTTTCTAGTTTTATTATGAGATTGAATTGTTTTATCACTAAACAAACTATTGACTGCAGCTAAAGAAACATGGGTACTCATGGGTACTCAGCTGTGCTCCAATTACAGTTTTCTGTTTAATTTCATATGAAGTTCCAGTGCCCTGGAATGGTTGTATGATTTCTTTATACACACCCAAATGAGAGAGGCATAAGAAAAACTGTTGTAGTAATCTGATTGGAGACTGGGTCTTTTTATACAGATTATCTTTTGGTAGAGACGTTTCACTTTTCTTGGAAATTGCACTGTTATGGGGCTATCTGTTTTTTCAACGACCCAAATCTCTCTAGATTTAGAGTACCAACATATGGGCTTTGTGCAAGTGGGCGTTGGGTTGTGCAAGAGGGTCAACATACGATAAAAGATAAATACTCTTGAAATAATTATATTTTTTATATTATTGCTTTATCATGTTCCTCAAATAAAATAAAAGTAGTGTAAAATATTTTTTATACGAGTTTTTTTTACCATATTTTTGAAAGAAAATAAAAGAGTGTTCAATATTTTGCATCCTAATTTTTTTATGTAGGTGTTTTTAAAGAAAACAAAAGATGGTATGAAAATAGCCACTTTTACTCTTAGATATATACGATGGTAAAAGACAAATTTACAATGTAAGTTTTTGAAAAGATTGCTATTATGTTAATATTTTAGAAATATATTATTTTTAAAGATATACCATGGTAAAAGAAAAACTTATTATGCTAGTTTTGAGGAAAAGAACCCATGTGAATTCTTGCAAAGATTGCTATTATGTATATTGAATGATGTCAGCAGTAAAACATAAATAAGTAAATTTGCTTGCCTTTGTATATATGCATCTTATTTAAATAATAAGAAATCCAAATTCTTTTGTTGAAAATGAATATAGATTAATGAGGATAACACTTGAAATATTTTCATGTGTAGTGAAGAAGAAAAGAGTGTCTTAAATGATAAGAAATCCAAGTTCTTTTCTTGAAAATAAATATAGATTGAAGAGGGTAACTCTTGAAATATTTTCATGTGTAGTGAAGAAGGAAAAAGAAAAGTTTCTCAAATTAATATTCTTGGAAGAGTTTTATGAATATGTATGTATACATTAAATATATAGATTACCATGGTGTTTGAAAATATTAGTTATTTAATAAATCCATGGATAGATAACCATGGTGTTGGTAAAGATTAATTATTTAATAAATCCATGAATAGATTACCATAGTGTTTGTAAATATTAGTTATTTAATAAATCCATGGATAGGTTACCATGGTGTTTGTAAATATTAGTTATTTACTAAATCCATGGACAATGCCTCATTTATGATGCATACTAAACATTACGGATGGATTTGGTTTGTTGGAGAATGTTGAGAGATTCTCTCAACTTCTCCCTCCAAGAGTGGAATTAGTTGGATCTCAGCAGCACTATAAATATTGTAATGTATTCATGTGATTTGATATAGAAATTATTTATTGTGTTGTGTGCACGATGGTTGCTCTCATAATTTTTATTTTGGTATCAGAGCCTCTACTGGCTTAAATCCCTCATCGGATGGCTAGGAAGAAGTGAGAGCAATGATTGGAATACGTTTTATGTGAATTTCTGTGCGTATGTATTGTTTATAGGTTCAGATTTATGAATTATTTTCTATGTTTGTAATTACGTTGGTTTCGAGGGTTGCAAAAGCGCGTGTTCAGGATCTATAATATTGCAGAGAGTATTTGGCGAAGTTTTATTAATAGTGTGCATCAAGAACAGAATTCATTTGACATTGGTGGAATGCTGCAGAGGAAAACGCCAAGTCGAGGGACAATGGAGTTATTCAGGGGAAGAAAATTGAATTATTTATTCTCAACTGCGTGTTCAAAGATAGCTGTGACATATCTCAGGGTTTATTGTGAAATATAGTGTGGGATTTGTGTAGTGCAGAACCAATTATTGAACAAATAAAAATTATTTAAATTAGTTGTTCTCGACATTCTTCGGTGTCGAGAGAACACTTGGTTAATTTGATTGTGTGAATTTGTTATATGCTGACGGATCTTGTTGTGCTTCGGGCTTCAAGAGCATCGGTTATAGGTTATAGAATGAGATCCTTGTGTGTAAAGGTCACTTTGTAAGATTGATCGCTGATCATATTCTGTACCTAGAATATTTTCCTATAGACTATTGAAATTTATTCTTCGGGGTTATTTCATAGATGGAAATACTTCAATAGGATAGTTCAGTGTCGAGACTCTTCTTCGGGGGTGTCAAGAATCTTTGATCTTACAAATTCAACATTGCTGGTAAAAAACAAATGTATTTTAAATGGGTTGAATGGTAGCTCGAAAATGGTGGAGAAAAGAGCGTTGTCTATGAGATCTCAGAGCGGGTACAAATGTTAATGAAGACCAGGGCAGAAAAATGTTTGTATTAAATTAGTGTGTTCTCCATTTCTGTAATGTAGGCATTAAGGGGGGGTGTTTGAGATAATGCCTCATTTATGATGCATACTAAACATTAGGGATGGATTTGGTTTGTTGGAGAATGTTGAGAGATTCTCTCAACTTCTCCCTCCAAGAGTGGAATTAGTTGGATCTCAGTAGCACTATAAATATTGTAATGTATTCATGTGATTTGATATAGAAATTATTTATTGTGTTGTGTGCACGATGGTTGCTCTCATAATTTCTATTTATATTTTCATGTGTAGTGAAGAAGGAAAAAGAAAAGTTTCTCAAATTAATATTCTTGGAAGAGTTTTATGAATATGTATGTATACATTAAATATATAGATTACCATGGTGTTTGAAAATATTAGTTATCTAATAAATCCATGGATAGATTACCATGGTGTTGGTAAAGTTTAATTATTTAATAAATACATGAATAGATTACCATGGTGTTCGTAAATATTAGTTATTTAATAAATCCATGGATAGGTTACCATGGTGTTGGTAAAGATTAGTTATTTAATAAATACATGGACAAATGAATGATTCATGATTATGATGTTAGTTTCTTTTGGAATAAGATCATGTATAGGTATGCAATATTTATATTAACTTTCATTAGAAAGAATATACATATTTGTATGTGGGAAAGAAAGCATGTTGTGTTAAACTACATTGGAAATGATTGTTAGTATAATCTTTGAAAAAAAAGACATGTATTTGTATGCTTATTTACAGTAGTGTTACAGAAAGAAAACTTGTGGTTGTATGGTCTTTTGTGTTAAGCATTCCTTACTTGCGGTTGTATGCTCTTTTGTGTTAAGCATTCCTTCAGGAAGACTCTTTCGAAAGCTATGTGCTCTATTGTGTTAAGCATTCTTTTGAGAATACTCCTTTGGAATCTATATGCATTGTATGTATAGGAACAATATTTATCATGTTAGCTTTAGCACCAAAACAAATCGATGAAAGGCTGGTTCTTTTGCTAAAGTTTAAGTATTCCTCGATAGTGGTAGTGAAATGTCTTATACGAATGTGAGCATGTGTGATAAGTGTCATAATAATGTGGGATTTTTTGACATGAATTGATAATTACCTTCTCACACTAAGGTAGAGATGTTAGAAGAAAGCATGGTGTGATATTGTATTCACAACTCTTGTATGCACATGAATAAGTGTTAAAGGATCACTTAAAGAATGATTATTTATTGATTAAGGCTTTATCTAATCATACTATAAATGCTTGTTGATGACTTCAATGACAGGAAATTATGGTGACCTATGAGAAGGAAATATTATGCTTAATATGGAGGCAGGTAAATGATTATGGTTCATGCAGTTGAGTGTGAGCTGCAGGATGGCTCATTGTAGGTAAATGATTATGGTTCATGCAGATGAGTGTGAGCTGCAGGATGATCCAATGTACGATGGTCCATTATAAGTACATCCATACCACCAAGATATGAAGACTAGTGGGTAAATGCTATCTTAATGATTGTAATGGATTAAACCTAGATATTTGTATATTTCCTTGTAAGATTTAAAATGATGGTTAAGGGATGATTTCCCTTATAAGCCATTGAGTGAGGGTTGAACACCCTCATGAACGTTTAATAATAAAATTAAACGTTTGCTGGTTTTCACCATAGGGGTTTCCAGAGTATATTGGTGTTCAATGAAGTGATTGTTTATTGTGTCAACATGATGATGTTGATTCCTTTCTTGTTGTGATGTTTATAATGTCAAGTATGTGATGAATAAATAAATAAGGAAATTAATGCAAAGTATCTCATACAGTTGTATGTTAATGTACCATAATAGAGATTGTTAATGGTTAAGAAAATTTCTATTATTATACTAAGGTTTCACTATGAATGGGTGAACATTCTATGTAATGATGAGTAAAGAATATTAAATAGTGATTTGGATAGTTACCGGTGTGTAACTTGTACAAAAAAGAAATTAACTCCTGTATTTCCATGTCAGGTTATAGGTGTATGTCACAATGTCCCATTAAAATGAGATAATCCAATATTTCATATTAAAATGGATAGCATTATCTAAATGAGATAATCCAATATCTGATATCCAAATGGATAACATTACCTAAATGACCCGAGGGTGAAGATGTTTCCATTGAGTTTTATAGCTTTATATCAAAGTATTGATGAATTTACCAAGTATTAAAAAGTATTTTGCTCGACCAGTAAAATTTATTTAAGGTTTAAAAGTTTTAGATTTATAAAAAAAGTTAATTTAGATTTACGGTTGATAATTTAATATTGATAGTGTAAATTGGTAAAAAAAAAAAAAAATATAAATTTTTTATTATTTTTAAGTTAATTATATTTCGATAAATCAAATTATATTATGATAATTATTTATTAAAATTATACAAATCTCACTCTTAAACAAGTATGTCATATTGTAAACAATATTTATTGGATAGTATATGATAGCACTAATTTTCTACAAAAGACTAAAAGTAGAAGTAACAACAATAGATTAGTCACCATATAACCAGAAATCAGAAAATAAATAACTGAAATAGATAACCATCTTATGATTTTGAAGATGTCACGGCTAGGTTTTCTTTCTCATAAGAGGAGGCACCAGAAGTTTGAATTCACCTTGAACATGTTTTTCCATGCGAGTTAACAGGTTTCCAATGTATCCGCATTTTTTATTGGTTCTGATGAATGCCATTCAAAAAAGAAATGATTTCATTCTTGTCTTTCTATTTGTTCTTCAAGACTCTCGCAAGTAGAGTCATTAGCTACCAGTGGAGAATAATAATATACATGTATTGTTTTCTTCTTATCTACCCGTGGAGAATAATAGCATACATGTATTGTTTTCTCTTTCGTGTGGTATGGCCAGGGTTATGAATCCAGTCAGACACCACATCTAACTGTTCTAAATCTGAATAGGTTTGACTATCTAAACAAACACAGAGTTAGGGTTAGGAATCCAGTGATCCACCACATATAAGTGTTCTAAATAGGTTTGTCTATTTCGAAAAACATGTCTCTTTAGCTATTGAATCATTGCATAGGTACTAAAAGGAAGTTGCAGAATGAAGTCACATCCTCCTATGTGTGCATCTCAACACATAACTGACTTTACGAGCCACATCCCCTAGCTTCACGATGACCGCATGCATGTTAACGTGGTATTCCGACCCAACCAACAATATAACCCCACTATACCAAAAGTGAAAGATCTCCCAACTCCACACGCAACAAGTAACAACTCCTCAGAAGCATACAAAAGAAACCTTGGCCCGTGATTTCCACTCCCTACACGCCCAATGCACATGGGCGAAGAGGGATGTAAACACAACTAACTATACCAAATTTTCTTAGTAAACAAATAACTTTACTAAAAACAAACTAGTCCAGACTAGCCCACGTAGAGAGGAAAACTCCCAAAATAACAAGTTTTGGCTTTAGACTGGAGTGACCATAAATATTCCCTGACGTATTTCCGAATGCATACAATATTGAGCAAGTAATATGAGCAGTGACACCATTTAAATTTTTTGAATTGCATGATCTTTTTATTCTATCAATGTCTCACATCTTTTTCTCATATTTAAAAAAAAAATATTATATTTCTTTTTTTATGACTATTTTTTTTGTTTTCTAAATCCAAATATTCAATTTTTCATGTTTACTATAAATCTTTGTATAATTTTCAAGTTTTAATATTTCTCTATGAATGAATGTTTTATTTATTTTTTCTACATTTTCATTTAGAATTTTTTTTTTTAATCTTTTATGGATTGATAGCATAAGCTCAATCGAGCCCTTGAACAATCATTTTCATAAATAATATTGCAATATAATTTTTCAGAAATAACATTAATAAAAATTTGTATGTTGTTGGTAGTGGTTATCTTTTTAATGGCTCAATTTGGCAATTTGAATTTTGAATTAAACCTATAGAGTGTTTGAAGTGCTCAATGGATTTCGTAAGTTTCAAAATTCACATTTTCCAAACCCCTTCTCCAATTTTTTCTACAACTTTATTTTGTATATCTTTCTCCAAATTTCTCTACAACCCCATTTTACATACTAGCATATTTAGGCCAAAATTTCTCCTTAAGTGGTTATCCTTTTAATGGCTCAATTTGGTAGTTTGAATTTTGAATTTAACCTATAGAGTGTTTGGAATGCTCAATGGAGTTCGTAAGTTTCAAAATTCACAGTTTCCAAACCCCTTCTCCATTTTTTTCTACAACCCCATTTTGTATATCTTTCTCCAAATTTCTCTACAACCCCATTTTGTATACTAGCATATTTAGGGCAAAATTTTTCCTTAAGTGGCAGATTTGATCATGTTGTATTCATGAAAGAATCGTCTATCCAATGATATATGAATTTGACACTTTCGAACTCATATAATATTTTTCATCTAATTTATTTTAAAAATAAGGCTTGAAATTTCCTTTAACAGTTTCAAAGGGGCTAAAAAAATTCAGTAACATAAAATATACACAACCAAACTTCTTCTACTTATAAAATAATAAAAAAATATAATTTTGCATTAAAAAAAAAAATTAATATGAAAAAATTAGTTCTCTCTATGCTCATGCATATATATTAAAATTACACATTTTAGACTATATTATGGTATATGAAAACTCACATACTTCTTAAGATGTGCTAAAATTTGTTGTCAATTCACAAAGACAAGTATTGGATTTAATGGAAATTTGAGAGATTATATAATATTAATTTTTTTTTTGCAAAAAAGATCATTAGAGCACCAATACAATTTTCTACATATTGTCTTTTAATTCTATTCAGAATTCATAATACTAACATGAATTTTGAGGGTTGCAATTATATAAAAGAGAAAAAAATTTAAATTTCATCCCACGTTTGGCCCAAAAGTGTAAGACATATTTATGCTTTCACTCTAATATAAATTTTAGAAATAAACAATGTACTACTATGATCCAAGTTCCATACATGTTAAAGATGTCTCTAAAAATTTCATTCACTAATTAAATCATCAAAAAATTAATTAAAGTTTTAATCCAATGAAAAATCTAGACTCCTCTCTCACCAAATGGCAAATCTAGATTTTGGTAATGTTTAGATCCAATATCAAATCTTGCTTCCTATATCTCTAATTTCTTATAATAATAATGCCCTAAAAATGAATCAAATAAATAATAATGAATCAAATAAATGATTGGTATTCAAAAGCAAATAAATAATTAGTGTTTAAATACACTAAAAAAAAATAGATATCTTTAAGTCATAAATGTTTTTTACACCATTTTTAATAACCAAAATCCAAAAAAAAAAAATTGCGACGAAGAGTGTCAAATGTGAGCCTTTTATGTTGGTACTAAAAACACTGAAATGATTTACAATTAGGTACCATAGAAATGTTATATAATATTAAAGCATAAATTACTATAAATATAATTTGAATCCAAATTCGATTTATTTATTTATTATTATTAATACAGCTAATATTAATTCTTTCTTATTATAAGATCATTAGTGTTTCTTCTCCACATAAAAATATCACTCTGAACTTGTGGTTGAAGAGTCTCCAACTGCACGTCATCTAAGTTTACGTCAGGATCATACCATATCATTGAGTACTAACAAATTCTGTGACATATTGATCTTGAAGTCAGATTTTGGAAATATGGAGAATAAGTGTACCGGTGCTTTGCACTAAATGATGTTGAAAGAAAATCAATGTGTATTAAATTATATTCACCTAAGACGATGATTAACATTTACAAAGTTTGGAAATAGTTTATTAAATTTAGAATGGTAAGGATTTACTTTGTGATTTTTTTTGTACGTTTTAAAAATATAAAAATTTTAATGTCACACAAACATTTCAAAATTTACTATAATTTAAATTTATGCTCCAAACACATATCAAAATTCAAGTGTCTTTGAATTCTGTAAATAGTGCATTAAATTCTGTACAGTATAATTGTTCTGTTTCTAAAGATTTTTTATTAAAATCTTTGAAGAAAGTTGATGAAGTAGAAAACTGTATTATAGAACAATCTATTTCTACTCACCAGCTTGTTACAAATTTGTCTGATAAAGTTCAGAAGATTGATGAAAAGAAATCAGACAAACCAGTCCCTTCAGGATTTCTTCATAAAGGGAAAGCTGTACAAATCCAGAAACCTGTAGATAGATTTCCTAGCCTCTTCCCTAAAGAGTCTGCTCCAAAGTCTCCAAAGTTTAAAGTCACCATTGCCTCATTATTCCATGAGTCTGAATCTGAAGATCAAGTCTTTCCTGTATATGAGCCTCTTGAAGCCCAGTATACTAGGTATTCTCCTCCAGACTTAAATGGCCTTGGTAAGATCGTTCCCAGAGAAACCTTTTGGGACCAAAGTCATAAAGAATGGAACATAGACAACTTAACTCTTGCCCAGATAAGACAAATGTTGGATCATATGCTCACAGAGTATAAATTAATGTGTATAGATGGGAAAACAAAAGTAGAGGCATGCAAGACACTGATTCCTTGTTTCAGAGGAACTCTAGCTAGATGGTGGGAGCTAGAGTATTCTCCAGCACTTATTGAAAAAATGGAACAAGAAGTGTTGAAAGATGAAAATAGGGACATAAAGTTTCATGAGGATGGTAGAACCATCAATAACATGATTGGTGCTCTTACAGCATTGATCCAGCAGACATTTTGTGGTGATGACCCAAACATTTCAGATCAGAATGAAATGATACTCATGAATCTGAAATGCAGAAATATAAACCAGTATGAAGATTTTCACAGAGATTGGATCCAAAGAATCTTCATGGTCAAAGATCCCAAACACCTGCTTTGGAAACAGGTTTATCTTGCAGCCCTGCCATCAAAGTTGGTTGACATTCTAAAGTTGCAAGAAGCTTTCCAGTTACCATTGGAAGCCTATCTCGCGGGTCAGATGTATAGTATCATAACCAGAGTATTAATTACTCTTTGTACCAGTTCCAAGATAAATAAATCTATTGCTAAATTAAATAGATTGCCTGGTACTAAGTATTTTTGCAGTAAGTCTGGCATTACAGTTGATGATCCTTTGGTAAAGAAAAGAAATTCAAAGAAGAAGGCTAAAAAGACTTACAGGAGAAGTTAGCCTTATTATTACCACATGTCTACCAAGAAGATCTCTGGGCTCAAGCGCTCCAAGCCTCAAAGAAATCCATACCAGAAGCCTGCTCGTAGGGGATATTCTAGATATACCCCTAAGAGACATTACTATGAACCACATGACATTCATCCTTGAAGTGAAAAGATGAAGAGGATGGAAGAACAGACTTGTTGGATCTGTGGCAAAACAGGACACACATCTCATATGTGTCCTGATGCACAAGAGTCAAGGAAAGGGTTGGGTAAGAAAACTCAACAAAAATACAAAGGTAAACGACAAGTCAAAACCAAAGTCACATGTACCAGATGTGGTTCTCTTTTCCATAAAACAGAAGATTGTCACACACTAATGATACAACAAGCCCAAGTACAGTCTTCTTCTGTGTCTAGTTCTGATTATTCTTCCTCATACTCTGACATTGAGCAAGTCAATGCTTATTGTGAATGTTCTGATTCTGACAATTGTAAATGTCAGTGTTCTTCCTCAGATTCGGGTTTTTCATCTGATGAACAACTTGCTGAAGAATTTTCAGAAAAAGTTAAAGTTCTCATGGCCCAGACTACTGAAGATGATATGAAGATATTTTCACACATCCGAGCCATGGAATACGATGATCTGAAGAATAGACTGCTTGATGCATTCATGCAGCCCTCTTCTAGTTCTTCCTCTAGTTCCAAATCTGTTAAGAAGCCACTTTTTCTTGATGCTTCTTATGAACAAAATTCTAGAAGTTATCTCTGCCAACAACAAGATAGCAAAGTTCGTGCACTCACTTTGGGGGAGGTGAGTAGGGAGATACACTTGTTGAAAGGAGAAATTTCTTCCCTAAAACTAAAAGTTTCAAATCTAGAAAAACGGAAATAAGAAATAGCTCCTATTGTTTCAGGTAGAAATGCAAACTTTATTATTCATAATACTCCTTCATATTCTGTTCCTGAAAACCCCAAGGTTGAAGTTGCAGAAGGAAAAATTGATACTGAGTTTGGGTTTAGAGAAATGCAAGTCCTTGCAATCCAGTATCAGCATCATCATGTCCAAGTCAATGTTTGTGTGCAAGGAATTACCTACAAAGTAGTTGCATTAATTAATTCAGGCGCAGATGTGAACATTCTTTCAAAAAAAATTGTCCCGTCAAGATATTGGGTTGCTGCATCCAGAAATGTCATAGGACTACGAGATAAAGTCCTAGAATATGAGATTCCAAGAGCAATGGTCTGTTTTGATTCTCACTGTTTGAAAATGAAGTTTGCAGTTGCAGATATTCCAGTTGATTGTATTTTGGGTAACATTTTTCTTGCAACTGTTGAACCACATGGTTCATGGAGATCAAAAGACAATAAGGCCGGGTATTGCATTACAATGCCCACTCCAGACAAGAAGGGAAAGAGAATCAATTTTCCTTATATCTCAAGACCAAGAATCTCAACCATGGTACAAGCCATGCAGGAGCTTAAGAAAGCAGAAGACAGTCTTGCTGAACTCAAAGACCACAAGAGCTTGATCAGGATTGAAGAACAATTGGGTTCACCATAAATTCAGAAACAAATTTCTGAATTACAGAAAAAGTTTGAAGACACATGCTTCTCAGAAGAACCAAATGCATTCTGGCATCGCAAACAGCACAGTATTCAGCTTCCCTATAAAGAAGGATATACGGGGAGACCTTGCAAATCTAGAGCCATACCAATGAACAAAGAATATCGTGAGCTCTGTGAAAAAGAAATTGATCAGTTGTTGTAGAGAAAGCTGATCAGGGAGTCAAGCAGTCCCTGAAACTACTATGGCTTCTACGTCAATAAGAGAAGTGAACAGATAAGAGGAATACCTAGGTTAGTTATTAACTATAAACCTCTTAATTATGTTCTTGCAGATGATACTTATCCTATCCCACATAAAGGAGATCTATTGGGAAGGATCGTAGGAGCCAAAGTGTTTTCGAAGTTTGATCTCAAATCCGGTTTCTGGCAAGTGGCCATAGCTTAAAAGGATAAGTGGAAAACTTCATTCAGCATTCCAGCAGGCCACTATGAGTGGAATGTCATGCCATTCGGGCTTAAGCATGCACCTTCTAAGTTCCAGAAGGTAATGGATTCTATTTTCAAACCCTATGCAGAATGGTTATTGGCATACATTGATGATCTCCTAATATTCTCCAAAAATCTTCAAGATCATTTCATACATCTGAAGATTTTTATGAAGCTTGTTAAAAGAAACGGCTTAGTCTTAAGTAAGAAAAAAATGGAACTCTGTAAGACTAAGATAAAGTTTCTAGGGCACACTATAGAGAATGGATTAATGCTTTGCAAAATCATGCCATTGAGTTTGCAGACAAATTTCCAGACATCATTCTGGATAAAACCCAGCTGCAAAGATTTTTGGGCTGCTTAAACTATGTAAGCAATTTCTATTCTAACTGTGCACTTGATGGGTCTCTATTAAATCAGAGACTCAGAAAAATTCCAAAGCCTTGGACCAGAGCCCATACAGAAGCAGTTCGACAGATCAAAGCCAAGGTGAGAAAACTCCCCATTCTTCATGTTGCAGAAGATGGATATTTTAAGATTGTTGAATCAGATGCTAGTAATCTTGGATGGGGAGGTGTGCTTAAACAAAGGCCAAATGACAAGAGTCAGAAGAATGAAGAAACAGTTGTGCAGTATGCATCAGGCACATGGAGTAAAGCTGAGAAAAACTACTCCACCATAGAACAAGAAGTAAAAGCTGCATGGAACTGTGTGAGTAAATTTTCTATTCATTTGGTAAATAAATTATTTTTGCTAAGGACAAATGCTCAGGCCTTGGCAAAAGTAATTAACAAAGTTATCAAAAATCCTGAAGATGCGAAATTTGCAATGTGGCAAGCATTGTTTGCAAATTTTGACTTTGCAATAGAGCATATTAGGGGAATTGATAACTCTTTGCCATATTTCCTCAGCAGAGAATTCATCCAGCATCAAGAACAACCTGGTGATAAAATAGAAGAAAATGAATATGTAATGGTCATCATAACTGAGTGGGATCATGCCCAACAAATAGAAACGCTCAGATTTATATCTAATGATGAGTCATGGGCAGTTTATAAAGAAAAGTGGAGACCTACGTGGCAACTCCGCAACACTAAAATACTTGATGCAAATTTGCAAAATCATACTGACATCCTGCATCTTGTACCAGAAAGAAGAGTATATCCGAAAGGAAATCAATGGATACATGACATGGTATACTCTACTAGTATGATAGCTTCACATGAAGCTGAAAGATCACTCTCACAAGATTTCTGTGATCTGTCTGTCATTTGTACTTGTGGCAGCGACAGAACAAAGATTTATTATAAATCCTATACTATCAACCGCACATGGTGGCCAGGAGAATATACGGGGGGAAGATATCAAACATGGCCAGGTAACAATCCTGACTTGATTTTTCCTGATACTGTGTACAATTTTGCAGGTTATAAACAACTCTGGTGGAATCTATTAAATAAAGATGGTCGGAGTGAAACACATCACACTAAGCTCAGATTTGGACCCACTTGGATAAATCAATCCCATTATGCATGTCCATGGACAGAGGATTGGTGGTTTGACTATGGACTAAGTGCTTATAGTATGGATCCACAGTTTTATGAAGCCTATTTCCAAAGACAATGTAATGACTGTTTAGAAAGCAGTTGGGGAGAATGTTTTCACAGTCCATGCCAAACAGTCAAAGATATGAGCCAATTAGAATATAAACTGGTAAATCCCATTCTAGACTCATATAAAAAGATGCAACACCAATGGTTGGTCCTAACAAAAATTAAACACCAGATCATATTAAATAAACCCATGATTGTCAGAAGAATATACACCAAGGCATGGGATGATGATTATCCAAAAATCAGATTTCCCGGAATCACTATATTAGATCAGCCGGAAACTAGTACAAGCGGTTCTAGTGGGCTCCGCTAAAACAAAAGTATCCATGCTGTATTGATACCTAGTCACAGGTCTACAGTGAAAGGTCTTTTCCCGAGGGCTTTTCACCTGTTCGAAAAAGCATCCTCCGTGTATGAAATAAGTGATGTTTCCTCGTGGGCCTTGTACAGAAAAGGCATCCACAGTGTACTCCACACACATATCACATGTTCGTGTCGGATGGACGAATCTCGGTGCGGATGTCACTTCGGTGTTACCCGAAAGCCATGATTCTCCTCCACGTGTCAATAATTCGACGGACCGAACAAATGTTTGTCCCCCCTCATTTCCTATATATAGAGGGTTAAGGCTCATTCTTCAGCATTCGCATTCGGAGAGTCTAGAGTCTAGAGTTGTTTGTGTCTGAGTCGAGCCGAAGCTCCCTGCTCTGCATCTGCGCGAAGTCTCGCGATCTGCTTGCATCACGGTGCCAAGACTCAAGTCTTTAGGGGATCAAAGAAGCCTGCGTGTCTATGTGCTCGGCATAGGCAAGAACCTAAAGTGGCCTGATCATAGATCGAGTCTGTATATTGTGTGTTGTGTCAATATAG